>OW964831.1:31065838-31618338 GCA_943142095.1 Ophonus ardosiacus | reverse complement strand
TTACGTGCTTATCCCTGACAGGGTGTCTCAATAAGCTTGCTCACTATTGGTAACTTTTTTATTTGAAGAGATACGAGGTTGGTTAAATGAGCAAAATTTTGCCATTTTATATTAGAAAATTGGTCATGTAGCCAAAATAAAAATTGTGTCAGCGGTTCTCAAAAATTTGGGACAGATTATATATTTTTTAAATGGAACTATATATTTTTTGAAAAATCAATATTCGACTGTGTTAGGATGGAGGTAGATACAGGAAAGTAAGAAATCTTCGGACTTTCAGTCAATTAATAAATTTTTTTTTTATTTATTCATATTTATTTATTTATTTTTTTAATTGTCCGTGCTGTATGTTATATTATCCACATGTGGTTTTCTTTTTTCAACTGACCATTCTAGCCCTGAAGAAGACTATAGTATAGTCGAAACGTCGGCGTGAATAAATTTTATTAATTGACTGAAAGTCCGAAGATTTCTTACTTTCCTGTATCTACCTATATATTTTTTATTATCTTATTGGAAAGAGTATTTTTTCTCTTTCCAATAAGGTAATGTTGTTTATGTACAATTTTTTCAAATAAACGAGTTATTTACGTTTAAAACAAAAATTATCATTAGTTAGTTTATTTAGTCAAGTAAACCATGGAAACATTTGTCTTTTATAAAATTATTATTTATTAACTTATTTTACAGTAATAACAAAACAATTAAAGAAAATATTCAAATTGAAAGACATTATTTCTTTGGCACATTTCAGCCACAAACAAAGAATCAATTGTATCCATGGCTTACTTGGCTAAATAAACTAATAAAACAGTTTACAAAATTTTAATTTTTATCCGTAAATAACTCGTTTATTTGAAAAAATTATACATAAACAACATTACCTTATTGGAAAGAGAAAAAAAAATTCTATTTCCAATAAGATAATAAAAAATATATGGTTCCATTTAAAAAATATATATTTTGTCCCAAATTTTGAGAACTGCTGACACAATTTTTATTTTGTCTACATGACCAATTTTCTAATATAAAGTGGCACAATTTTGCTCATTTGACCTCGTATCTCTTCAAATAAAAAAGTTACCAATAGTGAGCAAGCTTATTGAGACACCCTGTATAGAATGAACATAGATAAAATAAGGATCGTGTTATGAGCGTAAAGTGTCTTATGGTGCTATTTTGTAACGTTCTATAAGCTCTATAGACTCTATAAACAAACCGACGTTATAGTATGTAATAGCTATTCTGTAACTAGGTTACAGTACTATAAGGGCATAATACATAAAGTCATATTTTTTTTTGACTAAATTTTAATTTGACTTTATGTATTACAAAATTTTTCGTTTTAATGTTCAAACTAATTTTTATAAAAATGTAACATCAAACATATAGCTGATGATGACTGTGATAACACAATCGAAACGTCCAATAAATGTAAACTAAATTGTATTTTGCAATAAACAAAAGATCTAAAAAGCCTACAAATTTTTTTTAACAATAATATTAAAGGATCTACTTCGAAGAAAATCAAACATACATAAAAAAAATTCTGGTGTCTTATTCTTCTTCGTCTGCCAATGATATTTGTATTGGTTCCTGACATTTCTTTTAATGGCAAACTCACTTGCCCGGGAAGTATTTAATCATTTTCTTCTATTAGCAGATTCACTTTCCTAAAATGTTTATAGCGGACACAATTGTTTACAGATTACAAAAAAGTCCAGTAAATTTTAAAGATATATTCCATTTAATAATTATGACTTTCAAAGCTCATATTTTTCCATATATAACTAATATCACAGACCTACATAAATTAAACACGCATTTCTATTAAAGTCTATTAAACTCATGATCACCAGGATCATCGATGACAATCCTTTACCTATTTAACTTTAAATTTTATATCATTTTTATACTTTTTAAATTGTATTTTTAGGGAAGAGGGAGTAAATGTAGCAGTTTGTGGACAACTAATATCAATATTTGGACTGCTACATCTGTTTAGCTTCCCTGGTGCCAAAATGTTTATTATTTAAAACTCAATCATCCTAATTATATGAGCATTTCCAATTCGGGTCGTCGATATAAAAATTCTCGGGCATTCTGAAATATTCAGCAACGTTCACAGTTCGAACCAGAGAATAAACATTCCCTGGTCGCCCGGACCTGTGCTGTAAATATTTTTGAAGGGCCGGAGGTTGCTCGGCCGAGAACTTGCTATGATCATCAAGGGTTGAGAGCCCAGCGAACCGCGTACTACATTATGTAACGGCAACGGGTATACATTGGGACTACTTCCGAAATCATGTTTAATTAAATTTGAATTTGGGGCGTTTATAACTAAATATTGATTTTACTAATTCAATGAATTGGGATGTAAATATTGTGATTAATATGAAATTGTGAAAATCCTTTTCGATTTATAAATTGGAAGTACGGACTGGCTGTTTATTGAAAATGTTTCGTATATTTTGCTAGCGATTTAATTATAATTTTTGTTTAAATCGTACGCAGTTATATACTCACTTTGACAAATATTTTAATTTGATATACGTTTCAAGTTTTATCAACAATATTTGGAATTATAATATGAGATGAAACGGTATACTCGTATTACTCTAAATTAAAAATCTAAAATGAATCTAATTTGTTATATAACATGTTATTTGTAGAAAATTGTTTATTTTATGTTTAGGATTATGTTAGTGTAAAATAACATTAATATAATAATTTTTATCGAGATTTTTATCCACAACTTTCAAATAATATACCCACATAGTTTAACCGATATTTATCAATTAATAATCTTTGTTACAAATTGAATAATAGTAGCAGTTCGATGGAATAATATTATTCAATAGTTACTTCAAATTCAAATCTTTTCTTATGTACTATGATTTGTGACAGATTTTAGATTGAGACCTAAAAAACCACTTACACTTCGAGGTTAGTAAGCTATTATTTGCAATACCTGCAAAAATAAAAGATAAAGCAAAATATCGTTGAAATAAACTATTTTTGATCCTACCAGAAGTTATAAATGAATAGAAATTATGAAAAATTCAATGACTCTGTCGGTTCCATGAAAAGTTGCCGATACATTTTTGTAATATCAGCAGCAAATGTTACGTAATTTTCGCGAAACCTAATTAAAATATCGAATAAATCGCTTTGAATTACTGGACCTGCAGCGACAGCCTGTAGATTATTTAAAGAATAACTCATTGTTGTGAGACTACTCGCATCGAATACTACTTTAAGCTTTGTGGTGATACTTGACTCATTCATGACACCGTGATATGGTAAGAAACACACAACTTCAGGAAGCTTATTTGTATCTACCTTAGATATGTACCATATACTCTCATATTCATTTATGAAGCTAATATGCATTTCTTTTAATTTTGTATTGCGTACCAATTTGCGCTCTAAGCTCAAGAATCTGTCTTGCTATCTCTTTAGTCACCTAACAGAGTATTCGGTTTCACGAATGGTACTGAAACGAAAAATCTACCCTTTTCATCACGTTTTGCGCCACGAAAATGCTCTTGACAAAATTTCTCATCGGGCGATTTTAAATTTTTAATTTCCGGCTCCTTTATTTCCCAGAAACTTTCTATTAAATTATTAACCACGGTTTGCTTATTAAAATAATAATCAAAATTGTTTGTCGCATTTGTTGCAGACATTTACCCTACAAGAACCCAACCTAGTTTGCTTTCATGAGCTATCGTTGCGTTCCCTTTAAAATAATTCTTTGTCGGTTTTTTGCCAAAAGATTGTCGAGAATATTTATTTCTCTAGTTCGTCAAAACTTGGATCAGCTATTTCAAGTCTTTTTGGAAATTTAATTAGCTTTAAATTAACTTTATCTAGTGGTAACAAATCACTGATCCTATGTTCTATAACACAACTTATCTTTGCTTCATACTTTTTATAACGTGATTTAATTTTGACTTGACATGTTCCCAAAAGTCCCAGTAATAACCTATCAATTCTCATCTGAACGTGGTGAACGAAGAGTCGGTTACTTTGTGGATGGTATGAAGGAAACTGACTCCGTGTGGAAACCTGGACGACCGCAGCAATGATCAAAATAAATATATGGTAAAAAAGAATCTGGTTCCGTCTAGAAACCTGGACGGTACACCACCGCTGGTATGATAAACAATATAGTCATGTGAGTTGGTGAAAATTGTGGTGATGATAATAAGGTAGTCTTCAGAGAAATATATTTAGGTAATGAGTAAATGTGTAAGATGGTAGATATGGTAGCCAGATGGAAATCGAGACCTTTGGTCGTACAGCTGAACGTGGAGAAAACATTGTTATGGGATTTCCCTGTCGAATCTTAGCCGACTCTAACGGAGAGAAATGATTGCAACAGGTAGTGTCTGTTGTGAAGATGGTATTATGAGTGCCGGTCTGGTTAGGTTAGGTTAACTATTAAACGCAGCTAGAGGCCAATCTAGCTCTTAGAAAAAGGTTAAAGACAGATGTAAAACCTTGCGCTCTTGAAGAAGATGTTTAGGTGCAGGTGAGTACTCACAGACTTTTACATTCTAACAATATTGAAAACTGCCTATCCCCTGACCAGGCGGCTGACAGCCCAATAGTTTTCTAATTGCAAAGTAATAGTTCTTACCCAACGACACCAGTCAGCAGGATAGCGCTAATATCGTAACCGAATGAGTGTTCGGTATTGCTCGGACCAGCTCGTTTGAGTTTGAAAGTTTACTGTTTACTACCAGTTAAATGTCAAAATCCGTTGAAATCATAGCTTCACAAACCGTTTTGTTATGAATTTTCATAATTCAAACAGATTTAATTGACTACCAAATTTGAATTGTGTGTTCTGTGTTACTTGTAGTGGAATTTGATCTACGATGACAAGATCTGTAAGTATTAATAATTTTATCTTCAGTTGTTAACCTCTTATATTGCAGTTGTTTTCCAACAATGATTATTGTATTGAAAATTAGAATAAGTTATCATTTGTTTAAAATAGTATATTCAACCATAAAAAGAAGTTTATAATGCCCGGTTTCATGAATGTTGATTAGAATCTTTTAATCTATGAGTATATATGAATCGCCTTATCAAATACGATATTTTGTTTTATGACAAGATAATTAGCTCAATCGGAATGTTAAAATGTGGATACTATATATATAATCGTTTTAAATCTCTTTAATACCCTTTCGGGTGTCGAGATTAGATTCTTTTTATTACTCGATTTTGTTTATTAACTCTTTCCATTCTTTCCTGTTCTTTGTTATCCTTTTTGCTTCTTGCCAGCTGATTTTGTTTTTATTTAATATTTCCTGTATGTTGTTCGCCCATGTCTTAGGTGGCCTTCCTCTTGTTTTCTTTTTTGTCGTTCTTGCATTCCAAACCATTTTTGTTTGATTGTCTTCTGCCATTCTTGACAGGTGGCCATACCATGCGAGTTGTCTTTTCTCTATGGTAGTTTGGATACTTTCTATTTGTAGTCTTGTTCTGATTTGATCGTTTCTTATTCTGTCCATCCTTGTTACCCCTTCTACTCTTCTCAAATATCTCATTTCTGCGGCTTGTATTTTACTTTTTATTCTTTGGTTTGTAGTCCATGTCTCGCTCCCGTACAATAGGATTGGTCTGTATATTGTTTTGTACAGTGTCATTTTAGTTTCTTTACTTACTTGCTTATTGTTTAGGATGGTTTTGTTCATTGCGAAGTAACTTTTAGTCGCTGCCAATATTCTGTTATTTATTTCATGTTCTAAATTTCCTTTGTTGTTCAATGTGTGTCCTAAATATGAAAATGTTTCTACCTGTTCAATTTCTTTTCCATTTATTTTTATGTTCGTTGTTACTTCTTCTTTCGATATTACCATTATTTTTGTTTTGTTAATGTTTATGGTCATATTGTGCTTAATTAATTCCTCTTTCCACAAGTTAATGTTATGTTGTAGATTTTCTTCACTGTTTGCCAATATTGCAAGGTCATCTGCGAATGCACATTCTACTATTGTAATTCGGTTTAGATTATGATGGCCTACTTCCATTTTTTTGACCTTATTTTTAATCCGTTTCATAATGCTGTCTAGGAATATTATGAACAACAACGGGCTTAATGCTCCTCCTTGTCTTAGTCCTTGTGAGGTGGTGAATTCGTTTGAAGTTTCATTTCTTGTTCTTATGTAATTGGTTGTTTTAACATAAATACTTTTTATTGCTTCTATTAGGTGATTGTTGACCTGTCTTTCCTTCAATATTTTCCACACCTTATCCCGCGGTACTCTGTCGAATGCTTTTTCCAGGTCTAAAAATGCCATGAATAGTTTACTGTTTTGTGTCAAGGTATTTTCTGTAAGCTTTCTTATTGTAAAGATATGGTTCTGTGTCGAATGCCCTTTTCTAAAACCACTTTGTGCGTTTTCCATTAATGCATCTGTTGCTTTTCTTAATTTGTTTTCCAGTATTGCTTCATAAATTTTGGCGGCTGTACATAACAATGATATACCCCTATAGTTACTGCAAATTCTATTATCTCCCTTCTTGTGTATCGGTAATATCACTGCCTTTTCCCAATCTTTTGGTACTTGTCTCTTTTCCCAAATTTTATTTAATATTATTAACAGGATTTGCTGTCCTTCCTCGCCCATGTATTTTAGTTGTTCTGGTCTTATACCGTCGTGGCCAGGTGCTTTACCGTTCCTTAATTTTTTGAGTACTGTCTTCATTTCTTCTTCCGTAATTTTCTCTTCATGTTCTGTTTCTGTGTTCCCCAGTTCTATACTTTCTTCATCTCTCTTTTCATTGTTAGTATGAGTTTCTTCTAATAATTCTTCGAAGTGTTGTTTCCACCTTTCCATTAATTCTTTGTCCTCTTTTATTATGTTACCGTGCTTATCAAACAGCTGATTCAATGTTACTTGTTTTCCTTTCTTACAGCTTTTCAGGGTACTATAGAATAGTTTTTGATTCTCTTTGAAATTTTCTTCTAATCTGTTTCCAAATTGTTCCCATGTCCTTTGCTTTGATTTTTTAATTTCTTCTTTTGTTAGTTTTCTTTGTGCTTTGTATTCTTCATAGTCTTCTTGCCTTTTGGAGTTTAGATATTGTTTCCATTTTTGTTTCTTTTTCTTTACTTCTTCTTTTACTTTATCGTTCCACCAGTGTGTATGTTTTTTGTTTTGCGTATTTCTAGTTATACCGCATGATCTTATTGTTGCTTCTGTTATTATGTATTTGAAGGTGCTCCACATCTCTTCAATATTATTTAAATTCGGCCTGGTTGTATGTTTTATTAACTCGCTGATTTGTTTTTGAAACTTTTCTCTTGTCCGCTCTTCTTTTAATTTTTCTATTCTAGCTTTTACTATCTCTCTTTCTTTATTATTTACTTTTTGTCCTTGTACCTTCCTATTTTCTTTTGCTTTTATTTTCGCGGTTACCAGGAAGTGATCGCTTCCTATTTCACTACATGTGGATACTTTCTTACTTTAATTAGTAAAACTCTGGTTAAATTTTGACGTCAATTAATTCACATGGAAGTATACTTACATATAACAATTAAATATGAATTTTAAATTAACAAATGGATTAATTTCGTGAAATGTATAACGTATAAGTACTTTATTAAGTGATTTAAGTTACCAAGGTAATTATTTAATATTGATTTAACATGTTTTCATAAAACCGGGTAAATTTTAAAAATTGCAACTGAATTATTTAATTTTTAATGAACCATATACATTTTGTTTTTTTGTACAGTGGCTAATTGTAATTTTACTTTTTATCCTGAGACAGCAATGTGTTATTGTTATATTAAAAGAAAATAATATTTTTTTCCAGAAACCATAGGTCCACCATAGTGGAAAGCTTTCGACGTGAGTGGATTGGAATTGGTTACTAAGGATGAATCGTCATGATCTTCTGGAATTCACTTACCAACAAATATTGATTCAATAACAAATAATATTATAGATTCATTTTTTTTAATTTGTAAATAAATATTTTATGGATAAAATATTTTGTTTTTTATTTATTATTTTCAGATTTTCATATACAAAAGTACTCAATTATTCTGTGACACAGAAGTTTAATTTTATCTATCGATATTTTTTTCCTACAATAAATGTTCTTGGTATTTGAAAACAATTTAAAAATGTCACTTTTCAAAATTGTTATCGATATATAAATATTAAACACTGTGTTACAGAATACGGCAGATTATCATATTTGAATTGAATCCTAGCTCCCGTCTCCCGCCGTTTTCCCGCTTTTTAGTACATACCCAACCACAAAAGGTGGCGGTACAAACTGTGTTTTTCAAATTAGTACGTAGTTGACAAGTCTGATAGTGTAGATGGTCTGTGCCCCTGACTCGCTGGTCTTCGTTTATAAGCACAATCACCCACTGCGACATTAGCAATAAAAAATACAAATGCTCGTAGAACTGAAACCAAACGCATCAATTAAATATTAAATCACTCAAAAATTTAATCTTCTTCTTCTTTATTTAGGACTATGTCATGTTATTACTGCTTTGTTAGATTTTTTTTCTATGGAGGGTTTCCTTGTGATGTTGACGTCCAGTTATGCTTCCATCGTTTAGGAGGTCTACCTGGCGGTCTTTTGTTGAGTGATTTGGATGTTTTTGCCCACCTCGCTATCCTATTTTCGTTCATTCTATCTACGTGGTCTCTCCACTGGCGTCTTCTGGTTCTTACCCATCTAACCACATCCTTTAATTGAAGTTCTTCTCTAATGGTATTACTTCGTAACTGATCTCGTAATGTTACTCCTTTTATTGTTCTTAGAATTTTCATCTTTGTGGTTCTCATAATATTTTTAGTTTTACATGTCTCAGCTCGAGTTTCTGCAGCGTAAGTCAGAATTGGTCTTACACATGTTTTATAAATTCGTACTTTGCTCTCTATTGACATATGCTTGTTTTCCCAAATTACTTCTTTGAGACATCCGGATATTTTTGAGGCTTTAATGGAGTTTTTATTTATGATTTTGAATTTGACGTTTGACGTTTTAAAATTTTTTTGTGACATTCAGGTAATTAAAAATGAATTGTTTTGAGAAAGATCTACAACTAATTGAATTAGTGGAACAATACAGGCATATTTACGATAAAAAAGAAAAGTTATATAAAGATAAAATAGCACTGCAAAATGCTTGGGAAAGTATTTCGCAAGATATGAAAATACCAGGTTAGTTTTGACTTATGTAATTTCTTTACATTCATTATAATTTGTATTTAACTTCATAATAAGACACTTAATTATTTATAATTTGTTTAAGTAGTATCGAAGTTTTTAATATTTTCTAATAAATGTTAAAACACCTTTCTTCTATTTAGCATCCGAATGCCATCGTCGATGGGAAGTTATCAGAAACAGGTACAACAAAGAAAAAAAAGCTCCGCCATCTGGGTCTGCTGGTGGTATAAAAAAAGAATGGCCGTGTATGACGGCTCTTCATTTTTTACAAGATATTGTGGTACCAAGGAAGTATGTAATATGATACCACATAATATACGTTTATAAGTATGCTGAAAGAACTATGAAGCACTTATTCATTCATTCCTTCTATTTTTTATTCAAATCTTCATTGTTTATAAATTAGAATTATTAACAAGTATTATATATTTAAAATGTAGCTTTAATAAATTATTTTGTACAGGCGATTTGGCAACTTTAGCAATGTTGCAAAAACTTGGGAATCAGATATGGGGGAAATGTCGCAGGACACAGATATTTGGATCTGGGACATGGATAATGATGGTGCTTCATCATCAAAACAAGCATGTACGCAACAAGGCGCATCTACGTCTAAAGAAGAAACAACAGTTTTATTTGAGTCAAGCAATCAAATTGAAAATAATGCTTCAGCGCCGCATGAATTGCCTGCATCCAAAGAAGGAACGCCGGTGTTCCTTGATTCAAGCACTTCACGCCAAAGAAATCGGGAAACTAATTTAGAAAAAAATTTGAATGTTGCAGTGAACACATTAACCGATTTTGTATCAAATAGGAATACAAGAAAGGTAGAACAAGATTCTGACATGATGTTTTGCCTAAGTTTGTGCGATTCACTGAGAACCATAAAAAACAAGAAGAATAAAAATAAAGCCAAGATTGCAATTTTACAATCGTTAGATGATTTTTTAGAGGATTAATTTCAAAATTCAAGTGTATTATTATTATTTTTATTTTATATAGGTACTACCTAATAACAATATACAAGTTCTTTTTATAATTATTACAATAATAATAATAATATTAATAATAATAATAAAACTAAGGCTTAATTAAGTTAGAATAAATATTTTGTTAAAATTATAGAAACAATAAAATGTAATATAATTTACACAGTAATGTGAAACAAAAAATTGTGTTATATATATAAATTAATTAATTATTTGGAAGTGAACCTCTATTAACATGATTTATTTGCCACGGAACTGCACCTTCAGGAGAAACTAAATAACTTGCTAATTTTTGTCTTAAGGAAGTTATGTTTCTTGCCGAGTAATATGATCCTTGTCTTCCGATTCTCTGCATTTGATTTCCACTAACATCATTCCTCCAATTACCTGGCGTAACTATTCCATCCACATCTTTATCTACAAATCCAGCTGGACAATACAGTCTTTCTTTACATGATTCTTTTAGCTCTTTAACGCGGAGAAAATTATGCAAACAACATGCAGCAGCTATAATTCTTTCTGCTGTATTCACTTCAGCAATTATTGGTGATCGAAAAATCCTCCAACGTGATACCAAAATCCCGAATGTATTTTCTATGGTTCGACGTGCCCTTGACAACCTATAATTATATATTTTGCACGTTATATTATACATTTGAGAGCCTGGAAAAGGCTTCATTATATAATGCTGCAGGGGAAATGCTTCATCCGCAACTAAAAAATGTGGATATAATATATTTGTGCCCGGAAGAATTTTATCAGCTGGTAATTTTAAATTTCCTGATTTCAAAGCAAGTCCGAAAGTACACTCACTAAAAACACCACCATCACTTCTTGATCCTACAGCTTCTATATCCAGTAAAGTAAATTTATAGTCAGCATCGCATACGGCCAGTAAAACTATAATGAATGTCTTTTTGTAATTAAAATATTCAGATCCTGATTTTTTGGGAGCTTGAATAATGACATGTTTGCCATCCATTGCACCACAACAATTTAGGAAATTCCATTTTTTATAAAACTGATTTGCAATTTTTTCAAAATCTTGCGTTGTTGGAGTTGGTATGTATAAAGGAGACAATACTTCCCATATTGTAAGACAAGTTTCGCGAACAACAACTGATACAGTCGATTTTCCAACAAAAAAAGACCACGAAACTAATTGCATACTGCATCCGTGGGCGAGAAAACTAATTAGTAAAATAAATACATAATAATAAAATATTTTATTTGGCAGTATTATTACAGAGGGATACTTACTACAGAGTTAAAATCAATCGATATTCCGGACTTAGAGCACGAGTACTGTTTTTTTCTATTTTCGGACCAATAAGTTTTAGTAAATCATTAAAATAAGTAACAGACATTCTTGTATATTTAAAAAATTTGTTCATTGTCTGCACTTTTCATATATTTAAAAATTTGAAAATGTCCCTCCTGTTCTCGCCGTTGAAATATAGGTCGGACTCCCCAACGCCTTTTCATTCTATTTTTCTTTAATTTATTTGCCAAAGCAATTATGGTTATAAAAATTGTGGAAAATACTACAATGTCTGTATCACTATCCATATCCATATTTTCTAGGATTATATATTTTATTTGTCAACATGAATGACGTATGACGTGTCGATTTTACAAAAAGTGACATTACCGGCCTGCTCTTATTGGTTTACCCTAGGAACCATGAGGAACAACATATACCAGGCAACGTAATGCAAAGTTTAGTGCAAAGTCATAATGCTAATGCTAAGGTAAAGTCATAAGTTTACAGCTTACATAAACCAGCCTTTATAGTATATTAATCATAGATTCACTTAAAAATAATTTGTGATATATGGGAAAATAATAATTAAAATCTGATACAAAATTCAAATTTCGTTCAATGTTATTCTCCCTGAGACCAGAAAGAGAGAAAACTGTTGGACACTCATAACCATGATAATTCTGCAAGTTTAATAAAATATATTGTACAATACAAACTTACCAAACTTACTAAATGAGATAGTTGTATAATAAAAGTCGAATTTACAATAAATTCAAGTCTCTGTCAAATCACAATTAGTAAACATAACCTCTAACCAAAAACCAAATGTCAAAAGTAGTTAACATGGACGGCGTTCAAAACCAAGAATACCGAGTTTTGGAGTAGAGTATGATGTGATATGTTTTGGAACGAATGAGAGTTTAGTTGATGTAAAAAACTGAAACTAAATTAAAAATAATTTTAAAAAATTAACAAAACTACTTACAATTATAACATTAATGTCAAGCCCGTATTAAAAGCGCAATTTTATAATAAAAGAGCTTTTATGGAGCACTCTCCTCAATCTAATGTGAAAATACACTCCATAAAAGCGCTTTTCTTATAAAAGTATGCTCGTAATACACGCCAACGTGTTTACTTATGTTTATTTCAACCAAAAGCATGTTTTCTTCCTCAAGAAGGCAAATTACTTTCATATGTTGAGAATCGTGACTTCGTGAGCATCTACATTTGAAAATATTGTGGAGTAATTTCTATACCATCCTTGTTAGTAGGGTAAGTAGAACATCACTTTGAAGTAAACTCTGGCTGTACTCTGAGAGTAAGCTTAGTTTTGAAACGACTTTGTGTAATTTCGTACGCTAAGAGTAGGATTTTGGAACGCAGCCATGGTGGAATGATTCCTCTATATTTCTTTCTGTTTCTTACTACTATAATTGTCTCAATTTCCTATTGCAGGGAGCGTGACGTAGTAACCAAAATCCGAGAAATGAGTGAATTACTTATAAATTAATTGTAAGCTTATTCGAATGCGTATATCATTGTTTATATATTTTTTTTCAGAACTATTGAAGTGATATAAAAAGTAATTTATGCCTAAATATTAAAAATCTTATAGTGTTGGAAGACCCCATTGTAAGAAAATATTTAGCAATCGGCATAAACATTATAATAATTTTCTAATTGTCATGTAAATTTTCATAATAATTAACAATAAGATCACAACATATTTTAGAATACATATGAAAAATAATACGCACACACTGTCCCTCTCTCTTACGCACACACTCGCACACACACAAACTAAACACAAATTTAAAAAAATCAATTTCAATAGACCAATCATTTGACTTCATCATAATTCCATATTTGAGATATCATCACAAAGTGACAACTGCAGTGGAAGCTAATTACCTATATTATATCTAATTATAGTAATTGTTGATCTCACCCGAAGGCAACTAACGCAATCTCTTCTTAGGTCTAACTAAACGTATATATTATAAATACGAGAGAAAAATCAGTTGACGCCGGGATTTAATATATATATGTCGTAGTTTGAGTAACAAATTATTTGTCGTACATTGAGTAATAAATTATTAATTAATGAGGTTTATAAAATGTATTTTAATTATCATGTATGTCGTAATTGAAACGTCAAGCATTTAAGGAGTGCTTGGATGAAATCGGGGGACAGATAGTGTGAAACGGTTTGGTGGAACGCACGTGTGGTTCCTGGCTGAGATCATCACGTTTCGATTTTGGTGTAGCTTTTGTTTTTTTTTGTGAGACATGTAGTCTGGAAGTGTAGATCGATCCGCGACATCAGAAGTGGGATCTCCTCACCGCCAAAGTGTGGACAATGATAGTGATAAGTGGCGGTTATTACTCGAACAACAAAACAAGAACTTCATTGACTTACTACAAGCTATGAAAGCGCCGGTTGTATCGACAACCATACAGTTACCAGAGTTCGATCCTGACAGAGTGAATGTGGATGCACGTGCTTGGATATCAACAGCTGACATGTGCATGGCAGATCAACCCTTACAAGGCGCGGCGCTGATGATCGCTCTCAGCCGTGCTCTCAAAGGACAGGCCTCCGCCTGGTTGTCACAAATATCGTTTCCTGGAATGACTTGGCCCGAGTTTAAGGACAATTTCATTGCAAGGTATGATTGCCCCGAAACGGCGGCTGCTTTCCTTATCAATCTTTATGGTGGTAGACCTAAGGAAGGTGAGTGTATCACGGCCTATGCGGCCCGTTTATTAATATCACTAATGACCAAATGGCATAATCTATCTACTGAACAAATCGCCATATCAACTGTTCTAGCTCATATATGTCAATTAGAGCGGCGTATACAGCGTTTAGCATTTACTTCTGATATTAACAGTAGAAATCAGCTCCAGCAAGAATTAAAAGCTTTTACATATTTGAAAAGAAAAGCCGCATATCACGATGCGGGAACAGGAAGTAAACTACCTAGAATGTCCTCTATAAATCGTTTATCCAAGTGTTATAGTTGTGGTAAGCCAGGGCACAAGGCATCCGCGTGTCGCTCCAAGATGGTAACTTCAAAGAGGAATAGAAAATCAAGTACTTCTCAAAGCGGGTTCACAGAGAGGATGACCACAACACCTAAGATGACAACAGTCACCTGCTTCAGATGTCAAGGTGCCGGCCATTATGCTTCACGCTGCCCTTCTGCAGGTAATCAAGGAGAAAATATTGGTACTGCTGGTCCCGTCAAGGAACAACGAGTTGACCTCTGCGTTGTTCGCGCACCCTTGGGTACTCTGCGTCATTCTGGTGAGCAATTTTCCTTTTGTTACGATTCTGGAGCAGAATGTTCATTAATAAAGGAATCTACATCATCAAAATTTCGTGGTAAACGTTCTCATAATGTGGTAAAAATGACAGGTATAGGACAAACAACTGTTAATAGTACTCTACAGATTTTAACAATTGTTGACGTTGATAACGTCACGCTTGAAATTCTTTTTCATGTATTACCAGATAGTTTCTTATGTTATGACATTATGATAGGGCGTGAAATATTGAGTCAGGGGCTGGCAGTACATATGTCTTCAGGTCAACTACAATTTGTAAAAAATAATGTTGTAAATGCGTGCGAACTAACAAAATCACCTGTAAACTTTAACGATATAGATACCGACGTAGCTGTCGAGCACAAGCCGCAATTACTTGCTATTTTAAAACATTTTAAAAACAATTTTGTCAATAGTACACCTACAGGTTATGCGAATACTGAACCTATGCATATACGCCTCAAAGATCCCAATAAAACCGTCTGTCGCCGTCCTTATCGATTAAGTTTTGATGAAAGGAAATCAGTACGAGATCACATTAATAATCTCCTTGTAGCTAAAATAATACGCCCCAGCTCGTCTCCTTTTGCTAGTCCAATCTTATTGGTAAAAAAGAAAGATGCATACAGAAAGACCGCATGTGCGTTGATTACCGCGAGCTAAACGACAATACTATCCCTGATAGATTTCCACTTCCAATCATATCAGACCAAATAGCTAGATTATATGGGAGCCAATATTTTACAACTCTAGACATGGCCAGTGGGTTTCATCAGATTCCTGTTCATTCTAATTCAATAGAGTATACAGCTTTTGTCACACCTGATGGTCAATTTGAGTATGTCACTATGCCATTCGGACTGCGTAATGCACGTGCGGTCATTAATGCATTAGGGGAGCAAGCAAATACGTTTGTTCTGGTCTATATGGATGATATTTTGATAATGGCATCAGACGTAAACGAAGCTTTACATAGGCTACGTATTGTTTTAGAAATTTTAACGAAGGCAGGGTTTTCTTTCAAAATTTCTAAGTGCTCTTTTCTTAAACATAAAGTAGAGTTTCTAGGCTACGAGGTAAGCAATGGAGAAATTAGACCACACCCTAAGAAAATTGAAGCGCTTACTTCCTTACCACCCCCAAACACTGTAACCCAATTGAGGCAGTTTATAGGTCTGGCTTCTTATTTTAGACAATTTGTTCCAAAGTTCTCACAAGCTATGGCCCCATTATACGCACTAACATCCGGGAAAAGTACCTTAGATTGGAAACCGCCTCATGAATTAATTAGACAAAAGATTATTTCCATATTAACTAATGAACCAGTCCTTATGATTTTTGACCCTAACTGCCCCATCGAACTGCACACTGACGCTAGCTCTATAGGGTACGGTGCAATTTTAATGCAGAGAAAAGAAAACAAGCTACGTGTAGTAGCTTATTTCAGTAAACGGACTACAACTACAGACTCTAAGTATCACTCCTACGAATTGGAGACTCTTGCAGTCGTTAATTCAGTAAAAAATTTCAGACAGTATCTTCACGGCCATAAATTCTTAGTAGTAACGGACTGTAACTCTCTACAGTCTTCTCGTAAAAAAACTTGACCTTACGCCTCGCGTACATAGATGGTGGGCTTTCCTTCAAGCTTTTGATTTTGATATTATTTATAAAGAAGGTAAGCGAATGTGCCACGCTGATTTCTTCTCTCGAAATCCATTACCTAAATCACCAGCTAAAACCTTAGTTAAGGTAGAACCAAAGCAAATTAACGTCACCAATTTGTCTAATAATTGGCTGTTAGCTGAACAACAGCGTGATACAGAGATATCAAAATTAATTTTTGATTTAAATAATAAAAATCTTAGTTCTGATATAGCCAAAACCTACGAGCTACGTTCAGGAATTTTGTACCGTATAATACAAAGAAACGGCCGAACGCGGTGTCTGCCTATCATCCCTAGAGTATTGAGATGGTCAATTATTAACACGGCCCACGAAGCTTTAATGCATCTCGGTTGGGAGAAAACTCTCGAAAAGGTGTATGACATGTATTGGTTTGAGCACATGTCTAAATATGTTAGAAAATTTGTGGACAATTGCATCACTTGTAAGATTTCGAAGTCTCACTCAGACAAGGTGCATGCCGAGTTACACCCAATACCTAAAATCGCGATCCCCTGGCATACCTTACACATAGACGCTACGGGAAAACTTAGCGGCAAAAACGACAAGAAGGAATACATTTTAGTTTTGGTTGATGCTTTCACTAAATTTGTTTTGTTACAACATACCTTTAACATCGACACAGCCAATAGTATACGAGCAGTAAAATATGGCATTTCATTATTTGGAACACCAAAGCGAATTATTGCAGACCAAGGTCGTTGTTTCGCAAGTACCGAGTTCCGTGAGTTTTGCAACACTCATAATATTGATCTCCATTTAATAGCTACTGGAACTTCTCGTGCTAATGGACAAGTAGAACGTGTCATGAGCACGTTAAAGAATATGTTGACAGCTGTAGAAGTTAGTAAAGATCGTTCATGGCAAGATGCTCTCGCTGATGTACAACTGGCTCTAAATTGTTCAATCAACCGAGTTACTAAGTCAAGTCCACTAGAACTTTTGATTGGGAAAGTAGCTAGGCCAATTGAATTAATGGTAGCTGATGAGACTGAACCTGAGGTTGATATATCCGAAGCGAGAACACAAGCTATAACTAATGTTAACAAAAGCGCGACATATGAAAAACTCCGGTTTGACAGCACTAAAGCAAAAATTGATAAATATTCTGTGGGTGATTTTGTACTCTTACAGAATGAAGAACGTAACCAGACAAAATTAGACCCAAAATTTAAAGGTCCCTATAAAATTATTGAAGTTTTAGAAGGTGACAGGTATGTTCTAAAGGCTCCTGAATCTAATCGCACTTATAAATATGCCCATGACCGAATTAGAAAAATGCCAGTTAATAATGAAGTTTCTTCTCTAGGAACTGATATAACTGACGAAGAGCAAAGGTCTACGCAAAATCATTAGTGGAAGAAATGTGCGCAGTACACAGATGGGTTTCCGTTGCTGGTCAAGCAATGATGGTTTTCCGTTGCTGGTTAAGCAATGATGGTTTTCCGTTGCTGGTTAAGCAATGAAGGTTTTCCGTTGCTGGTCAAGCAATGATGGGTTTCCGTTGCTGGGTAAGCAATGATGATTTGTCGCTGCTGGTTAAGCAATAAAAAGATTGAATTCTGACACTGTGTAGTTAAGCAATATTGTAATATTGTAAACTGGGTCATGTGTCTATTGGCGAAATGCACGGGAAGAAAATTATGTTTTATTTGTTTCTCTGTTAAAAAAGGGATGTGGGTTGAATATTTTGGTGTATTGTAGTACATTTTGAGCTTTGAATAAATGTGAATAAAGTTGTAGCTATTTATGCATTTAATGGTCAGAGATGGCCGAGCGTAATTACCGTGGGCAAATTTTCCTTTTCAGATAACTCACACGAGGACGTGTGAAGTGTCAGAATGGCCGTGTCGTAGATTGAGTAACAAATTATTTGTCGTACATTGAGTAATAAATTATTAATTAATGAGGTTTATAAAATGTAATTTAATTATCATGTATGTCGTAATTGTAACGTCAAGCATTTAAGGAGTGCTTGGATGAAATCGGGGGACAGATAGTGTGAAACGGTTTGGTGAAACGCACGTGTGGTTCCTGGCTGAGATCATCACGTTTCGATTTTGGTGTAGCTTTTGTTTTTTTTTTGTGAGACATGGAGTCTGGAAGTGTAGATCGATCCGCGACATATATATATATATATATATATATATATATATATATATATATATATTTACCCCAAAATTTAAAATACAATATGTAGGTATACTTAAATTGTTGTTTACTTATAAAAGTATATAAGTATAACCCTTTCTTAACGGTATGTTTTCATTACCGAAATCTGTAAGTATAAATAGATTTATGAAGGTCTGTTTTCAGCAATGCCTTAACATGAATTTTACCGTGATTAATTTTATTACAAATTTTTCTTCATTATAATTAAATTTTCTCAAGCAGTAATAATACATTATTACTATAAATATTATACTCGTATAAATCATATCTTGGTTTTCACTTATTATTAGCAACAATAATACTGCGTCTTCTCTGTGTTAGAATTTCTACCTATTACCATAAATAGTTTATCCTGGAATAATCTATTTGAGATAGACTAGTTGCACTGATACAAAGTTAAGGAAACCACACCACAAACTTCGCAACACAACAGAATTGCATTGCGATAGAGGAAAAACATATCAAATAGTAGTTTCACTTACCTACAACGCTTCAGGCACTGTTGTTGGTGTCTTGAGATAGTTTCATCCTCTCAGTTTCCTTGTTTCCGATTTCCTCCTTTTATTCGACGATCTCTACTGAATTTGCCAGGATTATAGTATCGAAGGTATTTTAGCTTTCAGATCAAATATGAAATTGAATTATTCGCATACATAATGGTCCGTATCAAGAGCGCATATATATTATATTTTTATGAGGCGTTTGCTCCGTAAAAGTGCTTTTATTATAAAAGTGCACTCGTAATACGGACCATTATATCCACCTTATGTCACATGATTTTTCTATTTCTTTGTGTAGTATCATAAAACGTTTATCCTAATTATACACTTCGTGCAAGAAAATCGACCACTTCGCAATCTTAAATTTAATTTTTCTTTTAGACTCTAGATTTCAGATTAAAATAAAACTTATGCTGTTTAGAAGAAACCAATATTAGACACAGCGCATATTTACGTAGTTGCTGTCACGAGTATAACACGATTTTGGTAGATTGCAGTTACGGTCTGCATTCATTTGCACATAATTCGTTTTTTAGTGTTGTATCAGTTTCAAAGTGTAAATTTTAATTTGTTTCACGCATTTTATTTTAGAACTTTTCGTTTGAGAACACGAAAGGAATTCTAATTAATTTAGGCTCACGTTATAGCGTATAAAACGATCTTTCAAATAGCATTATTTTATTTTTTTAGAGCTCTGGTTTCATACATAATATATAAAGTGATATGATTATTATCGATGATATTTTCGAGTGGAACCGAGTTGCAAATAAATATGCTGATTCGGTTTCACAAGCAATATCTTCGATTATTAATCATATCATCAGCTTATATTTAATGAGAGAATATAATGAATTTTTGTTAAAATTAACTGTCATTGTCAATCCCTTAATAAGGTGATAATTTCTTTGTTTTTTATCATCGCTGTAACAGACATGTAACTAGGGAGATTCTGAATGTTGTCTGAAAACATGTTACGTGACTAATGAATTATATTCTTTAAAAAATATAATTAAAAAATTGCAAAAAGGTCGATTTCTATGCAAATATATATTTAATTTTATCTACCTTAAATATTCTTTGTTCGAGTATACTGGGTGATTCTTAACGGGTATGCTAAAAATAAACCATATATTGGAGAGTCATTTTGTTTGTTACAGACTTACAGCAGTTTGAAGGTATATATCTATAGAATAGACAGATTTTTAAAAATAACTTAATACCAGCGTTATGAAGTAAAATGTGCTAGGTGGGGGTGTACCTTCAAGGGGCTACAACACCAAACGAAACGACTTATTTACGGCCGAATTCATCCGTTTGTAAAAATACGGCCCCAAATCATACAAAACTCGTGTATGGACTGTTGCGACGTGGTCAACAAAGAAAGTAATACAGTTTTTAGCAGCGTTTATTAATTTATTTGATAATCGTTGGCGAACGTAGGAAAAGGGACATAGGAACGCTTAAAATTACCTAAAGAAAGTTAATTGTATATTTTGACGTTAAATGACTTTTATTTTGTTTACTTACTGTGTTTACTTCTACTTTAAGTCACTCACTTTCATTAAGTAATTTTTTTTACAATATATTTACAATCTTAATGATTTTTTACCTCTCGCTAAGAAAGGTATTGGATTCATGCTAAAATTCGCATATCCAGATTTTATTGAATAAGCACGATTTAAGGTCCCTAGAATCCGATTATAACATTTTTAAAATGATGTCTGTGTGTGTGTGTGTGTGTGTGGATGTGTGTATGTGTGTGTGTGTATGTATGTATGTATGTCTGGATGTTGTAGTCACGATTCCTCAAAAACTATAAGACTTAAAAAATATTTAACTGCAGTTTCCTCAATCTGACATTCCTGGGAAGAGCTGAAAAGGTTTTGGTAACAATTGAACAACCGGAAGTAGTAGTTTCTTAGAAAAATTATTCTAAATATAATTTTTTGGGAGGTTTTTTTTATTAAATATTGAAGAACATAAAATTCTCCATCTAATACACTTAAATATTTTATTATATCTTGTATAGATTTATAGATAAAGACACTATAATTTATAGAGTGAACTAATCGCAGAGGCTACGGCACTAAGGAAACCAGTTGACAAATTCTAATGTTTATAACATAATTTGTAAATGACACATGTCAGTGTCAAAAATCAATTTTAGTGACATTCTGATAGCTTTTACTGGGAAGTATATTTAATTTTTCTTATTGTTTTATTAATTAAATATTTGAAATTATAGGTAAAATTGTGGTAAAATGCATATATCCATCAGAAATACCGCCAATCTGGTTAATGAATTGGAACAATCTCTGATATTATAAACTTCCTCATACAATGAAAAATAGATGTAATTAGAATTATATGTGTGCAGAAGACATGTTAAATATAATAAAAAACAATATTTGGGTAATGTTCTATAATATTTTGTTATAAAACGACGGTTCGAACGCGAAGTGCAATACAATACTTATGTAACCTAATATGGAAATGGCGAGAGGTCTTGTGCTGGCCACAACAGATTTTTACCTCCCGCTACCCTTGGTAAGGGAGGTATAGGGATCGTGCTAAAAATCTCATATCGAGATTTTAGTAAATGACCACGTTTTAAGGTCCCTAGAATCCATTTTTAACATTTTCACGATGATGTCTGTATGTGTGTATGTGTGTGTGTATGTGTGTATGTGTGTATGTGTACGAATTTTGTTTGCACTCTAACTCAAATACTATCATTCAGAAAATTCTGAAACCTTGTATTTTTACCCTATTCTAATAGGAATAGAAGCCATTAGATTTTGGTGTAAATCGGATAAACGGAAATCGTACTTTACTTGAAGCTCATAATGGTTTTTCTTCAAAAAATACCATTAAATGTCATTTTTTCGAATTTTATGTCTAATGAAAATTAAAGATTATTGAATTTTCTACAGGAATACATTAATACTTTTTCTATATATTGTACAGATAAATTTAAAAATAATTTTTTTTATTAGTCGCGAAGCCTAAGATAAAAACTATTTCTTTGTTACACAGTTCATTTTTTAAATGAATGTAACTGACAGTAAATGTCACTGTCAGAAAACTTATCACTTCAAATTAATAATAGTGACATTTTAAAAAGAAAATAGTAAATAAAGCAATAGTTTTCTGCAATGGAACAGTTTGCAGCGTTAGTCAATACGTAGGTAGGTATGTATTTAAATTAATAAAAATTAAATAGCGGGAGGTTTTGTGTTGGCCATATCAGATTTTTTATTTGGTATGATCGTATTTTTCACTTTTTTTTGCAGGTCACTACTCATAATAAATTTTTATTATTTCGTAGCTACCTAAATCCTTTTCTTTACATCCTCCATTCATGATTTTCATGGGACCAAAATAATCAACTCCTGTATAAGTAAACGGATGTGTGTAAATTGCTAATCGTGCTACGGGCAATGGCCCCATTTCTGGTACTTCTGGTCGTGTTGTCATTATCTTGCAAGTATTGCAATTATATCTAATACTTCTTAACACTTGTCTTAGCTTTGGAATCCAATATTGTTGCCTTACTTCATTCACAACGGTTTCGTGATTTTGATGTTTATATTTTTCATGATAACTTCTAACAATTAATTTCGTTATATAATGATCTCGTGGTAAGATTATTGGACGTTTTGTATTATATGTTATCTCTTTAATATTGTCAATTCTTCCTTTAATTCTAATGATGTTATTTGAGTCCACGTATGGAGAAAGCTTGTAAATATGGCTAGAAGGTTTAACTGTGCTATATTTTGGCTTTCCGCTTTCATCTTTAGAGTTGCGTCTTTTCAGTTCCTTCGAAAAGCGTTCTGTTTGTGTCAATCTTATAAGGGCAATTTCTGCTTGCTGTAATTCTTCAGATGACAATAATTCTTTATTTGTTTCGCATTTCCTTGATCTAATGGTATTGTAAAATTTATAAACGTATGCAACTATTCTGAGCAATTTATTCCATTTTGAAAACTTCTCATACTCAACGACGGGCTTAATTTCGTTGTCTAAGTTCAAATGTTTTGTTACGATTTCAGATTCTTGGTCAAAATTACTTTCAGGCCATTCTCTTTCTGGTTTGTATAAAAATTCTGGTCCTTTAAACCATTGTTCATTTGAACTGAATTTTGGTAACGTTTGCCATTTCGTAGCAACATCTGCAGCATTCAGTTTTGTAGGTACAAAACGCCAATGCTGGTGGTTTCTTGTATTTCAGCAATTCGAAATGCTATAAATTGTTGTCCTTTACTCTTCTTTGGATCAGATTTTAACCAACTTAATACGGTTTTTGAGTCTGACCAATAAATGACTTTATTTATTGTAATAGAAAATGCTTCTAAAAGACTCTTCGAAAATCTTGAACCAATCAGTGCTGCTATAAGTTCTAATTTAGGGATTGACAATAGTTTTATAGGTGAAACTTTGCTTTTTGCTCCTATTAGTGCACATTCCATTTTATTGCTTTCTTGAACTCGTAGATAGGCTACTGCTGCACTAACATCTTGACTAGCGTCGACGAAAATATGCAACTGTGTGTCTACTTGCTTCCAATTTTTAATTTGTGTAATATAACAGCGTGGAATTCGCAAATTCTCTATTGAAGGTAGTAATCTTCGCCAATTATTCCACTTTTCGAAATGTTCATAATTTATTTCTTGATCCCATTCTATGCTGGATCGCCATATTTCTTGTAATAGAACTTTTAAATAATTTAAATAGTAAGCTAGCAAACCTAGTGGGTCATATATCGACATCAAAATACATAGAACTTCGCGTTTAGTTGGTTTTCTTTCACCATTAAGTACTTCTTGATTACCCTTGTTAAATCGAAGTGAGTAGGTAAATGCGTCTTCGTTCATTTGCCACCACATCCCTAATACTTTTTCAGAATTTTCTTTGGTTTCAATATTTATGTTTAATGGAGGGTTAACGTTAGTATTATCTAAATTATCTAAAACTTTACTTGAATTTGATCTCCAGTTCCGTATTTCAAAGCCTCCATTTTTGTGAATCTGTTTGACAGTCTTTGTCAATGTGATCGCTTCATCTTCAGTGTCAAAGCTTGTTAATAATTCGTCAACGTAATGATCGGCCGTTATTAAGTTCACTGCCCTTGGATTTTCTTCTTTAAATCTTGATGCATTTATATTCTTCACATACTGAGCACTACTGGGCGAACAAGTTGCACCGAATGTCATGACTTGCATTACAAATATGTCAGGTTCTTTTGAAGAGTCACACGATCTCCATAAAAAGCGTTGAGCATATTGATCTTCATTTCTTATACGTACTTGGTGGAACATTTCTTTGATGTCTCCACTTACACAAATTTTTCTTTCTCGAAAACGTATTAGTATACCAAATAAAGATGACAATTGATCTGGTCCTTTCAGCAGCATATCATTTAATGACAAGCCCTGAACTTTTGCAGCAGCATCCCATACCATACGTACTTTGCCAGGTTTATTAGGGTTTTCAACTGGGAATATGGGTAAATACCAAATACGTTCACAATGTTCTTGTAATTCTTGGGGTGTCAACATTCGTATGAATCCTTTTTCTTCATACTCTTTCATTTGTTTTAACATTGCTTCTTTTAAATGTGGTTTACGTTCTAATCGTTTCTCTAGAAGTTCCAATCTATGTAGAGTCATCATCTTACTATCCGGAAGTTTAATAGCATCGTATTTCCATAATAAACCTGTTTCATATCTGTTGCCTAAATATTTCGTGGTATTTGCTAAAATCAGTTTTGCACGTCGATTGTCCTTGGAAACTGTCGCTTCGGGGCGTGGTAGAATACCTAAACTCTCAATCATGAAGAAATTCTTTACTAGTTGATTTAATTCATTATCCTTCGTTGCTTCGTTTGAATGAAAGTTACAGATGTTGATAGAAGGACTTTCATTTTCTTCTGGCACTGCAAAGACGGTCCAACCATGCGGTGGAAACTCCTATTACACAAAGTGGGCCAGCATTTCTTCCCCCGTATAGATGGCGCTAGTATATAAAATTTTATTTCAAATTTGAAAATGTCAGCTTACTGACAGTTCGATTATTGTTGAATTGGTTGACATGGGTTGACATATATTTTTAATTTAGTTTATTTATGATATATATATATACATTTATTTGTGGTTGTTTATGATTATTTGTGATATAAACAGTAAACAATTTATCACCAGATATTTGATTTGTGTGTGAAAAACTTTTGTGACAGACATCAAGCCGCGCATCAATTGCTGTATTCCAGTCTGCATTGCGACAGGTGTGTATTATATGTGTACTTTATTAGTACTTAGATTCATTATTAATATTTTATAATTGTTGATATATTTAACAGATGTTACTTTACATTGATTTCCAAATCCCAAAAATTATTTACAAATGTTCAACACCGAATATTAAATGGGAAGAAAATTAGAATTAGAAGAAAATATAAAAATTAGCACAGAAGAAATACGAAAAATTATTAAAAAATAAAAAATTTAACAAATAAAATAGTTTGTATTATTTTTACCATTTCACTCATTTTATTATGAATATAAAATATATATAATTTAATAGCTTAATATTTGATATCAACATCGGCTCATTGTGAGATGTTCAAATTTATTATCAAGTATTAAGTTGTTGAATTCGAATCAATTCAAAATTTCCGCCTCCTATACATAAAACTTCCTCTTCCCACGACCAGGGGGCGCTGTACTTATAGTACCGGTTTGCAGCATTACAGTTTCCTATCTATAATAGTGTCTGTGATCTGTGGGTCCAACCAAGACGGCACTTGCTTACCATTGGCTGATTTTCTCTACCTTCTTTAATTTTCAACGGAATTCCTAACTTCCAGTTATTGAAACCAATTAATATCGTTGGTCTTGCATTTCTATAGGACTTAATTGGCAATTTTCTCAAAAACGAATATTCTCTACATAATTCTTCATAATTTAATGTTTGATGAGGTAAATCTAAGCTTTGTACCGTTTGTACGTCTTTTATTTTATATTCCTTGGATTCTTTTGCTAATGTACATACTGTCAAGGATACGTTCATAGAGTTTGGTTCAATCCTATGCTGAGAGCCAGTCCACTTCAAACATAAATCAAATTTTGGACCTTCCAAATTTAGCTTTCTAGCAAAGTATTCTTCTATGTATGTTCCAGAAGATCCCTCGTCCAACATTGCTATTGCAGGCAATTTCGTATCTTTGTTCTTTAAAATTACAGGTATATATCTGAAGAGTGTGTTTCTCGTTGAGAAAATATGGCTGCATTGGGTTTGTTCTTTTGCTTTCATATCATTTCGTACATTATTTTCATCCAAATTTTCATTATGTAACAATGGATGATGTTTTCTCTCACATCCTTTCTTGTCACATTTGACGATCCAATTGCATTTACGTTTTGGATGAAATCGTTTTAGACATCCTTTGCATAAATTTAACCGTCTTAATTCTTTCCAACGATTATTGGATGATAATTTGATGAAGTTTCTGCATTTATAAATACCTCTACAATTTCCTTTACAAAAAATATATATCGTTTCGTTATCTTCAGAATGCACGTTGACACGATTTGTTTTCGATTTCTCATTTCTTAATAAATCTTGTACAGAAACTACTTCACTGATGTTTTCGGCAACCAATTCTAGCCATTTACCGAATTCTGCTACGCTTGAATTATTTATTAAAGTCTTTTTATGTGCACCCCACTCAATACGCATTTGACTTGTTAATTTCTTCACTAATTCATGCAATAACATCGGGTTATTGTCATATTGATTTAATTCTGACGCTTTAATTGTTGCACATAAATTATTCACCATCGCTGAGAATTCAATGACTGACACTAATTTTTCTATCTTCACTGGAGGAAATTTTCGAATAATGTCAATTTGTACATTTAAAATGTCTTCTGGTTTACCGAAAATTCTTTTTAAAGTTGTCATTATTTGCGGGACACATTCAGGTAGTACTAATTGGTTTTCTACAAGTTTCCTTGCTTTTCCCTGTAGACATTTTTGAAGCCTAATTAAATTTTCTAAATTACTGAAACCACAAGCAGATGTAGAAGTTTTGTACGCTGTCCAAAATATGGGCCATTCTTCAGGTTTACCAGAAAATATTGGTAAATCTTTCGACATACTTTTTCGTGCCATCCATTGACTCTGTATGGATGTATCTTGTTTTGTAAGTGAAGATATGTCGTCTTTTGCCTTCTTGTCTTGCATCTTCACAATAAAATGAATTTATTTTAGGTGTAGAACTAACGCTAATTGATTCAGATGCAATACTACAGTTATCGTGGTACAATTCCGTTTGATGCTTTTCAATTTGACTTGCTTCATGACGACTTTCTGCAGTGCTTCGTTCCTGCAGATTCAGTAACGTTAATTTCTGTTGAACAATTTCTCGTTCACGTCGAATCAATTCTTGTTCTTCGTTTAATAGTTTCAATCTAAGTTCAATGTCATCTGGAAGTGCTGCTTCGTCCTTTGGTGACATTTTAGATTTGCAAATATCGCATATCCATAAACTTGTAATTTCTACTTCATTTTTATCAATATTCACGCAAGAATAGTGATGTCGAACGTTACATTTAGTACAGCGTAGCATTTCATCATTATGAGCTTCGTTGCATACCGTACATAATATGCTACCTGTGTAGGCTCTTGTGCGTCGTGGTGATAGCTGTGGTGACTTATTCGCAGGCATATTTCGTTCGTATTTATTTAGAATCTTCTTCGTTTTAGAAATTCCAAAGTAATTTTAAGATTTTGTTGCGACGTGGTCAACAAAGAAAGTAATACAGTTTTTAGCAGCGTTTATTAATTTATTTGATAATCGTTGGCGAACGTAGGAACAGGGACATAGGAACGCTTAAAATTACCTAAAGAAAGTTAAATGTATATTTTGACGTTAAATGACTTTTATTTTGTTTACTTACTGTGTTTACTTCTACTTTAAGTCACTCACTTTCATTAAGTAATTTTTTTTTTACAATATATTTACAATCTTAATGATTTTTTTATTTGGCATGATCGTATTTTTCACTTTTTTTTTGCAGGTCACTACTCATAATAAATTTTTATTATTTCGTAGCTACCTAAATCCTTTTCTTTACATGGACTTCAATTGCCAGTTAGGATCAATAATAATAAGTACAGGTTCATTTATTAGGTAGTCAATTATTTCTTTACCAGCGCGCTCTTGCTCGACACCCCAATTAAAAGGTACTTTCTTTTTAGCTTGGTACATAACTTATCTAACATCTATTGGCACTGGTCCTACAACAATGGCTTGGACCTTATTTGTGCTCGAATGTGTCTGACCTTCACTAATAATTCGTTTTAAAAACTCAATTTTTTTAGATAAGAAGAAACATTTTTTCAAATTTATAGAAAATCCTGATTCGGTTATAGTCTGAAGGACTTGATGCAATGCGCAAAAACCCTATTCGATAGAATTGGATACTTCACCAGATTGAATAAAGTTTTGTAAGGTTTTGAAATAATACATTGGTAGACAACAGGAGCGTTTGCCAAACCATACGGCATTTTTAAATGCTCATAATGTCCTTCGAGCGTAGCGAATTCTGTCTTGTAGATAGAGTCTTTATCCATTTTCTACATTATCAACTCACTATTAGTGCGTACATATCGTTTTATTCACAGATAGTAATTTGGACAGGACGCTCGCCTAACCTGACTTACTATCTCGCGACAATCTAGTACCGTCCTTGTCCATAATTACTGTTATATCACCACTGTCAACAATATTTTTCCCAATTGATAACATCGGATTTGTAACACTTTGCCATTGATCTCACTTTTGATAAGTACACGCAGTACACATGTTTTAACTCTTTCAAAAACGTTCAGTTCCATGTATGACATTTACTCGAGACAGCCCTGCTTTTTTGGTATCTATCATTTTATTTCGATAAAAATCTAGTTTTTCTGATATTCGTAATTATTTTAAAAGAATTATCCTAGCTTGCTAGTAATAGAGAATTTAACCTTTTCGGAAGGTACCTACAATGATTAGCCTGTCTTTGTACGGCACGTGCTATGAATACCAGTTCATCTGCTATAATAAAATTGATTGAGGCTAACGCTTCTGCACACTAAATCGTCTTGTGGACTCTTTAAATGCCTTAGTCTTACACTGGACAGACACTCCGGATCTCAGTCAAACGAAGAAATTCATTTTATCATCGTTGACAAACGCGGCAGATAGAACCTTTAAATTATGACGGTATCTTTACTTATTATAGTACTCTGAAATACCAAGCTCCGATCACAGGTAGAATTAACCATCTGGGTAGAAGGCATCTCACGGCAAATGAGATCAGGCAACTGACTTTTGGATGAGAAACGTGCTTCATATTAACTCTGGAGTTGCTTCCAGAAAAGTAAGTCAGGACCACGTGACCAGTGCCTAAAACCCTCAAAGTAATAATGATAATAATGTTAATACCGCATTTAATAAGATCTACAATTTATAGTAAATTTTATCTTTCTTTTATATAAAAGATTGCCCTTTTCTCTTGCATACACACAATAAGAGTTAAAACCATCAGAATTCAAAACAAATTGCTTTCATTAGCTTTACATTAAGATTCCTTATTATAGGAAATAAATTGATGAGTGTGGTATGAAACTGTAACAATTTTTACCTTCTGGGTGCCACGAATTACACAAATCTTCGTCCCACCTTTAACTATCTTTTCTAAAGAACTCCAGGAAATTTTATGGTAAATTTAGATATACCAATATTCTGCACCCACATCGATCGTACCTGGATCAAAAATAGCAAACGCTCTATCGGTGTGGTTGCATTCTGTACTCAACGTGTTTGGTAGTTTGGAATAACTTGCAGAATGTACAATGAAACCAGTTTAAAATCTTTCCAGATATGACAAGACGCTTTAAGGAATTTGAATTAGTTCGTTTGTTATTATTAAATAACCATCCTCACAGGAAACTGTTTGATATTTTCAATCTGTTACTATTTTACCTACATCATGAATAACAAACTTTCATTTCAAAGTAATGACTTTGTTTTCTTTTATAATTTATAAACAAGCAACTGACCACACTGCGTTCAACACAAAAATTAAATCGCTCTTAAAAAGCTCTTACTAGTATTGGAATGTAGCTTAATAACTTAAATTCGTTACCAAGGTTCTACTTAACGAACTCATCTAACTACATCGTCACATTCCGGGTTGGACAAGAAAAAGCATAAATACTAGTTAATGCTCTCGGATAGAAACCTGAAAACTGCTACACGGTTCTTCTATCTCAATGTACTTGACTTGCATATAACTGTATAATTCGTTAACAAAACGCAAACTCTTAATCAATATTGCGGATCGCGAGCGAATCCTACTTCTGATGTAATATTTATGAGTCAAACTGAGTTAAGAAATAACAAAATGACGCAAACCAAACGAATTTAATTTCAATCAAAACAATTTATGTAATTAATACCCTGCTATCAAAATAGAAAAACATCTTTCTACTAACAAGTCTCTAGTGAAAATGAAGTCATGACTGCTACAACTATTAGCCGAACACGGTGGTTACCCCACTCCACACTCAATGACAACATAGAACCCATAGTATTTATTGCACATTACATATTTATGTATTTTAAAGATATACTACATAAATAAAAATATAAAGTATATTACATTGTCAATAGTTTTACAGGATTTTAAAAACTAATTGCATAAGGTGCATTCTTTATCTCAAAATATATATTTAATTTTATGTTTTTTCTTTCGTATTGGACATTATTTATATATTTCAGAGATATACCAAATAAATAATAATATAAAGTATATTACTTTTACATTTTCAATCGTTTTGCAGTATTTTAAATGTTAGATACAACTTGCGACTACTTACGTAAAAAATCTGATGTGGCCGGCACATTGCTTTCCGGAAAAGATTCTACAAAACCAATAAAATTATAACACGAGCATACGCTATATAAATATCACTTGAAACTGACATCTGTGAATTAGAATTATTTGAATATATCAGCTGTTTCTATGATTGTAGCAAAGCTGGCTGATTTATTAAAGTTAATCTTTTTATAATTCTTTAACTCTATGTCTACTGAATATGAAAAAAATATAATCAAACTATGTAGACAATAATAATATTGTTTCATATTGAGAATCACATAAAATGTCAAAAAATTATATTTAATTGCATTTTGTCAAGAAAAACTGTGAAGTACTTCAAATAAAAGAACTTCCGGTTAACCAAAATCTAATCAACTTTTCATATGAATGTAAAGAAGAGGAATACGCAAGAATTAAAATTTTTGGAATTGTAGTACTGGAGTTAATGTGGGAGAAATTTTTGTGTGTCTCTTTCATACATACACACACACACACACACACACACACACACACACACACACACACAGGGATACACACACATACAGACATATCATCGTAAAACTAGTAAAATCGTATTATAGGGACACTAAAATATGCTTATTCACTAAAAATTCACCACCGAATTTTTTCACCAAAGACAATACTTTGCTTACCTAAAGGTGACGGATGATAAAAAAGTTCGTTCGTGTACTTAAGGGTTAAATATGTTCCCCAAACGAGGCCTTACCTACTTACTAAAAGTTACTGAGATTCCTTCTCGAGAGTAACACATTCAAATTTTTTTAAAAATAATTTCAGTCTACTGAAATAGAGAACGCTACCCAAGGTCAAATTAATGATGAAGAGCCCTTTAAGAATTTAGAAGAACTTATAAAGGTTTCAGTTGAATCAGAATTATTCTTTTACAAAAACGGAAATGAAATTTAGACAACGGCTCCTATCTTTGGGCCTACAGGAAAACATAGTGAAAATGAGGTATTGAATAAGGAGAAAAGACCTTCACGCTTTGTATTTCGAACATACGACGGCGAAATATCTTGCGTCAATTTTTTTATTTCATCTAAAACCTTACAAGATTTAGTAACACAGTCATTTCATATAAATGACCCTTAAAACATTACATGGGACTGGGAGGTCCAACCAGCGGCATACGCAGTTAATTCTCGCAAGCATAGGGTTAAATGCCGGTGTAGTGGCCATGCGTATTAAAGCGATATGTTTCTACATGTTCAGATCGAATCTGAGGTTCCTCGGTTTGAATCTACCGGCCGGCTAAGTGCGTAGTCGTTAAATGCCACAATATCAGGCATTAATCGTACTCGCATGCGATTACCCGACCAGTTGTCCATATTAAAACATAGGTGGTGCTAGCTGTAGAAGGAGTATTTCAGCTGCCGCACTGGTTGCATAGCAATCAGTGGTCGTCGCACGGATTAAGTACACCGACTGCTCTAGTACTACGGTCACGAAACGAGTACCTACGGTACTTGAGGCCTTGGCCCTAGAAGGGCTGTTGTGCCATAAATGATGATGATAGGGTTAAATATTAAAATACCATTAGCATTTTAAAGCATGAATTAATTTTTATTTTAAACCTCCCTTTCATCCTTAATAAATTATTTCTTAATGTTGTCATTTGTGGAAATATTACATTATATACAAGTTCGAATGTATGTACTGTTTATTGCATCTTAATCTTTAATTTGTCCTGTTGGAATTATAATAATATAAAGTAATGTAATTCAAAAACTAAACCAGTATTAAAGTAGGTATATTTCAATTTATAAGGTATTATAACGGATGATGCAAACCACAACATATAATAAAAATAATAATTGTGTCATCTCCCTATTACGGTTTATCTGTGAGGGATCAATCGATATACAATATTAATAATTGACATATTTCTGTTACGATAGTCTAAAAATAGATCCACTTGGTCATTAGAGAATTGAATAGATATTGGCTGATTAGGGATACAATAGCAATAGCCATCATTTTCAGCACATGCTACGTTTATATCTGACCAGATATATCATATACACAATATTTGCTTCATTCAGGCTATTGTAACGAGAATTAATAATTCAGTAATACAAAATATATACCTACTCTTAAATCCTTATTCTTTCTTTAAAGTATGGCTCCATCGTAAATAAGAGTTACACATTTAGTAAACGTACATGTTGCAGCCACACTAAACTATTATAAGTTTTGTTTTTGATGTCATCCTTTGTTTATTATTATTATATTATGTAAGGATTGATTATAAAAATATGCGGAAAAACTATGAGAATAAAACAAATAAAACAAAATATCGTTAAGATTATAATATTTAAATACTTCATGCTGAAATATAATGTACACTCAATGATTACAACAATAAGATTAATAATGCTAAACTGAACTAACATTTCAGTTTATATTAAAAATGATAAATTAACCTAAAATTTATGTCAAATAATTAATAAATAAAATAAATATCAAATTCTTCGGTACTTAACAAATCCATTTTGTAATGCACAAACTCACAGTAAAGTAATTTATAGATTATAGCAATGTAGATGCAATGATTACAACAATTAACATCAATAATTCTAAACTGAACTATCAGAATGAGATTTTGTTGTAACGGCTATCTTTTCCTTTTCGCCTGCCTATCGTATGCAAGTTTGAGAAGAGTCTCGCCGTCCGTGGATTGCCTAGACAAGATTGCCGGAGAGCTACCTCTCAATCGCCGGCCGTGGAACTGGACAGTTCGCTCTCTCGTTATATTCTTTAGTTCTTTTATAATTCAACGATTTTTGGTTTTCTACCACTCGTGAAGTACCGTAGGATTTTTGTTACTATTTAGTATTTACTTACTTGGTTTCTTTACTTTTCGTTTATCTAATTTGGTAAAATTTTGTCTTTTGAGTAACGACCTAGCATCCTGCGCTATTCCACGTGTCAAGCCCTTTTGGATTTCTATAATTTAAATTTCAATTACTTTTGTACATCCTTATAGTTTTTATTATACTTCACTTTTGTTAACTTACATTTTAGTAATATTCTGTTTAACTTTTAGTAGATAAGTCAACCTTGCTTACTACGGCGCCACGTGCCACAGAGAGGCACTTCACGTTTTTCTTTTGTTTAGTCACTTAGTATACTAGTAATTCTGTTTAAATTCCCTTATGTTAGCGCGCTTTACCTTGCCGCTAAGGCCCCCCCGTGTCTTAAAAAAAGACAGTTCAATTTTGTTAACTTACATTTTAGTAATATTCTGTTTAACTTTTAGTAGTGAAGCCAGCCTCGCTCACTATGGCGTTTTGTGTAGCAGTAGACACTTCAAACTTGCTTTTGTTACATATTAGTTTTTTTAGTAGTTCAGTTTATAATATTTTCCCTTTGTTGATAATTCAGTTAGTCATTCACTTTCATACATTTCACTAGGCATTTGGTCATTGGGTATATTCATTACTAACTACTTTGGGTATTCTACATTCCATTCACACCATAAACACAGACTGGCAGACCGAACACCATCCTACCAAACTGATCCTTGTGAGAGTGACGAGTGGGTGTTTGTTTTCTATTGGTAAATTCTGTATACAGTTCGTTTTACATTCGCGTATGCGAATTTTATTCATTCACAATCCTGACAACAGTTTTATTTTTGCTATTTGGTTCTATGTTGTTGCTTCTCACAGAGAAATTTTGTTTGTTGGATAATAATTTGGTTCTGTGGCGGACAACACAATTTTGTGAGGATTTAGTAATTCTTACTGCTCGCTTCAAGCGTAACACCGGCAAAACTCTCCCCGTCTAATTTTTATTTCGTCGGGTCTTGCTGTGCACTTTTCATTTTCAGTTCATCACAATATTCATCAAATTTAGCTGAAATATTGTATTTGGTTAGGCAGTCTAGCACTGCACATCTCTATATATCATTCATTCATTTAGTTAGTTTTTTTGTACGTTTCTACCAGCACTTATTTTGGTTTCTGTATAAATTTTGTTGTTATTGTTTTGCCGTGCACTAACTCTGCTTTATCTCAACATTTTTTTTGTTTGCTATATTATTGCAATCGAAGATATTCGTCTTTTTCATTTTTTTTTTTTCGGTCAATTGTGACCTGTTGGTTAATTCTCTGCCGCTTATTTTTTTGTTATACAACTTCCCTGGTTTGGATGGCCGAGTTCGTTTGGTGGCGGGCTGCGGTGCACAATTTGGCCTCAAGCGCAAACCGAGAGCAGCAGCAGCAGCCGCAGTAGCAGCAGCAGCAGCCGCAGTAGCAGCAGCAGCAGCCGCAGTAGCAGCAGCAGAAATACAAAGTAACGCTACTTGCGTACCACTCCTCGCAGACTAAAAATCAGGCCATCGTATCAGGTTCGCCTGACTAAGGAAAGCGGCAACGTACAAGGACCGCCACCACATAGCGAGCCTACAGCTTCTCCAAATAATCGGCCCACTAAGTTGCAGCACAGTACTTCTCGGCGTCTGCTCTGCGTCGTCGCTGCACCGGCTTTGCCCCAGACGGACTGGGTCCACTCAGCCCAACGGAAGCGCCCTTATTGTAAGATAAGTAAGGCTAAATTTTTTTGTATTTCAAGAACTGTCAACCGTAAAGTTTTTTTCTACTTTTGTAAAGTGCCGGCAATAAATTTCGATAATCTTATGCACCTTCAGTTATTTATGCGAGAATGGCGCCCATCGTTCATTTTTTGTACACCCTCATTAGCGACAGTGGCGCCCTCTGCGATTCATCCCTGCTCTCATTCCCGTGTCACAACCCACGACACTTTTGCTTCCGACTTTTGGGGCTGCAGGCACAACTCTATGTGTGCAGTGATCGTGTACTTTCTCAGGTAGGTGCCGATTACGTCACATTGTTCCATTTGTTTTATTTCAAAGGCTATCTGAATTTAGACGAAAATGTTATATTTTTTTTTCTAAATATCTTTTGCTACAGATATTCTACTGCATTAAGTGAAAACTTTTTAAAAATACAAATTAATTTTAAACATTATTTTATTCTTGTACTTTTTGTCTAAAATATACGTTCCGCATTTCGTTGCACATTCTGTATAACGCACTAAATGTTAAAGTGACACAATTTTAATTTGGGGCGACTTTAATACGTAGGCTTCACTTTCAGTGGCGGATTTACGCATAGGCACAGTAGGCACGTGCCTACGGCGGCAATTATTCGGGGGCGGCAATTTTTTTTTAATCAGAAATGTATAATTTTATTAAAAATTTCCGATCAAAAGACGCGACGAAAACATTTAAATCAATGATCTGTGAAACAAATTTATATAAAGTAAAGCTTTTTTGTAGGTATATTTTTATTACTCCGGTCAATTTGTAATTATCGTCTGTTTTTCTATGGTACTTAAGTAATGGAATATGCGCTCTATTTTCAACAAATGCCCAAGTAATTGAACTCATGTTTCAGACTTTATTTTGAGATCCTCGTTACTATTATGCTATCGATAATTATAACACATTTATTAAAATTGCCTGGATTGTAGAATAACCATTTAAAATTCTATTTTGTTATGTCTTCTTTTAGCTAAAATAAATAAAGAAATGCAAAATTAAAGTGCGGAAGCATGTATTTATATTTTTGGCAAAAATAAAGTCAGATTTAAATCACAGAACACAATTTGACGCAACTCGGATGGTTATATTCATTTTATGGGAATTTAACCATACCTTTTTCAGAAAAGATGCCAAAATCACTATAAATATTACTTTCCGCGCCATAATTTTTGTGATATTACGTGTTTTTAATGGTTTGCAACTATATATGACCATCAAAATAAAATTCTTTAGGGTTGGGTATTCCAGACTTTAACCTTAAAATTACCTATTTAAGCCTCTTTTATATTTAAAAAAAAATAAAACATGCGAAAAGTTTAAATATTAAAAAAGATATATTTTAACATTTGAAATTATGAAAAGGCGGCAAATTTCTGAAAAAAGGCGGCAATTTTCTGGGTGCCAACGGGCGACAAAACTGTTAATCCGCCCCTGTTCACTTTATATTGTGTACCTACGACTTGCATGAAACCATGACTTACAGGTTTACTCATCTGCGTATGTTTTATACTCGTATAAGCTAAATGGTGTACAACTCGTATTAATTGATGTACAGAACCGTTTTCGTTGCTAGAGAAACGTTGCTAATTTCACACAGGTAAAATCTGATGACGTATGTTTCAAGACATAGAGAGAACTTTTTAAATATGAATAAAAATATGGATGTTCCATTTACAAATTAAAAGTTACTATCAATTAAGCAAAAACAGATAGGTAGAAATGATATTTTCGAAATTATGTAGAGGTATTAATGTACTAGAATTTGTATTATATTTTAATTTGCTAAAATTAATTATATGCGAGAAAAAGAGTATAATCCATTTTTTCAGACACATCGTAGAAGGCTTTGCACTGTAGTAAATATTTACGAGTGGTTGCAAAGAGGATAATGCTCGTAGCATAGTACAAGAACTAGTTCTAAAAGCGAATACAACTTGTTGGCAACAATTTACCCTCGCTTAGCTCACTAAATCCCGATTGCAGTAATTGAAAATAAATGGCAGTGCACTAGCTCTCCGTGGACTAATAAATCCCCTCTTCTGAAGAAATTAACAAGAGAGGTTCGTATTGGGATATAATTACCAGCAAAAATAATCGCATTACAAGCGAATGATAGATTACCGCGAAGCTGCGAGGAACCCACCATTAATTATGCACTGACAGAGGTCATCTGACAGCTCTAATTGCAGACTCTTATGCGGACGGGAGTTAACGGATGCCAATGAGTTGATTACGGACCTGACGTGACTTGAAATTGCGGGATGTGAATGTTCATGTAGAGGCAATCGAAAAATTAATGATGTTTTTAGATCCAGGCCAATGTATTTTTCGTTTAGAATTTAGATGAGCGGAGATTGGGATTCATATTTGATTGTGTACAAATATTTGAAAGTGGTTTAATGTTATTCATGGGAATTTACTTCGAATAAGCTGTGATTGCAGATGAATTCTAAATTTGATTTGAATTTTTCACATTAACTGGGCCATTTATAAAGTAGTCTTTTTTTATCAAATGTCATTTGATGTGCAACAGTATATGTTTTTTTACCTCTCGCTATGGTATTGGATTCATACCAAAAATCGCATATCCAGATTTTAATGAATAAGCACGTGTTAGAACCCCTACAATCCGCTTTTAACATATTTACGATGATGTCTCTCTCTCCGCGTGAGTATGAATGTATGTATGTGTGTGTGTGTGTGTGTGTATGTGTGTGTGTGTATGTGTGTGTATGCGTGTGTACGTATGTGTGTGTGTCTGTCTCTCCATCTCTCTCTCTCTCTCTCTCTCTCTCTCTCTGTGTGTGTGTGTGTGTGTGTGTGTGTGTGTGTATGTGTGTTGGATAAACGATTTCTCAAATTCTATGACTTAAGTCTTGTTTAAATACGGATTCCTCAATCTGACATTAATGGGAAGAGCTGATTAGGTTTTAGTAACAATTGTACAATCGGAAATAGTAGTTTCTTAAAAAAAACTTCTAAATATTATTTATTTTCAGTTCATGTTATTACAAATATTAAAGATTATAAAATTCTCTGTCCGATACATTTTTTTTATTATATCATCTATAGATTTACAGATAAAGAAATACAAATATATAAAATGATATGTTGTAATAAATCTCACATCCCACATAACTCCATAGAAGCCAGTTGAAAAATTAAAATGGTTGTAATTGACGAATAAATGTCAGTGTCAAAAATGCAGAGATATTTCTGAAGGCTTTTTCTGGCAAGTACATTAAATATTTCTTATTTTATTATTAATTAAATATTTAAAATTATAGTTAAATATATGTTTAATATATACCATTTAGAAATATCGTCAATTTTATCAATGAATTAGAAGAAACATTTAAAAAAGTAGGAGAAAAAAATGGATGTAATTACAATTTTTACCTCGGAACCCGGGTCCACTGAACGGATTTTTTTAAAACTTTTTGGAAAGTGTTTTTAACACTAAATACTAAAATGTTCACCCATTTATTTTTGGCGATCTCAATTTTTTAATTATTAAAATAAATAATTATTTTTTTTTGAGTTTTCATTAATTTTCTGTTAAAAACTTTAAATTTTTTGCAATTAAAGTTATATTTTACGTAGGATAACTAATACATACCTGTCCTTGAGGCATCGGGGAACCTTAGGTAAAAAGGTGAGAAGGAGAAGGGACAAAAATGACAAAATTATTCCGTTATTGGCTTCCTCAAGCAAAATAGAAGTGAATGATAATAACATTCCAATTGACCCACTACATTTCTTTCAACGTATTGTTTTATTGTATGCGTTTTAAAAAATCAGACAAAGAACTAAAAACCTATATAACTTTTAAATTAACCCCTTATCCTCTGGCTCTTTTTGAAGATGGCGAAATGCGCAAAACAAAAAAATCTGCATTATATGACCTATTCCTAGAAATAACGGTGAATGTGAACGATGTACAAAAATCTTCCTACGTATTTGATGGAGGGATGTTACTACACAGTTGCAAGTGGCAAATGGATGAAAATATCGGCACTATTTGTGAACACTATATAAGATACTTAAGCAACAATTACGGACACAACATTTATGTAGTATTTGATGGTTACCAAAGAAACAGCACAAAATCGATCGAAAAAACTCGTCGCTCTAAAAGAAATGCATCATATTCGACAAAAACATGCCCCTCAAAATAGGACAAGAGAAATTTTTAGCGAATGCCAAAAATAAGAGTAGCCTCATAGATATGCTACGACACACACTTGCAGAAAATCAAATATTTTCTTTTGAAGCGGAAGCTGATGCCGATGGATTAATAATTGAAACCGCAATTAATTTACTATCCGAAAATATTGTTGTAGTTTCCGAGGATGTGGCTGTTCTAGTTTTACTGACTGCGCTCTTACCAACAAATCGAGAAATTTATTTTCAAAAACCAGCAAAAGGTAAAATACTACAAAAAGTGTACTTATCTAAAAGTTTGGAAACAGTATTACCAAAGTGTAAACAGCATATCCTTTTTTTACATTCTTTTACTAGTTGCACTCGATTTCGAGCTTTGGCCCGGCCCGGCCCGAAGCCCGCCTCGATTTCGAGTCGATCATCGAGCCAGGCCGAAGATATTTTTTATCGGGCCGAATCGGGCTAATCATTTTCAAAAATCGAGGAGAGTCGGACTTTTAACTTTGGCCCGGCCCGAAAATTCCATCTTTTCGGGACGGCCCGAAAAATCTTATAGTTCAGTCAAATGCACAGTTTCCTTAATATTTTAATGAAAATGATTGAAGTTAAAAAGGATCAAAATGATCAGAATATAGAGGTTTTTTTATAAGTTTGACACGAAAAAAGTTAAACATTTCGTCTTAACATAAAAATCAACAGTAGGAATGCCGGATGCACCCAGTTTCGAGCTTTGGCCCAGCTCGGCCCGAAACCATGCCCGATTTCGAGTCAATTTTCGAGCCGGGCCAGCAAATTTTTTTGTCGAGTCGATCTTCGAGTCGGGCCGGTAATTTTTATTTTCGGGCCGAGTCGATCCAAACCTCTAAGCCCGGCCCGGCCCGAATGCATCTCTACTGGTTGTGACACGACGTCGGCTTTTTTCCAACGGGGAAAAAATGTTTTTTTTTATTTCGAGAAACGGCCTGACATACAAAATGCTGCAGCAGTTTTTGAAAATGAATGTAAAGACGCCAATGACTTTTTTAACGCTGGTGTTACATGTACGCTTGCTTTATACGCTGCTCCCCAAAAAATAAAAGATCTAAATACATTAAGGTACAACTCTTTCGTAAAATCAACCGCTAAAAATAGCTGCGTTAAATTACTATCTTTGGCATCTACTGCAGACGCCGCTTTTGGACACTTCAAAAGAGTATACCTTCAAATTCAAACATGGCTCGGAAGAGACATATTACCAGAAGAATGGGGTTGGAAATATGAAAGCGGAATACTGACACCGGAAACAATGACGCAACTTCCAGCTCCACAGACAATACTGAAAATGATTTTTTGCGCAAAACAGGTTGTGGAGCATCATGTGGATGCAGGAAAAGTGGATTGAATTGCAGTGTAGCTTACTTAGAATGCAATGGCAACAGTTGCACTAATCCATCACCTATCATCCAAATTGATGATGTTGATGACGACGATAATGTAGATAATTGACTGAAAATTTTTCAATTTTTATATAATACAATGACATAATAAATATTTTTTTTTTCTAAAAATCTCGTCTTTTTTATTAATGCAGTATATTTTACCTTTTTTGTATCTTTGGTCCGATATGTATATGATTTTAAACAACTCGCCTTAGTATAATTTTTTTTATGTATTTTTTTTGCTAAGAATTATAAATACATTTTAAAGTTACTATAAACATATAATTTATTGTATATAAAATTGAAACCTTTACTACAATTTTTTTTATTCATATTTTTTCATTTTTCAATTACTTAATTGTTGTTAAAAATTGCTGTAATTGAGATCGGCAAATTTTGGTAGGAAAACTTTTTTATTTAAACTTTTAACAATGTAATAGAAAAGGTTTCTCGAAAATCCATTCACTGGAACCTAGATTTTAAAATTTTTTTCTTACGGCACTGCACTAATATGTTAAATATGGGTATAATACCTATGTAGCCTAATATGGATAGGCGAGATTTTTGGGCTGACCAGAACAGATTTTTTAGTTTAAACTACAACCAAAATATTATACAAATTTATTCATAATTGTTTATTATTACAATAGTAATGATAGCATATAATTGTCGAAATTTAACTACCTTAGATGAGAAAGTGAAAAATGTATATAAATGAATCAGTATTATAGGCCAATTCTGAACAAATCTATAAGTCTTACAGAACTGTAAATCTGTAAAATTATACATTAGTGTGGCAACTTTCGTTGCGATTTTCTTCATTTATTTACAGATTTACAGATCTGTAAGACTTGCAAATTTGTTCAGAATTGACCCATTAGTAAAAAAAAAATATATATTGAAACGGAGGGGGATTTTATTTATTAATTTGTTATTCAGTTACAAATTATTACAAATTTATGTCAATGTATGTGTTTCCTCTTATTATATTGTGTTTTAACTCACCCTTTCCTAAATTTGGTGACTGTACCTCTCATTTGATATCAAATACAACATGGTTCTGACAACTTTATGCAAAAAACAAAAGCCGATCGAGCTGTCAAGTTTTTACATTTCTACATAGCAGCCATTGACAATACCTCTAATTTGATACCAAACACGACATGGTTCTAACAACTTTAGGCAGAAAACAAAATCCGATCGAGATGTCAAACTTTTGACATTTCTGTATGGCAGCCCTTCACGATACCTCTTTTTTAATACCAAACATGTCATGATTCTTACAACTTTATACAAAAAACAAAAGCCGATCGAGCTGTCGAATTTTTGACATTTCTGCATGACAGCCATTGACGATACCTCTCATTTTATACCAAACACGTCATGATTCTAACAACTTTATGCAAAAAGCAAAAGCCGATCGAGCTGTCAAATTTTTGCCATGTTTGCATGGCAGCCCGTCAAAAAACATTTCATTTGATACCAAACACGACATATTTATGACAACTTTATTTAAAAAAACAAACACGGATACCGGTAATGCCAGCAGTGATATTGTGAAATTGTGATGTTTCCCAGGCTATGACCCGCAGACCGTGACGCGAGACGTTCGGCTCTCCCCCAAGTTTACCTATATACCGTGATGCGTCATGAGCCGTGACGGATCAGGTAAGTTCACTACCCAGGAAAAAGTGTACAAGGTGCGCTTAAAGAAGTTTTCACTTCAAAAATTGATTTGACATTACTTTCCATCATTCGTATATATTTTGTATAAATTTCATACAGCAAGTTTCTTACAATCGATTATATATTTCTAGTAAAATTATTTCACGAACATGCCATCTAAATTGCACGGTTATAGTAGAGCTGACTGATTTATGATTTTTTTTATAATTTTTTATAGCGAATTAAAATTTTATCCAGGATTATAATGTAATCCAAGATTTTGTATATATAATACATACCGAGTGTTAAATTAAGTCGCTACACCCGAATATGGTAGTTAGAACTCATTAAAACAAACAACTTTTCTTTGTTCCAATATTTCATTTGATACCCTGGTTAGTAATTATTGGAGTTCTTTTGTTTTTAGAAAAATCGTCATAACTCAAGGGACCCCAAAACGATTCACGAAAAACTCATCAACGATTTTTTTGATCAGACAATACCTTCCTTACCTAGAGGTAATGGAAGGTAAAATTCTGCTTATAAAGAATTCGATTTTTTTTCATTTCAATATTTAAAAAGTTCGAATAATGGTTAAGAAAATGCAATAAAAATGAAAAGAAGTAATAGTGTTAGCAGATAATTAAAATGAACATTTTGAAATTAAACTCTATAAAAGCATTGTTCATTTCTTTATTTATAGTTTTTGCAATTTTCAATCCAGCTGCAATCAATATTAATTGAAAGTTAGAATTTAATTGAAATTCATGTAGGCATTCCTTTGTGCGCTTTTCATGAGAATAAAGAAGTACCGAGGAGATATTTAGTTAGCGAGATGAGTTCGTCGCCTGCCGTATTGATGAAATAAATTATAGATGTGTAACAATGAGGGCGCAGAAAAAGACGAATCACAGGAGCGAATACCAAATGAAACGCCAAGATATCTCCGCGTTATAGCATCATTTCATTTGATGTTATTTGCCATGTTAAATATTCATTTGCTCGTATTTATTTTTGCAGAGGAGCAATGTTTGCTCAATCAAGCAATTTCTGAAACACTTTTTTTGTTAAATTGAAAAAGTTCGCAACTGTCAGACGCGAGCAGATTATTCATTTGAATTTTTGCTTTATTTCGCTTGGTGATAGTATAATACGGTAACAAGTTTGATATATTTCCCTTCGCTCTTCAAAAGGATACTTTTTGCTCTGTATTACTTCTGCATCGCTCGCAAACGTTCGGAATTATAATCGAGTTTACAATCAATTTTCCCTTCTTCTTACATTGACAAGTGTTCTGTACTACTGTACACTCCTATTCGGCTTTTTCTTGAAATTGAAACTACTCAAATAAACGCGAATCTCATTGGTATCACCCAGCTTTCCATTCCATTTATATACGCGGAAAAATCCTAGTAAACCATTTCATCCAATATATTTCTTTTTACGTAAAGATCATGCAATTATAAAAATAGAATTCAATTCATAGAATCACGAAATGTTAAAAATGGTGAATTGTGTAACAAAGTACAGAAAGGAAGCCCTAAAAACAGAGAATATGTATTGTTTCTGTACACTCTGCATTTTCTATAATAGCTCTCTTTAGTACTTTATGATTATTAGTTTTAGATTTGTACCCAGTAGGGATTGCAAACTTACCGATTTTTTGAATTACCGGTTATTCGGTAAAAAAAATCAATACCTGTTTACCGGTAATTTACCGGTTTTATTTTTTTGCATAACTGCAACTAATATCAATTGATAATAATAAAGCCGTAATTATTAACGCAAAATATTTATTCATGTATGTATACTACAAAAAATATATAAGTATTTATAGGTACATATTTCACACATAGATAGGTAATACTAAATAATACTTATAGGTTTATTAAATCAAATCTTATTTATCAGTTGGTAAAAAATATGCCCGCAGAAAACATAACTTATCGCCTAATTGTGACCTAATTTTTGTACAAAATGAGCCAGCCGCGAAAAAAACTCTTTCTGGTTCCATACTTGTTGGTTTACATGTCATTAAGAAATCATATACCATTTGTATATATTTTCCTCTTAATTTCTCTTCTTGAAAATACGTCAGTTCTTTTTTTAACTATTTGCGTTAAATTAATAAATAAATTAAAAATATGTATAAAACTGAAGGAAATAATATTAGAAATAAACAAATGATGAATTGTTTCTTAATAATTTTTATTTTTTCACCCTAAAAAATTAATAATTCGCCTTTTATTCATGTGTAAAACAAAAAATGTAGGCTTGTTATAATATATCATTGAAAAGCTTATAAAATAAGCAAAAAAGATGAAACTATATTGCCTTCTTCAGGGGAAATTGACATAAAAATGTGAAAAACCAAAAACAACAAGTAACCAAGGTAAAAAGAAAAGTTCGTCAATGTTACCTTTTTTATGTATACAATTTTCTAGACAATATATGCATGCCCCGCAATAACTTGGACGGCGAACATGCATCTTCTCAGGGAAACTCTCCTTTTGCCAAAGGAAAAATCGTCAGAGAAGAACTGGCAGAGAAGTGATCTATATAACTCAGAGACGCTTATCGGTAGCGAAATATCGCAGCCGTTCTCTTTATTAACAGATGTTAGAAAAAGTCTAGAAAAAATTATACATATTACAAATTACAACATATTTAATATTGGAAGCCATGCGCGACTAAGTTCTAATCCGTCACAATGATTGAGATTGATATTTCTTGTTTTATAAATCTCAATGGCTTCTCTAATTAATCTGTTGTTAAGTCGAGTAGGTCTTGCAATAATTTTAGTATCTTCAAATTTAATTTGGTGGAATTCTTCCAAGGCATGTTCTGCAACGGACGATTTATCAGGCTGGTTCAATCTGATCGATCGATGATGTTCACTCAATCTTGTAGAGACAGTTCTACCAGTCTGGCCGATGTAAACTCTCCCTCAGACACATGGAATTCTGTAAACCCCTGATGATTGAAGAGGGATGACGTCTTTCACTTGTTACCTTGGTTACTTGTTGTTTTTGTTTTTTCACATTTTTATGTCAATTTCCCCTGAAGATGGCACCAGTTTATGGTGCCGAAACGTTGGGTTATAATAATAAACAAATACAGAACTTAAACTAAAAAGGTAGTATTATTCCAAGTTATGAGATATTTTCGAAATGAGCGAAAAACAAGTTTTTGACTGTAGCTCAGCAAAAAAAGATCGAAAATTCCTGTGGTCACTATTAAACTTTTCTCAAAAAGTTGACCTTGGAATTTGCAAAGGATTTTGCTCTATCAGTAATATTTCCCGAAATACCTTAAAAATACATCGAAAATGAGACATTCTGTACACTCAGTGTACGCTGTACGCGTGTTGCGCCTTGCAAGTTGCAAGTTACTCACAACGGGTAGGGTAAGTAGGTATATTCAGAGACAGACAATTTAATTCATAAAAATATTATGTATTTTCGAATTAATATTGAGAGCACGTACATGATAAAAGGGTTTACCGTTTACTGATATACTGGTAAATAATGAATATTTAATGGTAATTTTTTAGAAAGAATTTTATAATTTTTACCGGTTAATCGGTAAACCGGTTTACCGGTTTGCAATCCTTAGTACCCAGGGCCGGCTCGAAAGTGCGGAGTCCCTAGGCCACTTTGGTTTTCAGCGCCATATCATTTTTTTAAGCTTTATCAATTTTACAAGAACATGTCGTAATAGAATAACTATAGTTATTTTAGTTACATAAAATTAAATTTAGAAACTTTTATTTATAAATCATTATACAAGCTGTTCCATTTATGTGTGCCACCATTGCTATCTCGAGAACTATAGGAGCTACGAGGTTGGTTAAATTAGCAAAGAACCATCATTTTACAAGACTATTACAATGAGCAAAAAAATTTTTTTCGACCAGTAGTTCTCAAAATACGGTACACAACTTTCTTATTTTAAATGGGAACATTTTTTTTAGGTTATTCAATAGAGTATTTTTTTTTCTGAATTCAACGATATAAACATATATACTAATATAACAAAATAACTGAGAAAAATGCATGTTAAATTTATATGTATTTTATTTATATCTGGCTGAAACAAGAGTGCTATGGATAGAAAACAATTGAAAAATAAACAAATCAAACAATGGTATAACTACAATAATATTAAAATTAATAAATATTAAATTATAAAAATTGTTCAAAATTTCTCCCATTCTGATTAATGCATAATTGAACTCTTTTAAATAAACTATGTCTAACTGTTCTTAATGTTCTCCTGTCAATATTAGCGATGACATCTTCAATATTATTTCTTAAACTTTCAACATCGGGATGTAATGTAGCATAAACTTTGTCTTTTAGATAGCCCCATAAAAAGAAATCCAATGGGCTTAAGTCAGGGGTTCTTGCGGGCCACGCAATTGGACCATTGGTACCAATCCATTGATTTGGGAAATAATTATTTAAATACTCGGCTACTTGATGAGTTGTGAGCTGGTGCTCCATCTTGTTGGAAATATACGTCTCGCAATACTAATAACGGCAGATCATCCAAAATATTGTCTACCATGTCCCTAAGAAATTCTAAATATCGAGCGCCAGTAAGCGTATCCTCCTACATATAACAGTAAACGCGATTGTTTAAAATGGCACACCATACATTAACACTAATTTTTTCTTGAATTTCATATCCCTCATTAAGTAATAAATAGCAAAATTCTAATCTTCGCTCATGGTCACCAAGATGAAAATGGTGGATTTTATGGTATTGATATGGTTTACACTTATGTTTTTTTGAATAGCGATGCACTGTGGCCACACCTACATTGCACTCGGCAGCAACCATTCTTATAGAGGCTGTTGGATTTGCTTCAAAATATGCCAAAATGTCTATTTCAATATTATTTGCAACAAGCACTCGCTTACAATTGAATGCCTGACTATTCGCACGAAGTATTGTTTCTAGTTACCTGAAAAATCGTCGTCCGCGTACTTCTCTATCGGGATACCGTTCTCTGTACATGTTAACTGCATCCCTAGCATTTTTATGACACAAAATGTACACTTAGAACATGTCAACTTTTTCATCGTGAGTAAAATTATTCATTTTCTGCTTAAAACTGACAGTTTAAGAACATAAAATTTAACAACAAATAATGAAACGATGTTAGACAGAACAATATGTCCAATTATTTTCTATCCATAGCACTCTTGTTTCAGCCAGATATAAATGAAATACACATAAATTTAACAAGCATTTTTCTCAGTTATTTTGTTATATTAGTATATATGTTTATATCGTTGAATTCAGAAAAAAAATACTCTATTGAATAACCTAAAAAAAATGTTCCCATTTAAAATAAGAAAGTTGTGTCCCGTATTTTGAGAACCACTGGTCGAAAAAAAATTTTTATTTGCTCATTGTAATAATCTTGTAAAATGGTGGTTCTTTGCTAATTTAACCAACCTCGCAGCTCTTATAGTTCTCGAGATAGCAATGGCGGCACACTTAAATGGAACACCCTGTATAATAACAACACATTAGGTTTGTTCGCGGTAACAATCCCTGGCGGATCCCAAACTTATTTCGTACTTGTTCCGTACTAATTCATAAATCGTGAAATACGTATTCGTGAGCCGAGAGGCGGTTACGTACAACGTAACGTGACGTACAGTTGGATGTTGTCACGTTATGTTAGAAATAGTTCGCGAAGCTTTTTTTGTTTCAAATAGTGACTGAAATAACTGGTAATACCGCACCATTGAAATGTAGATTACATACCGTAGAAACGTCATTTTCTGAGTTGCACGTCACGTAACGTTATACGTAACTAAGGTGCTCAAACTGCCTAATGATTTGGGATTTTTTCTACCGCGAACGCTCGTTTTGACGTTTGAGGTTATGTATGTTATAATAATAATAATAATAATAATAATAATAATAATAATAATAATAATAATAATAATAATAATAATAATAATAATAATAATACTTTATTATCCGACAGCAAGCCATTTACAGGGTAAAAACAATGAACATGTAAATAAATGATGAACAACATATATGGTGTGTTAAACAAAAATATCAGTATAAATTTTAGTGGCATTTCGACACATGATGTAGACTGGGGAGCGCTGCAGTATTGCAGTGCGAGAAGTAGGGAGGTGAAAAGAACTGGCATGTCCGGAGGCCATCCTTGGTACATGGAATGGAATCCTGGATAGCAGAAAGGGCGCGTCAACTATGTTGTGGAGTAGCGACCAGAGAAATTTGGCGCTGATGCTTTCCCGTCTGGAGGTTAGAGATGGCACGGAATGACGTTGTAGGAGAGCCAACTGGTCAGTACCTCTATCTGGATAAATATTATCTAATTTAAAAGATAAAAATTTTAAGAAACGACGATAAATTCGCTCTAAGGCCATTGATTGATTTATTTGTGTTAGATACCATATCAAACATGCATATTCAAATTTACTAAGTACCAGGGATACAAATAGTGATTTTAACACTGAGGTATCTTTGAACATTTTAGAAATTCGTATAATAAAATTTAATATCCTACTTGCAGAAATGCAGATCTTACTAATATGTTCAATAAAGATAAAATTAGAACTGAATGTGATACCCAAATCTGAAATCGAGCTATCTTGAACTATGTTTACTCCCTGCATATTATATGCAAAGCTAATTTTATTCATTCGTCGCGAGTAAATAACTGAGCAACATTTACCGAAGTTTAATTTCAATTTATTTTCGTTACACCACGCTACTAAACAATCAATATTAACTTGGAGTGAAGAGCAGTCATTCACAGAAGTAATTTTACTAAATAATTTAATGTCATCCGCGTAAGCGAGTACTCCACAAGAAAATGATTGTAAGACTTCATTTATATACCTGAATGAAAATATTATATAGTTTTGAAGGTAATGGAAGCAATATTATAAACTTACCTTCAAATATTTATTAATTTAAAGTGTGTGAAATTGTTAAAATAAACGTAATTAAACACAGAAAAGTATGCACTGAATACTCACAATTAGTCCCTGATTTATAGTACTTGCTTCAATTTTCGGACTGGTCTCATTAGTACGTAACTAATCATGTACCAGTCCATAGTGTTTCGCGAACACGGAGTTATCAGTCAGAAACGTGCCGCGAACGATTAAAATGAAACTGCGCATGCGTGTGATGCTCAAACTAGTCCGGGATCGCTACCGCGAACAAACCTATTAATCCAACTAACTGAAAAGTTAAGTAAACAAATGCATACATCCTAACTATTTTGAAAGTTGGAAATGTATATTATTCCTAATACTAACCAATTGTGAGTAAAAATAATTATTGAAAATCATAGCAAAATAGTTATCTTTGTAATAAGTAAAGATATTAGTGATTCTGTAACGAATGCAAGTTTACGAAACGAGAGTAGTATGGTTTGTAATCTGTATCGAGTTTAATATCATGTTTTCCGCATGTGTCGCAAAAAAAAACATTTTACTGCAATCGTTTGAAAATAAGAAAAATATAATCTAAATTTTTGACAAAACTCCTACGTGGACGGCTGTGCATAGCACTTTTATGCGATCATGACAATTACTTTCACGGAAACAAAACAATTTTTTTAAATTATTTGTCGCACTAGTTCGGGAAATGACTATTTTCCACATTAATTTTGAGTTTAAGAACAATTATTTCTCATCACGATTATAGCAAAGCAAATTTTTAACTAAAGTGGTGTTAACTATCGCAAATTTTGTTATCAATTTTTCTTTTTCAAGTTCTTATTGTGAAACCTTCATTCATGATTCATAGATGTTCTCATAAAGTAAAAAAGGCCTGTATTTAACTTTACCAGCAGCACTCCAACTCTCTGATTCTCTTTAATACTATTTATTTTTTATGATTTTGGCGCTCCTCCGACGATGTCACTTGTGCCTTGGCCTAGAGCCGGCACAATAACGAAAAATGATATTGTTTCTAGTTAATCGATGAAAATAACTTTAAAATGTTGTCAAATATTGCTGACAAATAAATCAACGTTTTGGCGGCATACACGCCATAAATAACATTGTGTATTGGTAACAGCAAATAGCCCCACAAAAATTATGAGCAGTGCCCGACTTTCTGGCATTGTACGGTGTTGTAACTCGGAGTAGGCTATGAACAGAGAAAGGTATGTCTTTATTTGAAAGTATTTAATTAATTGTCGATATGACATTATATATCAAATATGTAATCTAAAGAAATCAATGCTTTTCTTTTTGAATCTTCTTTTAGAAATGTAAATAAATTAGAAAACGGCGAACGGTAATATTTTTTTGTTGCCTGTTACAATGAATTTCAGGAAAATTACGTTTCATGATCAAATTTGACAGCTTGACTTTTGAATTGAATAATGATCAGACATACCTTTCTCTTTTCATGGCCTACTCTGAGTTTTAATTGATGATTTTTCCCAACTTATTTCTCTCGGAATAAAGTATCACTTTTAACTCTTATATCATAAATAGCTATTCTAAGATTTCTCTTTAAGCTTACTTATCCGGATTTTTTTTCTTATTATTGATATACAAACGTTTAGGTACCTCTATGAAAAGAGAAAAAAATGTTTTTTCTTACACTGTCAAAAAATGTTGACATTATCGCATCATAATATGCGAAGTAGGTCATTTTTCATGGTGATGTTTTTCTTAATATTGCCTTGGTGACGTGTGACTAAGTGTTTCCCGCACATGTGCGGGAAAGATGATAGTGCTGAAAATTTGGTATTTTGTGATTTTTCCTCTAAATATGCTAATATAACATGTTCAGAGACTGTATTAGCTTTTCTTTCAGGCACCATTCCTTGAACTGATTATACGTATTTTCATATTTCTGTTTTAACTTAGCAGAGAAGATTCAAAATCGCTAAATTTGTAACTTCTGATATCTCCGGAGGTGTACCACTAAAATCACTTTCGCTTTCACTTTTCATGATTTTGTAGATTAATAATTTACACACACAGGGAAATGGAGACTTTCTCGCGTTAAACACAAAAACAATGTCAATTGTCAAACAATATACCTTCGTTTCCAAAGGCTACATCTAAAATTTACATTTCAATTTCGTTTCCCATATAAGTTGACGACCTGTCATACGTATATTTTAATATTATAAAAGAGTTGTAGGAAAAATATTGTGTGTACTGTGAGCGCAAAATGACATTCCTGCTCTCAGCTGCGCGACCAGCAATGTAGCATTTTGCGCACTAGGTACATACAGTGTTGTATAAAATACTTGAAAAAACATATTTCAAATAGAAAATACAAAATACCAAATAAAAGTATTTCATGTGTTTGGTAAAATACAATTATTTTATTAGTATTTCAAATATACCCATATTTCAAATACTTTCAAGTATTTCAAATACTTTTACTTTTAATTATTCGAAAACAAATAAAATATGTAAGGGTATTTTAAAAATGTTTTTTGTCTTCAACTTAATCGCGTAATTTTATTAATATTAAAAAGAAACTCCTACTTTATCATAGGCAAGAGTTTATTTAAGAAAAATATTAAGAGAATTATTCTAAGTTATATTACTAAGAGATTACACACGATGGAGGATTTCTATTTCAAATACTTCAGTATTTTACATATAAAAACGTATTTCAAACAAAAAATGTATTTCAAATATTGAAAAATAGTATTTCATATAAATAATAGTATTTTAATGTATTAAAATATAAAATACTTGTGAAAAGTATTTGTACTAAAAATACAAAATACTTATATTTTTAAGTATTTCAAATAATTACTTAAAATACTTTATCTAATTCAAATACTTATTTCAATTACATGTATTTTAAATACTATACAACACTGGGTACATAAGTAACTATTTTTTTATTTTAGTAAAATTGCTCTAGGATTCTATTAAAAAAATTAAAGTTGATAGTTGTATTGTGTAAACCTGGCGTTATTAAAAATATTACTATCATCAAGTAGCATATATAAAGTAATAACACATTTATAAGAAGCGTTTTTTTTCCATTACTTGTTCTAAACAAAGTTAAAGGGGAGACGTCTTACAAGATACACCTGTATTATATATATATATATGCTGTATTCTTTTCATCTAAGAGCTCACTTATGAATTTACTAAGCACATTGGGACTGAGCAGAAAAAAAGTGAGCGATCAATTCACAAATAAAACTACTTATTTAAGTAATAAAATAAGAAAATTTTTGATCGGTGTGAACAAGTATTAAATATGCCTGAATATGAAAGTGACATTTTATTTTTAAGTAAATCATTCTTATTAAATATTGTACTTTAGTTGCATTTTAATTTGATACAACTAAATCATATTTTTCTTTTGTATATATTTTCTATTAAAATTAAATTTAAAGGTGTTTTATTCAATTTTGACGTTTTATACCGTCATTATTTAACTCCATAGCAACAACTGTAAGTAACGGTTTATTTACTAGTGAATTAATAGCAATTTAACTATTGTGTTAACCCTGGAATGTCACACTGGGGTCTAAGGAACCCAACAACAAAAATGCATTTAATACATATTTATACACAAAGTGAGCTAAGATAATGTTTATTCATGAGAAGAAAGTTTAGCTCACGAGCCCATAAGGGCATGTTAGTTAATTTCTTCGAGTGAATAAACATTCTTAGCTCCCGTCTTTTATACAATATTTTATTAAATTTTGACGAAATAATAATAAAAACCATAATGATGTTTAATTTTGACAAAATAAAACACTAATCAGTTAGTAGGCTGTGCATGACAATCGTCGATGATAGACGTCAAGTCATATCTTTTAAAAGCTTTATAGTCTGTCATTCTGTGTAGTGAACAATAATGAAAATGGGTGATGTATACTGAGTGATAATTTCGTGCTTGACGTTATTGTAAATGCATTATTTATTGCAGAGTGAGTTAAAATTTTGTGAGAGTGATTTAAAAATTTTTAATTCACTTGTGAATAAAATGTTACTATAATTAATTTATAATTTTATTTCGTTAAAATTAAATATTATAATAGTTTTTATTATTATTTCGTCAAAATTGGATAAAATATTGTATAAATCACGTGAGTTAAGAATGTTTCTTCAATTAAAGAATTTAACCCACTCGCCCTACAGGCGCCCCGGGGCTTACACTTTCTTTGTTCAATTCTGCTACTGAATCTTATTGTTTCTTACTTGGATACTGTACTTGGAACCTTGTGTTTTGTCCACTCAATTTATTCCTATATGGCAACCGCTTGAGTGAAATAACTAGTGAGTGAAAATTAATTTTGGTCCACTTACCTGTCATTACCGAAAATAGGAATTAACTACTATAGAATTCATAATAACATTTATTTATATGAAAATTACGTGTACAGTTATTGAAAAAAGCATTTACCTAAACTAAACTTGCCAGAAAATAACATTTCATCTATGTCAGTGGTCAGTGCCTTCCACAGTGCCTTCTATTACCTCTAACTACGCGAATTTTCTTAATAGTGTTGGCGCCCGGTTTTACTTATTTTTCTTGTAATTTTTGCCATATTGGCCGTCGACAATAATCTTTATCTTCCATATTTTCAATATTTGTATATAATAACTCAGAGTGTGACAGCCAAAAAATAACTTATTAATAACTGCAAATGTCTGAAAAAGAAATAGCAACGCCTATGTATAAATCTGTTAGTATTAATTTTAATATTTTTTCTAACATTTCAATAGAAGGATTGAACAAAAGGTTATACATCACTCGTGAATGAACGAATTCGCTCACTTATGTGCCTTTGAACATTCGACCAAGCCTTGTGTTGAAAACTGGCACATGCATGAGCGAAATTCTAAAGGCTGGTTTATGTAAGCTGTAAACTTATGACTTTACCTTAGCAATAGCATTATGACTTTGCATTAAACTTTGCATTACGTTGCCTGGTATATGTAGTTCCTCATGGTTCCTAGGCTAAACCAATAAGAGCAGGCCGGTAATGTCACTTTTTGTAAAATCGACACGTCATACGTCATTCATGTTGACAAATAAAATGTAAAATATATACTCCTAGAAAATATGGATATGGATAGTGATACAGACATTGTAGTATTTTCAACAATTTTTATAACTATAATTGCTTTGGTAAATAATTTAAAGAAAAAGAGAATGAAAAGGCGTTGGGGAGTCCGACCCATATTTCAACGGCGAGAACAGGAGGGACATTTTCAACTTTTTAAATATATGAAAAGTATAGACAATGAACAATTTTTTAAATATACAAGAATGTCTGTTACTCATTTTGGTCCGAAAATAGAAAAAAACAGTACTCGTGCTCTAAGTCCAGAATATCGATTGATTTTAACTCTGTAGTAAGTATCCCTCTGTAATAATACTGCCAAATAAAATATTTTATTATTATGTATTTATTTTACTAATTAGTTGTAGATCTTTCTCAAAACAATTCATTCTTAATTACCTGAATGTCACAAAAAATTTTAAAACGTCAAACGTCAAATTCAATATCATAAATGTCGCCGGCGTCAAGCTTCCGATTGGTCGGCATTAGCACTTTGCATTAAAAATTAGAAATTTCCATATTCTAGGGTAACGGCATAATGCTAAGGTTAAGGTTACAGCTACATGTACCGCAGCACGCATTTGTCTATACTCGAATTATTAATGCAAAGTCATAATGCTAATGCTAAGGTAAAGTCATAAGTTTACAGCTTACATAAACCAGCCTTTAGTCTCTTCACTCGTATTATAATATACTTACTTCATGAATAAACATTATCTTAATTCACTTGGTATATAAATATCTATTAAAATACTGCTCTTTGCTTTAATCGTGTTTTATTAGAGATGTCATATAAAAATACATACATAACTATTGTTTACAATGTCAAAAATTAATTGCTCATTCATTAGCTTACACAACTCATCCTCAAAAGTTGATCAGTACCGGTAAAAGGTGTGCAACCGAGCAGCGTGAATAGAACTTACACAACTTTTAATGTCGCTCGAGGAGAACTGAGCGCTCAGTTAAATATATTACAACAATAATAACCAATAAAGTTCATATTAATATGTAATATAGAGTTTATTTTCAATAATTATTATCAATAAACCATATATTTATATTACCTAATGATATAATCATGATTTGGTCAACTTCTAATTCAGTCCAATTATCCATATTTAAGAATAACACATTAATTTCTTCGTCAACAAATTTTATGCATAATTATTTATCTGAGAAATATTCTACACGAGACTACATTGCATCAAAATATTAGTTTGTTATTTTATTGTACATATAATAATTTATACATTGGTGCAACATCGACATGAACGTTCATATAGGAAGTATAGTTAATTAATGAATAAACATACAGGAATATGTGCTATGAGTGTTTCCTCACCTTAGTAATTCTAAACTAGAGTTACGTACTTGTACTTACATGTCTATGCAATGCAATGTTTGAATAGGAATAGACATGTAGGTAGTGCACTCCAGTTTCACATGTAACTAATACACGTTTTGTGCTTGTAATTAACCTATTCAATCTGTTGACATTAATACTAATTAGATAGATTAGTAATAACGCCATTAGGTTACACAAAGCGTAGAGAACAGAACGTGAACGCATCAACGCGCCATTCATTTGCTGTTTGAGGTATTTATATGCGCCCTATAACGCTATCATCATCGACATTATTTGAATAATGCATCAACCTATTTTAGGTTCAAATTCCCGGATTATGTACGCTACTATTTTAACTGCGCTTTGCAGGTTATTTGCATTTCTTCTCGAATAGTTTATGAAGTCCACAGGATCTTATTTACATTTTTATACACTAAAGAAGAAATAAGTAAAACAAATAAGTAAATAATAAATAACTTCCTGAATTATATTATCTTTTCTAACAAAAGACAGCTTGCTTAGTAATCTAACGAGTCAAATGAAATAAGATTTTTTTTAAATTTCATGAACATGTGCAGATATAAAATTATACAAACCGAGCTTCAATAATTATTATAAATTGATCAAATCTATAAAAAAAAATTTGATGTGGCCAACATAAAACCTCCCGCTATTTAATTTTTATTAATTTAAATACATACCCATTTTTTTATGGGGTCCCGTGGCCGCGTGCCTGAGTATCTGGTCGCGAACCTGGGGGAACCGGATTCGATCCCGACAGACGCCAAATACTTCCAATTTTAAATGGCACAAAAGTGACCCTTGTGGTGCACTCTCCACACCAGCTATGAGTGCCCGTGAGGTAACTCCCGGTAAGCGCCCACAAGGTAAAATATATCGTCATCATTACCGATGTCTACATGTGGTGTAGTTACTGGCACACCCAGAAATGGGTAAGATGCCGTGATGATATATTTATTTTATTTTATTTACCTACGTTTTTATTAATGCTGCAAACTATATTATGTTCCATTGCATATAACTGTTGCTTTATTTACTATTTTCTTTTTAAAATGTCACTATTATTAATTTGAAGTGATTATTTTTTTGACAGTGATATTTACCTGTCAGTTACATTTATTTGAAATATGAACTGTGGAACAAAGAAATTGTGTTTATCTTAGGCTTCGGGATTAATAAAAAAATGATTTTTAAATTTATCTGTAAAATATATAGAAGAAGTATTAATGTATTTCTGTAGAAAATTCAATTAGGTATCTTTAATATTCATAATGATATAAAATGCGAAAAAATGTCATTTAATGGTATTTTTTGAAGAAAAGCCATTATGAGCTTTAGGTAAAGTGCCATTTCCGGTTATCTGATTTGCACCAAAATCTAATGGTTCTTTCCACATTAGAACAGGGTAGTAACACAAAGTTTCCGAATTTTCTGAATGATAGCATTTGAGTTAGAGCGCCAACAAAATCCATACACATTCACACATGCAGTGAATCCTACAATTTACATTACATTATCAAAAATAGTTGTAAAATGATAATTATTCAATGTCAAATTTTATTCAAAGTTCTATATAGAAAAATAGATTAAAAAATTATGAAGGAAAGTTAGTAATACCATATTTTTTAATACTTTGACGATTTTGAGACAAACAATCCTTTGGGATCACATTCAGGAAGTCATTCTTAGGTGCAGTTTATTGTGAAGTACCAACAATTCCAAGTGAATATCAATCATTATTGGAAAATAAATTTATTTCTATGTTATTTCACTCAAAAATAAAGATTTTGGAAATACCGCAATATTTTGTGTTTTAATTAACTAAATAAATTTCTTATTTCAACATTCATAGGAATAATCGTTTCAAATAAAAAAAAAAACAAGTATATTTTGTGTCTGGACTTTTCTGGGGGACAATTGTGGCCTAAATACTAAATTTGATTTCACACACTCATGTTCAGCGAGCCAATGTTATAGAATATGCAAAATTCATAAAAGTATGCTCAAAGAACAATGCATAGAAACAAAGATAATTACATGACTGATATTGACACAAACGTCGTTTCTTTAACTGGTATTGGACAAAATTCTGTATTCAATTACCATACAGTTAAATGAATATATACAGGTTGAGTCATTGATATACCCTTCTTCGATAGCTCCCTTGTCGTTAGAAATGCAGCATAAATTTATTGACATAATTTATTGGACTACTAAAGGAGCATAAAGTAAAATTATTTTTATATATATACAGGTATTGCATTACGGCTCGGCAAAAATTATTTATCTTTTTCTAAATGTAACACCATATACAGGTGTCCCAAATTGATTAGGCTACCATTGGGATCTCGGAAACTATAAGAGCTACGAGGTCTGTTAAATGGGCAATGTTGTGTACTTTTAAGGGTTGATTCAGATTCCGTTAAGAAACATTCAAAATTCCGAACAGTCTGAAAATTTAAAAAAAAAACCTGAAAATCGCGATTTTTAAAAATGTCAAATAACTCCGTAACTATAAGAGATATAAAAAAATGTTTCATATAAAAGTTACACTATTTAATAAGGCAAACTTAAAAATCTTATCAGCATAAAATTCAAGATGGCGGTTTTCAAGATATTAATAGCAACTTTCTTATTTTAAATGAGCGCCATATATGATTTTTACATGATTAAATAGAACTTTTTTTCTCTTTTCAGCAATGTATAACAAGGTATGTTTACATTAAAATTTAATAAAGATATTACTTATTTCAATTTGTTAACTAATCAAATAAGCTTAAAAACAAATGCAAGTACAATTTTTTTTAAACAAATCAAAAAGAAAACAACTTAATACTAATGTAACAATAATTTATAACAAATGCTTAAAATTCTGGCCATTGTTAAGTAAACATAAATGAACACGTTTTGCAACACTGGCAGTTACTGTCCGCAATATATTGCGATTAATACTATTAAAAGAGTTCACTATTGCTTCACATAATTCGTCTACATTATTGTAAATAATGTTACTGCCATACACTTTATCTTTTAAAGTGCCCCATAAATAAAAATCGAGAGGCGTTAAGTCTGGTGATATAGCTGGCCATGAAATGAGGTTAGTCGCTATGATTCTATTATTAAAGCGATTGTTTAAATAATTAATAACATTACTAGCATTATGAGCAGAAGCACCATCTTGCTGATACCAAATTCGGTAATTTTGTGCCAAAGGTAAATCATCCAGTAAATCTTCCAGGGATGTCTGAAGAATTTCCAAATATCGTTGTGCAGTTAGGTTTGCATCAAAAATTATAGGGCCAACTAAATTATTTCTCAATATGCCACAAAAAACATTAAACCCGAACCTATCTTGATTTCGCCGTGGAATCACTATGCGTGGATTTTCTTTAAAAAAGCGAGATTCGTCAGTCCATAAAATGTGATTAATAAAATCATTATTTTGTCTTATTTGGTTAGTAAACCATCTGCAAAATACTGATCTGCGGACATGATCATTTGGTCGTAAAATCTGGGCAACGTGTAATTTGAAGGGACGAAACTTATGTTTTTTAAGAATTCTTGACGCTTTCGTCTTAGATACATGTACCTGGGCTTCTATTTCCCGAGTTGAAATGGTCGGATTAGCCGCTACACATGCCAGTGCTAACTCTTCATCCTGAATTTCTTCTTCGACTATCACTTGTGGGTCACGAGTAGGTTTTTTCAAACATCCATACTGCTGCATATTTATATCTAATCTTCTAAACACCGTATCATTGGGTTGTATTCTCTCCGGAAAGTTACCGAAATAAGTTTGTGCCGCAAGACGGGAGTTTTTATTACATTTGATGTATGTACAAAACATATCGTACTGCTCTAATGTTGAAAAAGTAGACATTTTAAATATGTAATAAATAAAGTCACTAATTAAATTGAATAAACGAATACATACAAATTTAATTATGACAGTTCACCGTTATAATAAATTTTGTTTTGTTTCTTATTGACTTGCATGTTTTTAAGCCTATTTGATTAGTTATCAAATTGAAATAATTAATATCTTTATTAAATTTTAATGTAAACCTACTTTGTTATAGATCGTTGAAAAGAGAAAAAAAAGTTTTATTTAATCATGTAAAAATCCAATATAGCGCCCATTTAAAATAAGAAAATTGCTATTAATATCTTGAAAACCGCCATCTTGAATTTTATACTGAAAACATTTTTAAGTTTGCCTTATTAAATGATGTAACTTTTATATGAAACATTTTTTTATATCTCTTATAATTACGGAGTTATTTGATATTTTTAAAAATCGCGATTTTCAGTTTTATTTTTAATAATTTTCAGACTATTCGGTATTTTGAATGTTTCTTAACGGAATCTGAATCAACCCTCAAAAGTACACAACATTGCCCATTTAACCGACCTCGTAGCTCTTATAGTTTCCGAGATCCCAATGGTAGCCTAATCAATTTGGAACAATCTGTATATTTTCATATATTTTGACTAGCATTTTATTCACCTATATGCACCTAAGAGTTTTTTTTTTGTTTTCCGCGGAGTTGCCAAGTTATTTCTCTTTTTTCCGTAAAAATGGCTTAATATTTGCATTGCGTTATAAAGTCGTACTAACTTTATGTTAATAGTAAAAATTACGAATTTTTTTTTCAGTATAACCATAACTATACTCTCTTTTCTCACATATTTTTTTCTACACATTATTATATAGGGTGGTAAATAAAGCGAATCAAATATATTCAATTTCAAATGTCTATAACTCGTCATTTTCAAATGGGACATCTATAATTTATTATTCACTTTTGTATTATCTTTATTTTTTATTCAGGGTATCCTATGCCTAAAACCAATAGTTTCGGAGTTTTCACCATTTTCTCTAAATTTACTCGTTTTAATTAAATATTAAATTGAGTATGCTATGAAAATTATGTTTTTAACAATATACAAAGTTTAAAAAAGTCTGTAGTGGCCAGCACAGGACCTCTCGCCGTTTCCATTTTATGTTATATAAGTATTGTTTTGCACTTCAGTATCGAACCGTCGTTTTATAACAAAATAATTACAGAACTTTCCCCAAATATTGTTTTTATTGTATTTATCATGTCTTCTGCACATACAATTCTAATTATATCTATTTTTCATTGAGTGAGGAAGGTCCTAAATGTCAGAGATTTTTACAATTCATTAACAAGTTTGGTGGTATTTCTGATGGATAAATGCATTTTACCTACAATTCTAAATACTTAATTAATAAAACAATAAGAAAGATTGTTACCAAAATCTAATCGCTCTTCCCAGGAATGTCAGATTGAGGAAACTGCAGTTAGCGAGAGGGAAAAATATATGTGTCGTCACGAATATAAGTTTTCACCTCAAACTGTTTTCTTCGTAGACCTAAATGTAAGAGTATAATACTATTTCTAAATTATATTTACAACAAATCTGATGTGAACACCGTATGATTTCTTTATACGTTTATAAGAGTAATATGTCCTTTTATACCTTCAATAAAAAACTAAAGATAATACAAAAATAAACACAACAAAATAATAATAAAATACAGAGTGTTCCATTAGAAAATGACGAGTTATAGTAATTTGAAATTGAGTATATTCGATTCGCTTTATTTACCATCCTGTATAATAATGTGAAGAAAAAATTCTGTGGGAACATAGAGTATAGTTATGGTTATACAGAAAAAAATCGTAATTTTTACTATTAAAATAAAGTTAGTATGCCTTTATAAAGCTATGCGTGTATTAGGTCATTTTTAAGGAAAAGGCGGAATAACTTGGCAACGCCGCGGAAAACAAAATAAAACTCTTAGGTGCATATATGTGAATAAAATACTAACCAAAATGTATGAAAATATATAGGCTGTTCCATTTAAAAAAAGACTAATTCTTGACGAGCCGTAGTGCAACACCCTGTATATGTGAAAATAATTTTACGCTATGCTCCTTTAGTAGTTCAGTAAGTAAATTATGTTAATAAATTCATGCTGTATTTTTAACGACAAGAGAGCTATCGAAGAAGGGAATTTCTATAACTCAGCCTGTATACACAGGGTGTTATGCAAGTAGTTGTAGAACGCTTAACCTATGGTAGAAATGACCCCATAGATAGTAAATCTGGCAATAATTTTTGTTTAACATGCTTCCTACAAGAACTGGAAGCCTTTAAACCTGACCAATCACGTCACAGTTAAAAAAATTGTAAAATAGTAAAAATCAATGTGTTCTCTAGAAAAACATTTTTTGCGTATACGTACAATTTATATTGTTTTTTGCTATTCTTAAAATGCAATTTACCTTCACCAATCAAAGAGTATGCAGACATGTATATGGTTTATGGCGAGACATTACAAAATAGTCGTGTTGCTGTAAAACGGTACAGAAAGTTATTTCCAAATAGACGTTAATGATTTTATATGTCATTTGTGACAGGTGTGACTTTTTTTCCATAGAACACACTGATTTTTACTTTTTTACAAAATTTTGAACTATGACGGATTGGTCAGTTTTAAAGGCCTCTAGTTCTTGTAGAAAGCATGTTAAACAAAAATTATCAGACTTACTATGTATGGGGTCAGCTCTGCCATGGGTTAAGTGTTGTACACTTACTTACATAACACCCTGTATATATAGTTGTCTCTAAAATAAGGGGACATGTCTTAACCACAGATTCCTGAGGCTAAAATATGACGATTTAACTAAACTTGCCTTTACCGGAAAGTATATCATTACGCCAGTATTCTGTTTCAAAGTTCTTAAAAAAAAATATTCGATTTAGATGAAATTTAGTATGACAGTTCATATGGTTTTAAGTCATCTTTTAAGATAATATTACTAATGTAAAAATGGGAAATAATCAGACATGCAGTCGTTTGTAAATTATTTATTTCCTGGCCGACGTTTCGACTTTAACAAAAGTCTTCTTCAGGGCTCTACAAAGTATACGTAGAGTTATTAACATGAATTTTTACAATTATGATAAGGTACAAATATTTGACATATAAACATAAAATAACAAATAAATTAATTCTTTTTTACACATTACTTACAGAAATAGTCAAAAAAGTGAAGTAGCAAGTGGATCCCCTATGTGACCCATTGGAAAGTCCAGGTGAAAATAGTAAAATGAATAAATAAATAAATAAATAAATATGTTGTGTTTGGTCAATTTTTAAAAAATAAATTAAGCTGGAGTGTCCTGAATACATGAAATATGTAGAATCACAAAAAACTTTTAAAAAATTGTAAAATAAAAACGTGTATCACCACAAGTGCGAAATTTTTTTTTTTTTTTTTATAAAACAGGGACAAGCAAGTAAAGTTAAGTAAAAAGGATTAATTATTATTGTCCAATAAGAAGGGTTTTTTAAAAATACATACTTAAGTCAAAAATGAACTAAAAGATAGACAATATAATAAACATATAAGTGTTGTTGGAAACGTAGTTGTAGTATGAACATGTTAAGTAAAATTTTTGTTATAATTTATGAAATTGTGGTAGATTGTACTTAAATTATCAATATCTGTCTGGTGATTAATGTTATTTTATATTATTAATTATAACAAAAATTTTACTTAACATGTTCATACTACAACTACGTTTCCAACAACACTTATATGTTTATTATATTGTCTATCTTTTAGTTCATTTTTGACTTAAGTATGTATTTTTAAAAAACCCTTCTTATTGGACAATAATAATTAATCCTTTTTACTTAACTTTACTTGCTTGTCCTTGTTTCATAAAAAAAAAAAAAAAAATTTCGCACTTGTGGTGATACACGTTTTTATTTTACAATTTTTTAAAAGTTTTTTGTGATTCTACATATTTCATGTATTCAGGACACTCCAGCTTAATTTATTTTTTAAAAATTGACCAAACACAACATATTTATTTATTTATTTATTTATTCATTTTACTATTTTCACCTGGACTTTCCAATGGGTCACATAGGGGATCCACTTGCTACTTCACTTTTTTGACTATTTCTGTAAGTAATGTGTAAAAAAGAATTAATTTATTTGTTATTTTATGTTTATATGTCAAATATTTGTACCTTATCATAATTGTAAAAATTCATGTTAATAACTCTACGTATACTTTGTAGAGCCCTGAAGAAGACTTTTGTTAAAGTCGAAACGTCGGCCAGGAAATAAATAATTTACAAACGACTGCATGTCTGATTATTTCCCATTTTTACATTCTGAAATCAGTCGATCATCGTAATCAACCATTAATATTACTAATATTTGTGAACTACTAGTGTATGAAACTTAGGTGACGCAACATTGATTAGACAGTAACTCTTTAATGGCCAGGCCGATAACATAAAATAATTTTTCTTCAGAAAGATACATTCAATAGTAAGGTTTTGTCTCTGTGTGTAATTTGTGATATCTGTTACGGTTCACACAAAAAATATGACCAGAATGACCGCAGCGTGATTTTTTTTAAAATAAATTTAATCTAGCAGTCTATTTAAATGTCAAACATCTAATTTTTAATGACAGTAACAATTGTTTATAGTTTGTCAAAAAATTCCTTCGCAATGCTCTAAAACTAGTAACATCCGTTTGTTTGGCCTAATAGTATTTTACTACCATTATTATAAATAAAACAATTAAATATGTTAACTTACTCCTAAACAAGTTGAGAAGATTGACAACTCGTTACTGTCACCAAGATTAAAGTAACCTTCTGAAGATGATTTCTCGTTTCCATTAAATAGTTATTATAGAGAATCATAAGAGCAACGTGGGCTCCAAGTTTGAACTCTTTTGCTTATTTAGAAAGGCCTGGTCCGCAAAATTCACAAAGTGTAAAGTAACCATCTGATGATACCTCGTTTCCATTAAATAGTATATTATAGAGAATTATAAGAGCAATGTAGATTTCAAGTTGAAATCCTTTCACTTATTTGGAAAGGCCAGGGATGGGATCCCAAGACTTCGCTATCATATCGTAGCGATAAATAACACTTCGTTTCCCTAACAACCGTGGAAGTTGATATGGAAAGGACGATGAAAAGTAAGGGGTATTTTTCGCTACGCTACCATAGCGTAGTCTTGGGCTCCCACCCCTGGTCCGCAAAATTCAACGGGAGTAAAGTAACCTTCTGAAGATGATTTATTGTTTTAATTGAATAACATATTACAGATAATCATAAAAACAACGCAGATTCCTAATCTGAACTCTATCGCTCATTTAGAAATGCCTGGTTCGCTTTTTTTTTTTTTGTGGTTCACAACCTAGAACTTCACAGTCTCAACTAAAAATGACGAATATAATTTTGGATAAAAGGGGGTTTGAAATTTTAGTTACAATCGGCCCAGTGGATATCATTAAATCGAAATATATATGGTATTATTATAATTTTAAAAATATGATTGATTCACCTGAAATAGTTTTAATAAATTAAATTACAAATTCTATGAAGGTTAAACCTGGATTCAATTAGTACAGAAAATGATATATATATATATATATATATATATATATATATATATATATATATATATATATATATATATATATATATTGTAAAAGTGATAAAGAAATGAAAAAGTTATTTTTATAAACATATGTATTTGTGCATAAAATTATAACCCAAGAACTATATAAATAAACTTATGTGATAACAAAATAATTTATGATGTTCAAAAGTTTTGCGCCAGATATATGCATACTATAAAAGTAGCAAAAAAAATGGTACAATCTATTTGGACTTGCGATTTTGTATTCTATATTTAACACTTTGTCGATATTCTTGAAGCAATCGCTGTAGCTCACCATTGGTTTGATTAAATATGTAATAGAAACTTGAGATAAATTTTGCTATTTATTTTCCAAATAGTTCCACAATTCATCCTCGTTGGAGTGTTTTTCTTCACCCACGCGTATTTTCAAGTCTTGGCATATATTCTCTATTAGATTTAAATCCGGATATGGGCATGGCCGGACTTTTTATAAAAAATTCTTTTACTAATTTTGAAGAATGTTTAGGTTCGTTATTATGTTGAAAAACTCATCCCCGTGGCATATTTTTTCTTGCATAAGGTAGCATATGCTTTGTTAAAATATCTCTACACGTTAGAGCATCCATTGTACTTATAATCTGGACTAATAGACCTACAACGTCCCGAGAACATGCACAACATAAAATTACATTTCCTCTGTTATGCCTAACTGTAGGGATTTGGTGACTAGAATTGTGTCTTGCACTTGTTGGTCACCGAAAATATTTCGTACCATCATTTCCAAAAAAATCTAATGTGGATTCATTTGTAAATAATACTTTTCAATAGTCGACTTTATTCAAATGTTGTTATGTTTTGCATTAATTAGTCTCGCCTTTTTACTTCTTCTACTAACTAAAAGTTTTTTAAATTATTTTCCGTAGTGCTCTGGCATACGAGGGATAAATGTCAACTTACAGTTGAAAAATAATTTTTACCCTTAAAATTTAATAAATATAATATTTAATTATTTTAAATAAGGTTAGTAATTTATTAATATTGAGCAAAATTAATTAAAAGAGATATGTAGTATTAATTATATACATTACAATATATTAACCTAAAAAATATTAACACAATTTTATAGCAAATAAATATGCTGCCATTAATAGATTTTCTGTTCTCCAATGATATTAAATTTAGTTGATGTAATATTTGGTGATATATTAAACCTTCTGCACAAAATGATATGCACATCATAAAATGGATTCCATATACAAGTCGTGTATTCCAGTTGTGATCGTACTGTAGCATCGTAAAGAAATATACAAGATTCAATTTTTTCAAAATGTTGATGATTTTTTTCTAATTTTGAAGCCAAGTAATCTATAAGCTTTCTGTACAATGGTGCTAATATGATCATTAGGTAGCAATTTACTATTATATGTTATACTTAAATTCTTGATAGATGGTCTAGTTTCAATATTCGTGCCATTTATATTATAGTTAAAATGATATATTGTTATATTTCTTGGGAAATTGACAGTGTAACAATTTGTTATATTTAACATCATTTTATTCTCTTCGCACCATCTATCTTGTAAGAGGCTGCTGTCATTAATAGTTTTTATTTGTTTGTAAAATTTCAGATCATCAGCAAATAGTGGTGCAATTAGATACGTCGTTTATATATAGATTAAATAACATTGGACCTAATTGTAAGCCTTGTGGTACTCCAGATATTACATTAATTATCATTACAAACTATCAGTTGTGATCTGTTGTAAATTGAATAATTTAAATAACAAAATATCATGAATAACACGATCGAAAGCTTTACTGAGATCTGTATATATGACGTCAACTTGAATTCTATTATCTAAGTTGTTAGTAAGGATGGAATTAGGATTGTTAATTTGTTCCGGAATCATGTAATTTCCAAAAGATTGTTTTAGGTTGTGAGTAATAATAGCCTCAAAGATTTTAACAAATGAAGATGTTATAGAAATTGGTCTATAGTTGATTGCATTGTTTGTATTTCCGGATTTATATATAAGTGTAATATACGATGATTTCCATTCAGTGGGGAAAATACCAAGCTTAAGCGATTGTTTGTAGATTATGAATAGAGGTTCAAATAAGTAGTATGCACAAGTTCTCATAAATTTTTGAAAAATACCAAGACCAATCCCCTTCTTTACATCTAAACTTTCTAATTTATGGAGAATTTCATCTTGTGTTATACGCAGTGAACTTAAATTAGATTAGTGTTAATGTTATCTACATATTCAATGATAAGTTCGGGGTTGAAATATTGAGTGTCATCGTATACGGATTCAAAGTGGTCAGCAAATAAGATACAAATATCTTGACCTGATGTAGCTTCTTTATCATTGTAAACAATTACACTTGGCATGTTATTGGTTTTCTTTAATTTTTTTCTATAATTCCCAATGGTTTTAGGATTAGTTTGTATATTATTTTCAATTTTAGAGATGTACTTATTGCGTTATTGCTAGTAACTTAACTCTTTTTCACAGCAAAATGAAATGATTGTAATTAGATAAATTATTCTATAATTTCCATTTCTTATGGAATTTGTTTTTTTTTTCTTTAATTATTTTTATAAGCGATTTGCTGAACCAAATAGTGCTTATTTTTACTATTATTAAGCGAAACGTATATTAGAATTAATGAATTTAAAATATTATAAAAACATTTTAAATTTTCATTTACGTTTGGATAAATGGGGCGATTATTCTAGTTGACTCAAGTTAACTTATTTATTAGGTTTTCAAAGTTAGATTTAATATAGTTAAAGGTTAAGTTGTTATTGTTTTCTAATAACAATAGATTAGAAATACTTAACTCCGAAACTAACGGTGGATGATGTTTATCTACAGTACTTAAAGTAAAATCGGACAGTTTAGGAGTGTATATAATATCAAATCCAAAATTCTGTTATTAGTGATCAATATGCCATTGAATTGTTGTTACATAGATTAAGTGTATTGATTAGTTCGATGTGGACAGTGTTGAATGTAATGTCATTAGTGTGTTACTACACACTAACAGTCAGTGAACTCTATACTACTATGGAACGGAAACGATCGTTGCTGGCATGGTTCTTCAAATTTCTAAGCAACCCACAGTACGAGTAGATTTTTCCAAAAAAAAAATAAAATGAACGCAAAGTACAGCCAAACTGTTCAAAGAACGATGTTTTCATAACCACTGTTCAGTGAATAATTAGGAAAAGTACCCATTCAGAAATATATTAAAACCTTTGGAAAATCATGAGCTGTGCTCTGCGCATGCATCAAATGGTGGAACTGGTGGAATTTGTGACAGTTCGCATGACCAGTCCCTGATAATGCTATAGGTATACACGTTTCCATTCCATGTACGTAGAATAGAGTTCACTGCTCACAGTACACACATGTTGAAACAATCACGTAACATGAACGTCGTTAGGCGAGCGTGATCGGGAGTGAATTCCAAAATAAATTCGTGAGCGTCAGTGACAGTGAATGAAACATAAAAAGTCGTGATTTCAGTTTTAGTTTCTTGAGCTCGTTCCTAAGCGTGCGTGAGAGTGACCAAAAAGTTACTTACGCACTCACCACTTCTAAGCAAAAAAATGTTACGTTGTATTATAGAGAAAATCTTAATAACACATTAGCCTATAATATTGTTTGTTGCAAATATTTGCAACCGGCACAGTACGTTCCTTTTTATAAAAATATCGTTTTCTTTGTAGTTTATAACCTGTGTTTTTGCCCTGTATTTTAATTCAAAACGCTTAGAAGAAAAAGTTTCATTATTTGTTCTTTCAACAAAAATGTTCTATCCTTAATACACCACTGTTACTTTCAAATTGTAATCGACATGAAATGGTGCAATTGTTTGTTGACTTTTTGGAAAAAATAAGTATCTACACTTAGGAAGGCGAAGTCAAAGCAAAGCAAAAGTTCTTAATTTCTCTCATTTATATCTTGTAAACTGTTGGTGTGTTCTTCTTTGTTGCTTTTGCGACAGAATGATTTGGTTGTTGTGTTGCTTTGTTTTCGTTTCATGTCGGAGGAAAGAAAGTGGAAAGTGTTTAAGTGTATTGTTTTGAACTACACAATATCTAAGTAATTAATAAGAGAAATGTTAATTAAGAGAAGGGTGTAAGATGAAAGCCTAGTTTCAGCATCAAAAGAATTCAAAATCTAATTAATGGTGACGCGTACCTGAGACAGAGTTAATTCACGTTCATGCTACTTGTGATTCTACGCTGTGTTACTTAAGAGAGAGATTAATGTTTTAAACACCGCTAATGAGAAATATCTGCTTCTTTGCTTTGTTGCAAAACAAATAAAACATGAAAGGAATAATTGCAACCATACAACCCAATATTACAGAACAACGGATAGGTACACTACTTTTTTATGTATATAAGTGTTAAATGTCAGCGCATTCATTCTGCCAATTAAAAAACAGAAATAGTAACTACTATAAAAAAAGCAATACGTTGCTATGTATGGCAACTGTGCATTAATCAGTATTGTGATTGATTATCCGAATAATCTAAAGTTCTAAACAATTTAAAAACCGTGGAAGCTTGCCTAAATATTTGGTCGCGAATCTGGGGAATCGGGTTCGATCCCGACCGACACAAAAAAATGTTTCGAATTATAAATTGTACAAAAGTGTACTCCGTGATGTACTCTCCACTCCAGCAATGAGTGCCCGTGAGGTGGGCGCCTGGTAAACGCTCGCACGGTACAAATATGTCATGTCATCATTATGGAAATCTGTGTACAAATATTGGTATCACAGCAATGGGTATTATGTCGTTATGATATATTTATTTTATTTATTGAATTTAGTATGTTAACATAAATTAAATTGAAACTATACCTTGTGATGTTTAGGTTCAATAAATACATAAATAACGTACGATCATGAATATCTAGTAGGTACCTCATATGTAAAAAGAAATAAAGAGAAAAATTGAAATTATATTTTGCAGATATTTGAACTTCTCATTATACTCGTATATCTAAAAAAAGATATCTATTAGTATTTGATCTTTGGCAAGAGCATATTATGTTGAAAACCTATTTATTTAATAATAATTTAAATTCAAATCCGTCCAGTTCATCAGGAAGGTTTTTTCGTAATAACGCATACATAATAAACGACAGATTTGTACGAAAAACTGCCTAACGATAGTTCAAGTGACAGTTTAAGCATGAGTGTAAGTGTAAAATGTCCAGTTACTGCCGTGATATTAGGTCAATTATTAATAAACACGAGAAGATTGTTAATTAGGTATTTTATTTATTTAACTAAAATTTATATTTCTTATAGATAAAACATATGGCACATTCGTTTATTGATCACTCTTGTACTGCGTAATATACTCGATGTCACTACACAACATCTCCCTCTTTTGCAAACAATTACATAACAATTTTACCATTACTTACAACTATTAATACATTTTATACATAATTCTTAAATATAACAGAAATATTTCTTACTCTAGTTGCTCTTCCACTAACAGCTTTAGCATTAGCTTCGCAGTTATTTGCAATTCATCACTATGTCTAAAGTCTATTTTACTGTTTTGTTCACAATCCATTACCAAATTACGCTCACTATCATAATATTTAAAAACTGTTTCATTGTTTGATTTTTTGCAAATTCTCTATTCCTTCTTACAGCTGATCCATTCTCGGCTTTAACAATTATGATCTTGGTTGAATCGCTTTATCTATTATTCACTTCTTTCTCATTCGTATTAACTATGGCCGATTAGCATTAATCGACACATTATCACCTACCAATAATTCTTTTAAATCTTTCGCTTTCTTGTTGTAATATTGAATATAAAGCTGGTGTTTCTTATATAGTTTTTCTTTTATTCTATTACTGTCATGCATTTTAGGTACATAATGAATATATAAAGATTGTTACATAAAATATTGACAATATCAATACTATAAAAATAATACAGCGATGTTTCAAATATCGACATCCTGAACGATGCGAATGTCGTTATTACCAAAATTTATGAATAAAAGCAAACTGACATACCCAGAAATGGGTAATAAATCATACAGATATATTTATTTATTTTTACACATACAACCAACGAAAACTTGAATCAAGGAAATATTTATGAGAATACTCTCTTTGTCGTTTACTTTTGTTGTCTATCATACTTAAATACTACAGACAAGGGTTGGGATTCTATAACTCGTCCGTTATCAAAAGGTACCGTTATCACTATAGAAACGTATTTTCTACAAGATGATTGGTATGTTTACGTCATACTTGTCAAATGAAATGTAATCTTCTATGTAACCATAGTGATAACGGTACCGTTTAATAACGGACGAGTTATAGAATCCCACCCAAGGTCAGTTTGTTAGGGGTAGAGTAGGAATTTTATTAAATGTAACATTGAAATCATTGTTTGCAAACAGAAACTTTCTCTTTTCTACGTTTTGGAAATAGGTTAACAAAACATTATAACCCTTTCCTTACAAATATGAGTTAAATTTGGGAGCCATTTAGCAAGATACGAAGTCTTAGGGCTGGTTTATGATGAATTTAATTTACGAATTTACAATTTATAATTTAGATTTTAAAATATAAACTCACGTAAAACATATACGATGGTTTATGAACGATTTACAAATTTAGAAATTAGAAATTTAGATTTGGAATATAACTATGTATAATTTATATTTTCAAATGTAAATTTCAAATTCGACCAATCACAAGAGAGAACTATTAAACATGGCGGTAAGGTATAACTTTGCTTCATCTGTCAACTTTCTTTTCTGATTGTGAATTGTTGACATTTTGTATATGGAATCACATGAGCAAATTGATATTTTGTTTTTTGTAGATATTTAGTATTCGGGAACATCGTAATTTGTACGACAAAGCAAATAAATTGTACAAGAATAAAACGTAGTTTCAATGCATCGAGGGATGGCAACGAATTAAATACATGTACACTCATACCAGTATATTTTAAGAATTGTTCATGATCTTATTTCACTTTCAGAAACAAACATAAAACTGCCCGTTAACAAATCAATGAGATTATAGGCCTAACCACGGCCTAACAGACCGACCATCTGCAATTTTTAAATTTGTGTTTGTTTTATTTCTGTACTATACAAATCAACAATAGCAAAAATCTGTTGTGGCCAGCACAAGGCCTCTCGCCATTTCCATATTAGACTATATAAGTATTGTATTGCACTTTGCTTTCGAACCGTCGTTTTATAACGAAAAATTACAGAACTTTACCTAAATATTGTTTTATTTATCATGTCCTCTGCACACATATAATTCTAATTATATCTATTTTTCATTATATGAGGAAGTTCGTAAATATGAGAGATTCTTCCAATTCATTAACCAGATTGGCGGTATTTCTGATGGATATATGCATTTTACCGATAATTTCAAATATTTAATTAATAAAACAATAAGAAAGATTAAATGTACTTCCCAGAAAAAGCTATCAGAATGTCACTAAAACTGTTGATTTTTGACACTGACATGTGTCATTTACAAACTATGTTAAAAACATTGGAATTTGTCAACTGGTTTCCTTAGTGCCTTAGCCTCTACGATTAGAGTACTCTATATATTATAGTGTCTTTATCTCTAAATCTATACAAGATATAATAAAAATTTTAAGTGTATTAGATGGAGAATTTTATTTCTAAATTTCTATTTAGAAGAATTTTTTTAAGAAACTACTTGAAGCTGTGAAGATATTTTCGTGAAAAAATGTATTATGCTATAATTGAAAACTTTTCAAATGTTGTATTTAACACTTTTATATTAATGAGACCGACATATTAGATTCTTGTTAATATTAGTAAACCTAAAGTGGTGCGTTACTTGAAGCTCTGAACTGATTTCCTTGAAAAAATATATTAAAATATGATAAAAAAAACTTCTCAAATTTGATTTTAATACTCGTCTATGATTGAAAACAACATGAGTATATATGATGTCGGATGTGGTTCTTAACTAAGAGCTCTTAACAGATTTTCAAAAAAAAAAAACTTGATAAAATATAATACAAAATTTCTTATTAAAGATTTTTCTATTTATTGGAACAACAAATTAGATTTTGTTTACAAACGATAGTGATATTTAACTACAAGCTCATTGCAATTTTAAACATCGAATTAGCGGGAGGTCATATGCTGGCCATATCAGATTTTTTATCTCTAAATCTATAGAAGATATAATAAGAAAATTTAAATCAGATTGAGTACTTAATGCTCTTTATTATTTTTTGTACTATAAATTTTCAAAATATAATATTTAGAAGATTTTTTAAACTACTACTTCCGGTTGTCAATTGTTACCAAAACCTTTTTAGCTTTTCCGATTAATGTCAGCTTAGCTAGAGGTAAAACCTATAATAAAATGTTGATATATTGAATTATAATATAATATTGCAAGAGTGCAAGAATGCAAGAAAATACTAAAAAATCTTGCTATTCTTGCACTTTCCTTGCAGGGCAGATTCTTGTCTTGTCTTGCAACGAACTATATAACTCTTGTCTTGTTCTTGTCTTGCATTTTATGCAAGAATAAGACAAGAACAAGAAAAATGCAAGCTCTTGTGAAACACTACACACACATACACACACACACACACACACACAAAACACACAGACATCATTTTACAAATGTTATAATCGGATTCTAGGGACCTTAAATCGTGCTTATTCACTAAAATCTGAATATGCAAATTTTAGTATGAATCCAATACCTCTCTTAGCGAGAAGTAAAAAATCTGTTGTGGCCAGCACAAGACCTCTCGCCATTTTCAAATTAGGCTATATAAGTATTGTATTGCACTTTGCTATCGAACCGTCGTTTTATAACAAAATATTACAGAACTTTACCCGAATATTGTTTTTTATTTTATTTAACATGTCTTCTGCACACATATAATTCTAATTATATCTATTTTTCGTTGTATGAGGAAGTTTCTAAATGTCACAGATTCTTCCAATTCATTAACCAGATTGGCGGTATTTCTGATGGATATATGCATATTACCTATAATTTCAAATATTTAATTAATAAAACAACAAGAAAGATTAAATGTACTTCCCTGAAAAAGCTATCAAAATTTCACTAAAATCCTTGATTTTTGACACTGAAATCTGTCATTTACAAATTATGTTATAAACATTTGAATTTGTCAACTGGTTTCCTTAGTGTAGTTTCGCCTACTCGACTTGTTATATCCCGATATTCTATATATTATAGCGTCTTTAACTCTAAATTTATAGAAGATATAATAAAAAAATTAAATGTATCAGGTGTAGAATTTTGTTCTTCAAAATTAGTAATATCAAAAATTTTCAAAAATTAATATTTGGAAGAATTTCTTTTAAAAACTACTACTTCCGGTTGTTCAATTGTTACCAAAACCTTTTCAGCTCTTCCCAGGAATGTCAGATTGAGGAATTCATAGTTAAACAGGTCTTATGTCTTATAGTTTTTGAGGAATCGTCCGTCCAACATCCAGCCATACACACACACACATACACACATCCACACACACACACACACACACACACACACACACACACACACACACACACACACAGAGAGAGACATCATTGTAAAAATGTTAGAATCGGATTCTAGTGACCTTGAAACGTGCTTATTCGTTAAAATCTGGATATGTGATTTTTAGCATGATTCCAATACCTCTCAGGGTATGTTCATAGAGAAAGCAGGTTGCCTGTTTCCGATTTACCCGCTTTACCTGTTTTAACCTGCTTTAAAAATGTTCACATGTTCTTAGGAGTAGGCGTTCAGAGTAAAAGCAGACAACTGCTCAACAGGCGCTTGTCAGGCAGGTACTACCCGCTTTCCGATTTTCCCGGAACGAAACCAATATTCTTATTGAGCTGGTTAATGTAAACAAGCCCAAAATGTGTTCAGAAAATAACTTTGATATGGATATTCTAATATCGTAAGTTCAAAAACAGGAAGCAATTTGGAACAAATTTCACAAATGTCATTTTAATAGAAAAATTATTGAAAAATTATGGGGAGATATTTCTATCAATATGAAATGTGAAGGTATGAGGCATTAATATCACCTGAAAATACGATTTCTGTTATATTAAACAAGTGAATAGGTGATGATGATGATACTCTCCGTATTTTACTCTATTCTTATTAATTGCGTTTCTTTCTACGTCGTTTCAAATTATTATCATAACAGAGAATAAAATCTTCATCTGTGGAGCTCGAGTCCCAAGACATTTGCTTTTGTATTTATTAGTGACACTGACACTAAGTTTTACACTTGACAGTACGAGCGGAATGGCCTGTTTTCTGTGTGAACACAACCTATACCAGCCTGGGGCGCGATTCTCGACATCGTTCGTATTCGTACGATTGCGAAAGCGAAGCGAAGCTCCAATGCGAACAGAAACTCTAAACCGTATTCTCGACAACTCTTCGCTTCGCGTGTCGTACGAACACGAACACAGACCATATACACTATTTTAGATTGGAAACGTACATGTTAAGCATCGATACCACATCAATATCGCCATCTGGTGTATGGAAGCAAAAGTAAATATAAAACTCGGTCGGTATTATCATTACCTACAATTAATATTGGTATATACAGTTTATTAATTACACCTAATTTGTAGTTAAAGCATTTTTTCACAAAATACTATCATTGCGTAGTATTTTATGAAAAATCTACTTCAACTACAAATCAGTCTTACATAAAATGAGTAAAAAATAATGCATTTTTGAAAACACTGTAATTTCATTTAGGAAAGGTACAATACTTAATAGCAGTTCATCCATGTTTAAAACTTCCAACCACTTGACAAATAAATTCCGATAATTTCGAGACTGTCGAAATCTATAGTTTGTTATTCTTAGAATACGATTTTGTAATATGTTCTACTTCTACTGGTATAAAATAATACAATTATATAAAAATATATTTTCACTTTCCGGTAGCAGTACAATTTGGTACACAACACTTTATTCTTGTCTTCTTAAACATTAACAAGTTGTTTCACACAAAATAACTACTTATAATACAAAAAATATATTCACAATGACATTCAGAATTGTTTCAAATGAAAATGACAAATGTCAAAATTCGCGCAAAAAAAATGAAATAAATGACACACTAATGATACTGGTGTCGCCATATCTAGTGTATGGAAGCAAAACTAAAAATGCTATCCCGGTATCCCCCATTTGCGTTTCCCGGGCCTGAACACGAATACACGAAGTGCAATATTTGGCAATGTTGCATAAGACAGCTAGACAACTTCACACATATTTTGACATTACATTGTTTGTCAATTTGAGTGTGGAAGAAGGTGGAGTGTCAGGTAGAAATTTATTAATTGAATATGGAATTAAGCAAGAATAGTTGCAAAATATCCAAAAGACAAAGGAAAATACTGGTAGAATACATATATTAAAAAGAATAATTGTCTAATAAATTCAAAATTTAGTGCAACTTTTACTTATAAACACTATTACTATTATTAAACACATTTACTACTTCATTGACGCATCTGCTAACAAATGATTGTGATACGTTTAAATTAAAATTAGAACCAATATCTGTTTGATAGCATCCAGAAGCAAAAAACCGTAATGCTACCAAAACCTAAAATATCGAAATGAATACAAATCACTTTTTTAAGTTAAGCTTGTAAAATATTCTTATTATATGATAACAAAATAATACAAAACTTACTTTTAAAGATATATCAAGATCAGCCGGTCTTTTCTTTGGTTCCATAAAAGGTCGTACAATATCCAATAAAAATTCAAAAAGTCTCTTATCAACACGAAATAGTTTATGAAACATATTATCCGATAGTTCATTAATCGGATTTCTTACTATTACATTTTGATTTTCTTCATTTAATTCGTCATTTTGTAATCGATCAATCAATATTAAATTAATTAATTCGTCCATTTTCCTTACTGAAACAACGTCCACAAAAATCAAGTACATGAAAGCGAATGACAATACGAAAGCGAATGGTTTTACCCACTCGCTGCAATACGAACAGTATTCCTCGAATTCGTAACGAAGCGAAGGGTCGAGAATACAGTTATACAAATTTAGTTCGCTTTCGTGCGCAAGCGAACGACCTTGGCGATTACGAACGCTCAAGAATCGAGCCCCTGCTTCGGCTTAACCGGTTTTTCACGCGCTTGTTAAGCTGAAGCGGGAAACCTGCTTTCTCTCTGAACGTGGCCTTAGCGAGAGGTAAAAAAGAAACATTCTCGATATTATTAAAGAATAATCTTGTTCATTAGCGTCTAACAAATTCGTGGCTAAAATATATTTGTAAACTAAAATGGGAAGTGATAACTGGTGAAACGTCAAATAACAAGCAGTAACAATTCACGTGACGGATGCTGATTGGTGAGATCCAGAATTTCAAAATCGAACATAAACCAGAGAGAAAATTGTAAATTTTAAATCAAAGTTTCTAAATGTACAGTATGATTTTACCTGTTCTACCCAAAATATGTTTTTTTTTTGCGAGAATTGCTCCTAATTCAATTTTTTAATATATGTACCTAAAACAGATTGATTTTATTTTTAAATTCCCAGATCACAAGTCTAGTATCAGTATCGCATTTTACACTGTTTATATGATGACATTATCAAAATACAGCTCTCGGAATACTCTTGCCTCCAGAACCTGTTCTAACTAGGTGGGGTACATGGCTTAAGCTTAATGTAACAGTATTTTCTACCGAACATTTTGAGAAGCTTAAAAGGATATTTATTTAAAAATAATTTTGTTTCACACGTTTTTACTTTTCACTAAGAAAGGTATTGGAATCATGCTAAAATTCGCATTTCCAGATTTTAGTGGATAAGCACGTTTTAAGGTCCCTATAATCCGATTATAACATTTTTATAACAATGTCGGTGGGCGCGCGCGCGCGTGTGTGTGTGTGTGTGTGTGTGTGTGTGTGTGTGTGTGTGTGTGTGTGTGTGTGTGTGTGTGTGTGTGTGTGGACGTGTGGATGTTGGAACCACGGTTTGTCAAATACTATAAGACAAAAAATTTTTAATTGCAGTTTCCTCAATCTGACATTCCTGAGAAGAGCTAATTAGATTTTGGTAACAATTGGACAGCCGGAAATAATAGTTTCTTTAAAAAAATCTTCTAAATACATAAAATTCTACATTTGATACATTTAAAAATGTATTATATCTTGTATAGATTTAGAGATAAAGGCACTTTAATATATAGAATAATCTAATCGCGGAGGCTAAGGCACTAAGGAAACCAGTTGACAAATTCAAATGTTTATAACATAGTTTGTAAATGATAGATTTCAGTGTCAAAAATCAACAGTTTTAGTGACATTCTGACAGCTTTTTCTGTGAAGTACTTTTAATCTTTCTTATTGTTTAATTAATTAAATATTTAAAGTTGTTGATAAAATGCAATTTCCTACTCCCTACTGTATATGATGCTATATTCGCACGCTGAACAGTGTGGATATGATAGTCATATTCACTCTAGGGTGGATATGAAAAATTCGCACGTTGAACAGTGTGGATATGATAGTCATATCCACTCTAGGGTGGATATAAAAAACAACTGAATTAATTTTAATGCTACTAAATCAGTAGATTGTATACTGCACTGAATTTTAAATAAAAAAATTAATTAATTAAACCTGTTCGCTGGTACATACAATTTTGTATACAAAGTTTTTTCATTTATATATTTTAAATATCTTGGTCGTAGAAAAAGTACACTGTACAACTCGAGTGGAATGCCCATATCCCATTCGGATGATTGAGACACTTCATCCTCATGGGATATGAGAATCATATCCACTTTTGTTTTTTGACAGTGACATTTACTGTCAGTTACATTCATTTGAAATATGAACTGTGTACCAAAGGAATTGTGTTTATCTTAGGCTTCGCGACTAATAAAAAAAATATTTTTAAATTTATCTGTAATAATAATATAAATAATAATAATAATAATAATAATAATAATAACATTTATTGCCCAACAGAAAACCAATTACAGGACAAATTTACAATAAGATAAATAAATTTAAAACTATTAACATATATTAAATGAAAATATCATAAAAGATATTATTTGCTGCATTACAGACTACGAAAATTGGTGAATTTTTCAATGTATCGGTACGAAAATTTGACATCTGGAATGACTTTCTGTACCGGGACTCCAGACGAGGAACATGAAATTGCACCTGTGACAGGAGGAAAGGTGCATCAATCTTGTTGTGGATCAGATTCCTAAGGAACTTTGCACTAGATATTTCCCTTTTCTCAGCCAAGGATGTCAATGAATGGCGTTGTAGCAGTGAATCCTGGTCAGTCCCTCTATCAGGATAAACCTTATCTATTTTAAAACAGAGATACTTTAAAAATCGACGTTGAATTTGCTCTAACATTTGACCTTGATATGCATAACAGGGATACCAAATTAATGATGCATACTCGAGTTTACCTAAGACGAAAGCATGATATAAGGATTTCAGAAAATTATTGTCACTGAAAAATTTAGAAATTCTCATTATGAACCCTAGAGATTTGCTGGAAGCATTGCAGATATTATTTATATGCTCGGAAAATATGAAATTACTACAAAATGTAATTCCTAGGTCCTTAATAGAAAATTTCCGAATTAAGGTACTATACTAAGGTATGTAAAATATATAGAAAAAGTATTAATGTAATCCTGTAGAAAATTCAATAATCTTTAATTTTCATGAGACATAAAATGCGAAAAAATGGCATTTAATGGTATTTTTTGAAGAAAAACCATTATGAGCTTCAGGTAAAGTGCCATTTCCGGTTATCCGATTTACACCAAAATCTAATGGCTTCTTTTCGTATTAGAATAGGGTATAAATACAAGGTTTCAAAATTTTCTGAATTATAGTATTTGAGTTAGAGCGAAGACAATATCCCTACACATACACACATACATACACACACACACACACATACATACACACACACATACACACATACAGACCCTTCGTGAAAATGTTAAAATTGGATTCTAGGGACCTTAAAACGTGGCCATTTACTAAAATCTCGATATGTGATTTTTAACACGATCCCTATACCTCCCTTACCAAGAGTAGCGGGAGGTAAAAAGTGTAACTTTTAGGTTTCATATTAATAATGACGTAAGAGTAAAGAGATTGAAATTTATTGGAAATAAAGGTGATTTACATATTTCAAAAGCAGCAATTAGTCATTACTTTGTGAAAAAGATAGTACAAATATTAGGATAATACGCAGTCCGCAATACACCACGGCTTCAATACGCAGTGCGAAATACACCATGGCTTCCGTATGTGTTCCGATCACAACAAACACTGTAAGGCGGCCTCTAGTCAGTATATGCTCGAAGATAAACACAATTCCTTTGTTACACAGTTCATATTTCAAATGAATGTAACTGACAGTAAATGTCACTGTCAAAAAACTAATCACTTCAAATTAATAATAGTGACATTTTTAAAAAAAAAATAGTAAATAAATTAATAGTTTTATGCAATGGAACAGTTTGCAGCGTTGGTAAATACGTAAGTATGTATTTAAATTAATAAAAATGGATAGGAATGTGTGGCGAAGGATGATTGTTGCGTAACTATTATTGTGGTCCGGATGCGGTTATTCGCTACCGAAAATCGGTCATTTTAATATGTTCTTATGTATGAATGCTATGATGATTGTGGACAAGGCGAAAGAAGAATGTTGTTAAAGAGTGAAGTGAGTCAGCTGAGCTCTTACTCTTATCATTTTTCTTATTCTTACTATTGTTTCCGAGTTTTTGCTAACCCACTAAGTGGGAAATGCGTGATTTTATGTATGTATATATGTATGTATGTATGTATGTATGTATGTATGTATGTATGTATGTATGTAAAAATTAAAAAGCGAGAGGTTTTGTGTTAGCCACATCAGATTTTTTTGTTATAAAACGATGGTTCGATAGTGATGTGCAATACAATACTTATATAACATAAAATGGAAATGGCGAGAGGTACTGTGTTGGCCACAACAGATTTTTTTTTAATTTGAAGGTGTAATGCAGTTCAAGGATATTTAATTTATATTCGTATTGATAAAAAGTTTAAAAACATAAGTGAAAACATCACAAAATCTGTAGGAACTCCACTTACGAAGTCAATGAAAATATTTAATATATTATGAGAACAAATTACAGCATGTGATGGAAGGGTAGCATCTATTGTTCAATCAAAATTAATTCAGGTCTTAAAGAAAAATCGTGGATTTTACATCATGGATATTCTCTGTACAATATAGATGGGAGAGGATGTAGGATACCTTTAAATTCGCCCTCGTATCATCTTGTGACGTAGAACGTTCATTTTTGTTCTATAAAAATGTACTTACATACACGCGATGCAATTGCAAAATAGAAAATATTCAAAAGATACTACTTTATATAAATTTGCTAGTCACTGAAATGTATAGTATGGATTTAAAATAATGACAGCAATAATTACTATCGATTCGATTTGACCATTTAAGTTAGGTTTAAAATTTAAGCGACTACTGTGTAACGGGCCATCACAAATATAATTTTAATAATTTATGGAATATTTTTTTCTATTTATATTAACTTTACAAATATGTGAATTATTAATTTTGCTAAATAATTTAAAGTATAATTGTTTATTTATATACACATATATTTATAAACATGGTTAATAAAATTTCAGATATTTGTTACATAAAACGAGTTTTTTTATTCTTATGTAGAAACCTATTTTTACAACCTAATATCCCATCTCTAGTAATGATTGATATTTGCAATATAGTTTGTATTAATATTATACATCTTTCATCATGTATTGTCTATTAAGTGGACTGTGCATAATAACTCTTTTTACAAATTTTTGAAGACAAGTAAGCTGGTAATAAAGACGGGTCCTTTTCGGAACCCCAATGCTTAGAAGTTGAAGGGCTTAACTCGACTTGAAAAATCAAGATTTCTTTTGAACGTCAGGCTTGGCTTGATTTTTCATGCTTTCCCAAGTCAAGCTGCAAGCCAAGCCCGTGAATCTCTAGTAAATACTCTATGTACAGATGTCTCATTTTCGATGTTTTCTCGAGAAATATTAATGATAGAGCAAAATCGTTTGCACATTCCAGGGTAAACTTTTTGAGAAAAGTAACAGTAACCGTAGGAATTTTCGATCTTCTTTTGTTTCTGAGCTACAGGCAAAAACTTGTTTTTCGCTTATTTCAAAAATATCTCATAACTTATTTATTATGGTAGTTAGAGAAAAATTGTTTTAACAAATTTTGTACCGTATTTTACGTGAAATAAAATGTCGAAACTAGATTTTTTGAAAACTTCATAATTCTCGAGATATAAACACAAACTTATGATTTTTTTAAATGGCAACCTATGTTGAAAATAGTCTCATCTTGTTACTTATTTTGTAAGCTTTTCAATGATACATAACAAGTCTACATTCTTTTGTTTTACACATGAATAAAAGATGATTTATTAATTTTTTGGAGTGAAAACAAATGAAAAAAATTATTATAGTTCGTCATTTGTTTATTTCTAATATTATTTGCTTCAGTTTTACACATATTTTTAATTTATTTACTTTAAAAGCATATTACACCATTTTTTTCGAATTGTGTCAAAGCCAACTGTGATGTCGGTAAATAATAATTTAACTAATCCGAAAACAATTGGTTTAGAATAATTTTGAGAATATAATTAATTGATTTGGAATCAAAATAAACAAATGATGAAATATTATAGTTTTTTTTCATTTCTTTCTTAATAATAATTCATCTTTTATTCATGTGTATAACAAAAGAATGTAGTCTTGTTATATATCATTGAAAATCTTATAAAATATAAAAAAAGATGAGACTATTTTCAACGTAGGTTGCCATTTAAAAAATCATAAGTTTGTGTTATATCTCGAGAATTATGAAGTTTTCAAAGAATCTAATTACGCCATTTTATTTTACTTAAAAAATGGTACAAAATTTGTTAAAACAATTTTTCTCTAACTTTCATAATAAATAAATAAATTCCTGTGGTGACTATTAAACTTTTCTCAGAAAGTTGACCCTGGAATGTGCAAACGATTTTGCTCTATCAATAATATTTCCCGAGATACCCTAAAAAAAAAAACATTGAAAATGAGACACACTGTACTTTGACGTCATAGGAGTGGGGAGTTGTTTTTCATGGCAATTTTTGGCGCCAAACTTTCTATTTAATAAGGTGTTGCAAAAAATTTAACATACCTTTTTTATTCTGAAATTCGAATTACGAAGTTCTTTCTACAGTATTATTAAATGTAATTCTCTTTTTCAAATTTCTGTCCATATTAAACGCAGTAGATATTTAAAAATAATATACTTTTTGAATTGGCGCCGAATTGCTTTACTTGTGACATTCAAATAATACTAGCAAATGACAAAAATGGAGAAAAAGTTCAAAAATATTTAATATTGCCTATTTAACTATAAAAATATTCATGTTTAAATCACAATGATTTGCACAAAATGGAAATTTGAGCTTATAAATGGTCTTAATTACTTGAAGACAACTATTTCTTTCTTCGTTTTGAGGCACTGCAAAACCGATTTTTACCTCCCGCTACCCTTGGTAAGGGAGGTAGAGGGATCGTGCTAAAAATTACATATCGAGATTTTAGCAAATGATCATGTTTTAAGGTCCCTAGAATCGAATTTTAACATTTTCACGATGATGTCTGTATGTATGTATATATATATATATATATATATATATATATATGTGTGTGTGTGTGTGTGTGTGTGTGTGTGTGTATATGTGTATGGATTTTGTTGACGCTCTAACTCAAATACTATCATTCAGAAAATTCTGAAACCTTGTTTTTCATCCCTATTCTAATATAAAAAGATAATAATAATAATAATATATCATCACGGCATATTACCCATTTCTGGGTGTGCCAATCTGCTTTATCGCAGATATCGGTAATGATGATGACATATTTGTACCGTGCGGGCGCTTACCAGGCGTCACCTCACGGGCACTCATTGCTGGCGTGGAGAGTGCACCACAGGGGTCACTTTTGTGCCATTTAAAATTCTAAATATTTGGCGTCGGTCGGGATCGAACCCGGTACCCCCAGGTTCGCGACCAGACTCTCAGGCACGAGGCCACGGGACCCCATATAAAAAGATACCATTAGATTTTGGTGTAAATCGGATAACCGGAAATGGCACTTTATCTGAAGCTCATAATGGTTTTTCTTCAAAAAATCCCATTAAATGCCATATTTTCGCATTTTGTCATTATGAAAATTAAAGATTATTGAATTTTCTACAGGTACACATTAATACTTTTTCTATATATTTTACAGATAAATTTAAAAATCAATTTTTCTTATAAATCCCTATGCCTAAGGTAAACACAATTCCTTTGTTACACAGTTCATATTTCAAATGAATGTAACTGACAAGCAAATATCACTGTCAAAGAACCTATCATTTCAAATTGGTAATGATGACATTTTAAAAAGAAAACAGTAAATAAAGCAATAGTTATATGTTATATGTAAAGGAACTTATAATATAGTTTGCAGCATTAGTAAATATGTAGGTATGTATTTAAATTAATAAAAATTAAGTCAAAAAACTAATCACTTCAATTAATAATACTGACATTTTAAAAAGAAAATAGTAAATAAAGCAATAGTTATATGCAATGGAACAGTCTGCAGCATTAATAAATACGTAGGAATGTATTTCAATTAATAAAAATTAAATTGCGGAAGGTTTTGTGTTGGCCACATCAGATTTTTAACTATTAATCCTATTTGGGCACACTAACACAAAACGCTTTTCTGCAACCATGTTTCACTCTTTATAAAATACAAAAATCAGAAGTATGTTTAGAACTAGTAGCTAATACATAGTTGACAGCTGTCACTCGTTTAAATTCCATCGGTGGCAAATGTAAGCCACTCGCTCATTGGCTAGTGACCTACTAACGTTATCAGGCGGAAAGAGTGTAATTAAAATTAGGGAAAATAAGATTAGCAAATACGTAACAAACGTATATAAATGAGTATTCAAAATTTTAAAATCAGTTGTAATACTTTAATTTTCGTACTGAAAAATTGAAAAGCGGTTTCGAAAAGGAGTTACTAAGAGATGTTGCTCGTGCCGTTGCTCTTGCCAAATTCTATCACTGGTTAAATTTAATGTACTTATTTCTGTTACACCTGTATATTATTTATTGTTACGTGCGCTATTTCATGATTGTTTATTTTATTAAATGACAAACTTTTACGCAGTGTATAATTTTAAGTTTTTTTTTTTTACTATATTATACATCAAGTTTTATATTCATACATACATACATACATACATAAAGGGTGATTCTTGACCTATACGCATAAATGTGAGGAATGATAGTTTGTGATAGGTAATAACAAATAATGAAAAAAAAAAAAAGTAAAAGTTGTTTATTTACGGAGATAACGAATAAAGTTTGAAATTATTTTAGTAGTAATAAACTAAAAAAAAATAATTAACTAGGGTACTGTGCATTAGTGTCATAGCAATTGTTTTCAATCTTGGCCCCCCCAGGTCGCCCGATCTAAATCCCCTTGATTTTTGTTTATGGGGTCACCTGAAAAGTTTAGTCTATGACACCGAAGTTAATACCGTGGAAGAAATGCGACATCGCATAAATGTTGCCGCCGAGACAATTCGGCAACAGGCTGGTCTTCGCCGTGCGTGTAGTACATCATGGATTCGTCGCGCGCAAATGTGCATCGAAAATGAAGGGAATAACTTCGAACAATTGCTATGATACTAATGCACAGCACCCTAGTTAATTAATTTTTTATTAGTTTATTGCTACTAAAATAATTTCAAACTTTATTCGTTATCTCCGTAAATAAACAACTTTTACTAATTTTTTTTTTTTTTCATTATCTGTCATTACCTATCACAAACTATCATTCCTCACATTTATGTGTATAGGTCAAGAATCACCCTGTATATATATATAATCTGTTTCATTACCATTAAAGAAGTTTTAAAAAAAATCTATTTCATTATTATTAAAATAAAGTAAAATAAAACAGGAAAATATTTAATACGTACCTGTCTTGTCCTTTCCCAGTCATACATCAAGCTTAAGTCCCTAACAGTAGACGTGCTGAGAGGACCATAACGATAGATTTCTGTACAAACTATAGAGTGTCAGCTTTGTGATCGGTAAGTCCACGCTGGCAACACAGCAGAGATATGTTGGATGGGTGAATGCTCAGCAACAAAAATTTATCACAGTACGGCTCGGTGCACCCGGCACCCTTTCACCGAAAGGTACAAAAAGTATTATATATATATATATATATATATATATATATATATATATATATAATTATTATTATTATTATTATTATTATTATTATTATTATTATTAAAAATGTTGTATAAACTCTCATTTATATTTTTCAAAAAATGTGAAACCGCCCATTAATTCGAGTTATAATTGTCAAGAAATATCTATACAAGTGGAGATAGAATTTTTGTCATGTCTCGACTACCAAGTTGAAGTGTTAGGGCACAAAATAGCCATTAATAGTAATGATTTGAGAAAAGTTTGAAGATTTATGAATATCGTCGGTCTCCCTAGTGTCCACAGGAAATAAATTAAAAATAAAAAAGTTGATGTCACATTAGCTAACTATTAGACTTGGTGTATGGGTGCAGATCTCTAGAGAGCCTGGCGTCTGATAAACGGCTGAAAATCCGACAATATTTTACAAGAGATAAAGTTTTTTATTTTCCTTTTTGACAAATTCTCGGGCATTAGGCAACCGCGGGATTCCGATAAATAATAGCGGCGAACGCATAACTCACGCCATGGTGGCATACGATAGTGCGGACACCTACCACTTTTCATCCCTATTCAAAATTGGAACACTACGACACTGGACACAACATACCACCAAAATTAAATTCATATGAGATATATGCTCCCAGCATATTCCATTTATGTTTAGACGATTAAAAAGCTTGTCAGAACGCTTTTTACCATGAATATAAATACTAAGCAAGTGTTTTAAATAAGGTTTTACACGATTAGTTACTGTCACTATAAGAATAGTATAATAAACAATAGATTTTATAAAGCAATCAATTAACGTACGTGTTCATGTTTTACAAAGGACGAGTGCGATAACATGTTTAACTTTACCATTCGTTCCTTTTATTTTTTAAAAGCGTCTAATTAATCTTCTTTTGAAGTGTTTTCAAACTAATTTCTAGAAGACTGACTAGCTAACTTTCGCAACTCAATTTTATTTTATTTTTTTATTATTGAGGTTTTTACGGGTATATAACTATAGTGTCATTTATACCCCGGTACAATAAGTATATAGGTTTTAGTTAAATACATTTCATTTCATAGTAGTACAGTTTATAATTTGTTATATATGTTTATTGTTTTCGTGAACTTGATCATGTTGTCTTCGGTTGTGGTACTGTGGTTTAAGACCTCGCTGATTGTGTTAGGAATGTGGTGTTCTCTTCTTTCCGTTGTGTACAGGGGGCATTCTTCAATTATGTGTTTTATTGTTATTTCTTTGTTGCATTCTGTGCATATGGGTGGGTCTGATTTTGTAAAGAGGCGGCTATGCGTTAATCTTGTGTGTCCTATTCGTAATCTAGTTAGGATGACTAATAACGGTTTAAAAGTTAGTGCAAATTTTGTTTTTAATGACCTACCTGATTTTCTTATTCTCCATAATTTTAGCATACCCCTCGTATAAGACAAGCTTTAGTCCAGTTTGGTTTGCCTTCTTTGCATATTGTAACATAGCAAAAGACAACGAGCGGGAAAGTTCTGCAAAGCCATAGTAAACCAGCCATTCCTATGACGCTTGTTTCGGCAAACGCTGACCATGGCTCCTACTTCCAAATTTTGATTATGATTGTATTCAGTGAAAATCCAACTAGCCATTTACCTCAAAAATTATGACTCAGTGCACTTAGGATTTGGACTGCACATCAGCTAAATCTTACAATTTTGTACAAGGTCCTAGCTATCACTTCAAGGCGAGAGTGACTTCGTATTGTGGTCACCGAATTTTTTCCAACAAAAACGTAACACTGCTTGGAATTGACTATTTAACATTTGTGTGTTTTCGTGGAGTTGCATTTGAGATTGTTTAATATTAGTTGCGTTTAACAAGTAGAACATGATTGAATATATTAGTAAGTGTAACATGTTGATTTCTCACCGAAATATCAGGTACTAGAGTATCTCTATACAAGAGAGTAGGGTCATGAGCGGTTTCCACTGTAGGCCATTTGTCCTCCAATTATCAGTTGTGCTTAATGCAGTACAATTGTATTTGAGTAATAAAAAAAAGACATAGAAACAAAAAATGCATACATCCTTTTGCACCTACTCCGCTCTATAGTACAATATGTACAGAGGTTCAAAAAAAAAAAAAAATTCGGAGGAGGCTACGAAAACTAAACAACGTATGTTAATTTGAAAGTATTTAATTAAATGTCAATTGGACACGAAATATTGTCAAAAATATTATCTAAGAAAATCAAAACTTTTCTTCATCATGAGTCCTTATTTTGGAAATAGAAATAAATTAGAAAACGGCGAATGACAATATTCTGTATCCTTCTTTAATATTTTTTCTCCTTAAAATTACATTTCACGAACAATTTTGACAATTTGACTTTTGAATTGAATAATGTTCAGACATACGTTTCTCTGTTCATAGCCTACTCCTAATAGCGTTCTTTTTTTTAACACGCTTCATAGTTGGTGGAGAAATGGCGGCCGCAGCACATATGTCAATACACTCCGGTACTCGTTATCCGGTACAAAATAAATAATTGTCGGCAATAGCATAAATTTGTGTGGCACAATTTTCAATTCCAGTGCATATTAAGAAATTGATTATGAATACGCTCTTATACTTCCATTTTTTATTTTGTCTTGCTAGCGAAAATAATTAAATATGGATTAAAAAACTACCGGTTTGTCTTTGTGAATCTGTGTTTTGGGCATACAAGTAAATAAATGTTTATTTAAACTTTGAAGTTATCAGATATGTTCATATAATTTATGAAGTATAAATTGTCCATGAATAAATTCAAAAATATGTCTGAATATAGTGATTCGAGGAGCAGAAAAATGTTATTACAAAATGAGGTATATTATGCATGAAAATCCTCGCCTGGTATTATTTTACGAATATATTTCGTTTTAGTAAACAAAGCATAGGCAGAACAGGTGGGTTGAACACGATCGGGAGCGCGGGAAATGCATACGATTCCTCTACGTCCGCAACCGTAAAGTGCATTGACCTGGACGGAGATGTTAACATGGAAATGGAAAACTGTAAGTCTGTGTTTACTTCATAAAATACCTCATATTCATATTTAAATTATACTGTGGATTTACATATGAGCAATGCATTTATATAATGCAAGTTGCTGTGGAAAGTTTAACCAGTTGCGGAAAACATGGGGGATTATTGTTAGTATACAGTAATGAGAATAGTTGTGAGCGCCCGGGTATTCCAAATAATTCTTGATGTAGTATTTAACATGGTAAAAAAGTTTTTTCTAAATAAACTGTCCATAAAAGAACCCCGTTTTATATATAAAATTTTAGCATACAAAATTTTGAATTTTTAAATCCTAAAATTTTAGAAATTACGTGTATGGTAAGCGAGTAAACTTAATTTAAATTCACGGTAAAAATAAATCTAGTATATGATTATCTAAAAAAAAAATCTGATGTGGACACCACATGACTTCCTTGTACGCCTGTTACACTATACATATTTTGTTAATAATTAAAATATGTATTATAACAGATCCAATCATAAAATTGCACGTATTTGACAAAATTTGACATTGACATGAAATTCTTCATTTTTTTGTTATTTTTTGTCCTAATTCATAGCAAACTTAATTACAGAAACCAGAAAGTAAATAAATAAATAAATATAGCATCACGGCATATTACCCATTACTGGGTGTGTCAGTATCTACAACACATGTAGACATCGGTAATGATGACAATATATTTTACCGTGTGGGCGCTTATCAGGCGTCACCTCACGGGCACTCATAGCTGGTGTGAAGAGTGCGATTAGAAGCCTGCACTGGCCGGGATCGAACCTGGGTCACTAAAGTGACAACCAGACACTTTACGCACACGGCCACGCGACCCCATAAAGTACATAAAGTACATAATTTTTAAATTTACATATTTCGCTTATTCAAAGAGCTAATTTAATATTCTTGATGTTTTGAACGCAGAATTCAATTTATTTGAAGCATTTATTTCTAAAATCAAAATAACACCATTTTTTTCAAGAAAAACTGATAACAGCTTCAAGTAAAGTATCACTTCCGGTTAGACTATTTTAACCAAAATCTATTTTGTTATTCCCATTGATATAAATGTATTATATACCAAATTTGAAAAGTTTGGATTATATTTTAATATAGTTGTTCATTAAAATCTATTATAGGCTTCAAGTAAAGTACCACTTCCGGGTAGACCATTTTAACTAAAATCTATTATGTTATTCCCATTGATATAAAAGTCTTATATACAAAATTTGAAAAGTTTTGGATTTTATTATAATACAGTTTTTCAGTTATGCGAGATACGTACGTACAGATGTCACAACGAAAATAGTAAAATGGATTCAGGGATGGTCAAAATGGATATTTCTGTTGAAATCTGGAAAACGAAATTTTTCGACAATACTTCCTTTCCTTCGTAAGGAAGTAAAATTGAACGTTGCTTATCTATCATATCAATTACAGTGATGAAAAATAAATTATTCAGTTGGCAATACAATTGTGTGGACCTTTTTATTTCACAATTTGCACTACGTCAGATAAAGCTGAAAATATTACTGACATGTCATTTTTACAATAAATACCTACAAATAAGTTATGTCTGATCGAACCCATGTTGGTTAAATATTTTTTACTCATTTTGTTGAGCACTATATGTCCTCAAAAGTTTGTTATACTTGTTTTTAACACCCTGTATATTCATAGTCATACTATTTTGAAATTAAATTTAAAAAATAAATGCCGGAATACCACATTGACTATGAATTCGGGTTGCCTACCTTACTTAGCAATATAAAGAATTTTTTTTGTATTGTAAATTGACGTCATAATGGCTAGCTGATTGTGAGACTGAAGTTGGACATCATTTTTAGTAATTAATAACTCTTAATTTTATCACCACATAACTCACCTTGGAGTGCACTAACTAATAGTACAGAGCATTTTATTTGTATTGCCAAATAGTGGGCAGAGCTTGAAGTTATCACGTCATTTTCCATAATTAATAAATTTGAAAGGGAAAAGGGTTCTTAATTTACGCGGCACGAAACTCACTTTGGAGAGCACTGACTAATATTACAAAGAATTTTATTTGTGTTGCCAAATGACGAGCAGAGCGTAAAGTGACACATCATTTTCCATAATTAATATTTTTAGAAGGGAGAGGGGTGCTGACTTCATTTTAACGGCATAAACTCACCTTGGAGCGCATTAATAGTTCAGAGCATTTTATTTGTATTGCCAAATCGTGAGCTAAGTGTCACTGATCTCTATACATTCACAAATGGTATGTGCACAAAACTTTAAAAAAATTGTTTCAGAATATAAAAATGATCACTGCAGAACTGTACAGTAACAAATTTAGAGATGAACGACATAAGCAAATCGTAGAACGAAATTAAAATTTGACAGGAAACTTGATTGGACCTTCGAATGCTGTAGTCAGATGTTATAAATGCAATCAACTAGGTTAACTAGGACATATAGCTAGACACTGTGATTGAACTTCAACAAAACAGGTACAGGTACCACTCCCATCTACCGTAAGACAACCTGTGAATACTGTAAGGTCAGTATCAAAATTTATTAAAAAGGTTTATCTGGGTAATAAAATATTGAATGCTTTAATACTGGCAGTAAAATGAATTTAATCAAAGAAAATCACACTAATGGATTGCAAATAGAACAAAATAACAATATTTTAGTTGGATTAAATAATACTAAAATATATTGTAACAAAATTGCAATCTTTACCTTAGTTATTGATAACTGTGAATATGAACTAAAAGCAGTTATTGGACCGATAAATTCCATTAATACAGATATTATACTCGGACAACAATTTCTTGAAACCGTAGAATGGCAGGTTCCTAGAAAGGGGATAAAATTCAGTAAAATAGAACAATCATATTTAATGCAAATAATTGAAACTGAACCTTTTGAAATTGAATATAACATAAATCCAAAATTAGATTTTAAAGTTAAACAGAATATTTTGAATTTAATTTTGACATATAAATCATGTCAATCTGATTTTCAGTGTGAACTTGATGATGATGATAACCTTGAAATGAGAATTGAGCTAAAAACAAACAAGCCAATTTATTCAATCACCCAGAGACCCTACGAAAGCATACTTCCCCCAGAAAGAATTAAATTATGGCGTCATCTACAGAATGAGTCCGAAGAAAGTGAAGATGATATAGAAGATGACGAAGATTCAGAATATGAAAATGAAGAAGAAGAACCAGACCACGACAACAATGAAGAACAAGAAAAACCAGTACCTGACAATGAAGTAATGGAAAATGAAGTCGACGCATATTGAGATGAAGACGACAACCCGAAATCTGACAATGAAATTAGTCATGATCAAAATGAGGAAAATCGCTGGAGCTGCCTTCGATCAAGAAAACGAGATTTATGACATTAAGGACAATGTAAATGTCAGGATGGCCGAACTGTAATGACACTGATACTCTGACACTGAACAAGCCAATGATGCATTCTATGATCTTATATAATGTATATTGATGTTATAATGTTTTTGTTTTAATTATTATTGACAAGTGATGTACAAAGAATAAATAACAACAGTTGTATTTTTCATTACTCCTAATTTTTGTATCTGAAATATTGCCCGCTCACCGCTTTAGCCCCTCACAGTACTAATCTGTGTAACTTACATATTTTGCCAGTCTATAAACAAGTGTAGCCATCTGCATCAAAATTTAGTTTAGGGTTTGCAAAAGAACAAACTAATTTCGGTTTACCATTTTTCTTTGTATTGAAAATTCTACGCATATTAAGATCGCAGATATGAGGACGAACATCATGAACCATACGCAATAATATATGTTGCACTGTACAAAAGTAATAAAAGTACTTAATATGTTAATGTCTTTATTTAAACATGTATACATTACATTATTTAAATCGGATAATTAAGAATTAATTATTTTTTGGAATTTATATTTAATATGTTGCTGGATATTTGCAATTACCTTTTTCATAATTTCTTTTATTTATATTTTTACGCAACGATTTCTTTTGGTTATTATTTAAATGAACAGTATTTTATGTACAGTATTTTTTTTATAAATATTCAGCAATATATTGTTCAGTATTAAAATTGAATGTTACATACTCTTACATACATATATGCATACATAAAAGCACGCAGTGAGTGGGGTAGCCAACGAGCTATAAGTAAATATAGAGTGGCGCATCGCATGCTGAACGCGTACTTTACCCGTACACAGTTGAATGCTTAGGTCGGCGGCCATTACTATAACTGAGCGCTCAGCTCAGACGCTATACATTGTTTTTCTCAGCGCTTATTGCACTATTTATTAAAAATGCCCGCAAAGTGTGTTGTTCCTCAGTGTGGAAACAGACAAATTAGAAATAGTTGCAAGTCGTTTCACAGGTAAATTTTATATTCAAAAATTTTAACTCAAAGTTTTAATTACCGACGGATTTACGATTTTACCGCCTGTAGTCTGATAATAGTTTCTCCCCTAAATCCAACAACGAATATAATCAATTTATTTTTATATAATTACTGATATTTATTATTACAATCAAATTTTCTTTATTGAAACAAAAATTTCTGTTGTAATTAAAATAAATACAAGAACAATTATTATAGGTAATCAATTTTTTGTGTAAATAATAGGACTGTTTCTATAGATATTCAAGGAACTAACATTCGACAATTTTTGCCCAAAACAATCATATTTAAAGGTCAATAAAAACATTATTTTCTATTCCATATATGTAGTGATTATTTTCACAATTTTGTTTATTTTATTTAAAGAATATGTTTTTGTTATTGTATTTTATATGTTATATTTTTTATATACGTTATTATTGTCATAATAAAATATATAATTTAATTTTCACTATTTTCGTTTTTATGTATCTATCTACCTACCTTGCTACTTTTTCAATATATTGTATTAATGCAGTTACATTTTTCATATTAATTGTTATTTGATATCGTAAAATATTATAACAAAATAAGGATTCACAGTAAAAATTCTTAAATTATATTAATTTATCAATAGTTTCACATCATCCATCCAATTTATTTATTTATTTCGAAATATGATATATGTCAGAATAAAACTTTTCGCCACAAATTGCATTATTTATATTTATAATTCTAACATAAAAGGTAAATTATTTCGTTAAAAATAATTCAGAAATATTACTGGTACGCTGCAACCTGCCTGGCAGGTTATAGTAGACATGGCGTCCAAGTGTGTACGGCCAGCAGCGCTCATCCGCCACTCTATATTTACTTATAGCTCGTTGGGGGTAGCAAACACTCGAAAACAATAGTAATAAGCAGAAGAATAAGAGCTCAGATGACTCACTTTACTCAATTAAATAATATTTGTTCAGTAGTAATAATAAATGTTCAATAAAATAATATATATATATTTATTATTTAAATTAAATGTTCAGTATTTTTCATAAATGTTCAGCGTTAATAATAAATGTTCCGTAAAATAATATATGTATAGTATAAGTAATAAATATTCAGTTAAATAATATTTGTTCGGCATAAGTATTTAATGTTCAGTAAATTTATAAAATAAGTATTTCTTGAAACTTCTCATGCGATATTAACTCCAGCGAATGTCAGAAATACCAACGGCGATCGCTTCGCGACGCACTGCGTCGTTTTTGAATTTTCATCAATTTTCAAAACCACTCATCGGGTTATTGGGAATCAACTTCAACGGGATGTTGAAAGATACCGATGTACATTTCAAATAGTAATAAAATAATTGCTAGGGTTCAGGGATGGTAACCATAAAAAATATCGGTTTGTGTTACGGTTTCGGTCATCGTGAAAATAAAAATTCGGTTTTGATTTGGGTTTCGGTTTTTGTACAGCATTCGGTTTTGGTATACCGGTTTTACTAAAAGGGTGTCGGTTTTGCAAAAGTAATTTACGAGAATATTAATATTATTAATTTTGATTGAACAATTAATTATTATAATGATACAAAAAGTGTCAACAAACACGTGTACAAAGTTTTATAACAATCAGTTTTAATGGGAAGCAAATATTCAAAATATTCTAATTTCTAATGTTAAATGCCTATGTAAATGTAACGGTGTTTGGGAATACTGTCACAGAGCGACTAGATGAATCAAGTCGGCTACTGACACAAAGGAATATCGCCTTATAAAGAAGAAAAAATAGCGTATTTCATGAATAGTAAATATAAAAAGAACATATAGAAGCCTGAAAAAACAATTTAATCACAACAATACGAAGAGCCTAGCAATATAACAAAAAATAACATAAATAAACAGAGTACAATTTATTTTCTTCACGCATCCGCATGTATTGTGAGTTGCTCTTGTAATTTTTCATATCAAGTCAAAATTCTTCGTTCGTTGTAATTAAATAGTTATCAATTAAAAATGTATTCGTTCTTGCATTAAACTATTATGTCTTTTGGCAAATCAATATGAGTTAATAGTGTTGGGACTTTAAATATTATAGTGAATCTTACTTGTGATACTTCAAGAATTCAATTCAAGTGGTATATTCCTAATGGTTATCTGCCGTTCCATCTGGATCCATTTAGAAATTGACATTCTTTTATTAAACGATTGAGTTTAATAAATTTGGACCAATTCAATTCTTCAATCCTTTTGGAGGTACAAAGCAGCCTCCTGTTAGCTGGTCTCATGCAGTCGACGCTGGTTCGAGCTCAAATCCATTTCCCGTTGTTCCTGTGTTGTAACCTCCTACGAGTCAACGCTGGTTCGCGTCACATAAGGTCAGTAGTCTGTGCTTGATTTACTGGTTCCTTTGTGATATTATTCCCACACCTATATTCATATTGATTATTCATTAATTGAATTCTAATTAGAATTCTGGTCCTTCGAGCATTCATTATTTATATTTACATTTGGTCCAAATAATTTCGAAATATTTGGTCCTTCGAGCCGGATGTTGTAAATAATTTCGAAACAAACGGATTTCGAGCGCCATCCGATTGAGGTACTACGATGAAAATTGAAATACTTTTCGAAAAAAAAAAACAAATAGAAAATAAATTTATGTTCATACTTTTTTATACTCAAGTATTTTAATAATAAAAATATACAATATTTAACAACTAACAAGAGACCTGTATACGAGTATAATGCGGTCACAGACAAACCTGGGTTTGTCTGTGATGCGGTTAACCGATAAAGAAAAAAGGGTTTTGCTTTCGGTTCCAGTTTTGTATATGTTTCGAATTTCGGTACAGGTTTCGGTTTCGGTTCTCATTTTTTTTTCGGTATTTTTCGGTTAATGTTTCGGTTGCGGTTTCAGTTACCATCCCTGCTAGGTATACAGGTTACAGGGCCCAACAGAACTAACTTTTGCCCAACATTAATTCTTACCATCCCTGAAAAGTTCGGGATGTTTTATTAAGCGTCGATGGGAACCAACACAGAGAGAAGGTTAGGTTAGGTTTTTTTACTGAACAAAAATGATTTTTTTACTGAACAATAATACTGAACGAAAATATTTGTTAATGACCAAATAATACTGAACATATATGAAAAAATACTGAACAAAAATATTTTTTTACTGAACAATTAATATTTATACTGAACATAAAATACTGACCAAAACCAAATAAAGTATTGAGCAAAACTGAATATAATAATGAACGCTTAAAATACGTGCCATATTTTTAATACAAGCACCAATTTTGCACTTATTAAACATTTCATTATTTGGAGCTTCGAGTCTCATTGGCTAAAGCCTTTTCGTCGTCTTCGGGCAATTTTAATATTATTTACGTAAGTAAAAATTTTGTTACAACTTTCCGTAATTTTCAATTTAAAAATTACGTGGCGTCCTTTATTACATTTCCAGTTCTAAAACGAAACACTTCCCCTCCACTGTTAAAAAGCTGGCGGCCGCACCCTACAACAACAACTAGGGTGCGTAAAAATCTTCACAACTGCGCCAGCAGAGATTGCATGTTATAACATTTATTCTATTCAACACTGAAGTCACATCTTATAATACATTATCAACATTAAATTTCAAGGACTTACTTGCCTCCAGTAAAGAGTGCATGACCGCATGACTGTAATTATCACTCTATTAATTTATACATGTCTTTATAACGCTAGAAAGTAAAGTGGAATATTTTCTGACATTCTTGAACCTTTTTGTTAATACAATAATTAAATTTTATAGCACTTTCTTTTCTCCTTTCCAAGTTAAAGTCTTATCTTTGTAGCTTATCTGAATTAAATGAGTGTCTTCAATATTTCAGAAAGTTTTAGGTACCTGTTTGGTAATAAGAAATTAAACAAAAACTCTTTTAATTACTATAGCAACGCTTATCTCTGCTTGTATTTTATTCTGGCATTTGTTAATGTTCTACAGGTTTCCACTTTTCCAAGTAGCAGTGTTAAAAATAAATGAGACGAAATTTGAGATTATGAATATTTCAAAATGACAAAATTAATGCAGCTTAATATTGTACATTAGTAGCATTCGATTTGCTAAATATAGAAGCTCACTTCAATTAACTTAACAAAACACTTTGTGAAACACTTATAATCCCTTATACTATGTAAGTACACAGAAGTCCAAGAGACAACAGCCGTATTCATAGTGCTTCTGTTCGAGATTAAACTAGGTGTATCTCAAGTCTAACTTAGATCGACGAAAATTGTTATTCATAGGGGCAGTGTAGGGCTAGTACATATTTAAACATAGAGTAAAATTTAGACTTGTACGCACCCTACTTTAATACGGGATTATGTCAATTAACAGACGTATGAAAACAGAATTTTGTGCGTTCAATGTAAATTACATATATTATTACTTAATGTAATATTCTTGGTAAGTAGAATGTCATAAATATTTTTATATTTATATGTTTTAATGGTTGATGTTGGTCGTATGGGGATAAAGTTTTGAATGATATATAAGGAAAAATACTTTTTAGACGACCATTGTGATAAGTATGACATATCATCGCAGTATCCTAACACTGAAAGTTAAACATATGACATTAGTGTTACGATATATTTCATATCGTAATAGTTGACACGGTTGCTAGGTTACTATGTCATTATTTTCTGGCTATATGTATATTATATTATTCATTTGTCAGCTGTCCGTACGTTTGAACCTAAATTTCAGTTTTGTAAAAAAAGTAAAATTTATTTAAGCTCGTCTAAAAAATAATGTTCATAACTTGTATGAAATACAAATATCTTAGCTCGTGTGTATTGACTTGCACTCCGCTACACGTCGTGCGTCAATTTACACTCGCATGATATTTGGTATTTTTCATAACTTGTTACGAAAATAACTATTTCGTGGGTATTCAGTGTTTATTGGGCTAAAAAGTTTTAGTTGAGTCTTCTTAAATCAGCTAAGCTTTCGCCTTTTATTTAACGCTTCGTCAGGACTCTACAAATGTGTACAAATTTTGAACAAAAATTATGTTTAAATACAAAAAATATAAATTTTGATTTACCTTTTAGTTGAAGTTACATATTGTTTTTCCTCAAAAATCTGTTAGAGCTCCAAATTAAGTACTACATCTGATTTATCATACATGGTTAAAATCTAATATGTTGTTTCAAATTATGTATAAGTTTTAAATACCAAATTTGAGAAGTTTTGATTCATATTTTAATAGACTTTAAGGAAAAATTGTCACACACACACACACCCTAAATTGCAGTCTTTGTAAATTCTTGCCGTACATGATCCATTTCGTAAATGTGTAGTTGTATATTAATTTATAGTGCTGCAAAAATGAAAAATTAAATCAGATCATCCTGATCATCTAACATTTACGTATGATGTAAAATATGTTATTTTTACAAACCTTAATTTCATTAGAATTATATTTTTTTACTATTATTTTCTGCTTAACACGGTTTCATTATTATTTTTAATGTAATTGCTTCCTGTCAGTGACATTTGTTTAAATATGTCAAAATTGTTATTAAAATTTTGTTTTTGTTTGACGCATAGGCAAGGTGATATATGAAAATAAATTGTGTTATATATTCATATTTAAAGTTATTTAGAGTTATTTAGTAAATGGTATTATCGTAGAATTGAAGATTATACCATTATATTTAATTTTAATTAGTAAAAGTTGCTAAAAAATTATATTCAATGAAAATTTTACAAGAAAAACTGTTAAAAGCTTGTATAAATGATACTTTCGGTTATCCAATAAATATACACCAAAAACTAATGAGCTCCTCCCACATTAGTATAGAACGCACGCACACACGCACGCACGCACACATACACGCACACACGCACGCACACACACACATACGCACACACACACACACACCTAAAGACATCATTGTAAAAATGTTAAAATTTGATTCTGGGGACATCAAAACGTGTTTATTCACTAAAATCTCTATATGCGACTTTCAGAACGATCCCTATACCTCCCTTACCTAGGGTAGCGGGAGGTAAAAAATTATGATAAATACGTCTACTTTTGACAAAGTCAAAATTACGTCTTTAAGACAGTGGTAACGCTAAAACATCTGTATTATTGTTGTTATTATCCCTACAGTGGCGGCTCAAGGCGTGAGCCACTTAGGCACTGGCTCAGGGCCCCTGGCTTATTGGGGCGCTCAAAAAATCTAAAAACTCTACTATACTGTACCTGTACGACTATTATTAAATTTTGGAACTCTTTCAGAGTTGGTTTTGTTTTATTTTGTCACCCACCACTCTGACATGTTTAAAATTAAGATAACGCAGTTTAAAAATTTGAATTCGGCATGAAATTCTTTTTCATATCATGTATTACACAATTTTCTCAGATAAGTTATTCGCCATTTACTAACTACTTAAAACTCATGCAGTTATATAATAACTTAAATATTATCTGTGAATCGACCTATTTCTCTTTCACTATATCTAAGTAGGTAATATTATTAATTTTTTATCGTGTCAAAATTTTGGATAAAAACATGGGAAATTTTCAGATGTTTAAAATATTAGAAGAATTTCATTAAGTTAAAGTTACTCGCGAATCGCCCAACGGTAAAAATCGTGTAATATACATAAGCATTAAAAAAAAGAATTTCATACCGAATTAAAATTTTTAAAACGCGTTGTCGTATCTTTAAACATGTTAGAGTGGCAGGAAATACATTGACAAAAGTAACTTTAAAATCATCAAAATATTACTTAATTCGATGCCACGATGACTGTTATAAGTATTAAAAGCTATTAGAGCAAATATTAATTATGTAATATTGCAATTTTTTGTGTATTTCAAATTTCTTTAAAAAATTGCAATTTTGGTTATTTATTTTTAAAGGTAACTCTTTGATAGTTCATCATAGGTAAAAAATGCAAGAATCTTTCTTGGATAAAAAATGGCGAGCGTCAACTTCGTTCCCTCTAGAAAAGAGATATTATTAAAATCCTGATTTTGTTCATTTTTACCTTCCGTAAAAGGAAGGTATTGTCTTTGGTCAAAAAATTCGTTGGTGAGTTTTTAATGAATAAGCACGTTTTAGGGTCCCTACAATACGAATATACCATTTTAAAGATGATGTCTGTATGTGTGTGTGTGTGTGTGTCCGTGTGTGTGTGTGTCCGTGTGTGACAAATTTTTCTCCGACGATAACTCCAATACTACAATTCTAAAAATTATAATTCTTTCGTATTCCTCTTCTGTACATCCATATGAAGAGTTGATTAGATTTTGGTTATGATCGATCCACCGGAAGTACCCTTATTTGAAGTTTTTAACAGTTTTTCTTAAAAAAACGCAGTTAAATATTATTTTTTGACAATTTGTTATTATATATATTAAAAAAAAATACTCTTCTCTATACAGTTTGATTATACATTTGCCTTCATATTCAATAGATGTAAATTTAAAGCATTATAAAGAAATTAATTTTCAAAAATTAGTCAGCTTTGTTATTTATCATGGAAACAGCTGACATAATTATTCAAAAAAATTTAATTGATAGATGTCAGTTGCAAGTGCAAAACCAAATATGGAAAAATGTATAGGATCTAAAATTGGTATGCCATAGTGTTGCTCGCGAGTGACACGCAGAGAAAGGCCAAAGAGAAGATGGAAGGACATTACTTAGTGTAGTTTATGTTATAATTTTATTGGATTTATAGAACCTTTTCAAATGAACTTTTGGTATGGAATTTGTAAAAAATAGTATGTGTTTCTATATGATATAATAATAATAATAATAATAATAATAATAATAATAATAATAATAATAATAATAACTTTATTGACCAGAGTCAACGGCGGGGTTCAGCCAAAGGTTGATCTTCCACCCAACCAGTACATGTAAATTACAAAAAATAATAAAAAAGTCAACATAAATACATAATATGAAAGTATATCACAATATGTCAAATAAGAAGATAAATTTACATAATAATTTAATATATAATATTATATAGAATCTGTTCCAAGGACCTTTTGGTATGGGATTTGTACAAAATATATCGAATTGACGGAAGGTCTTGTGCTGGCCACAACAGATTTTTTCAATATGGCGGAGGTCGCAAATTTAGCATTTTATTCAGGATATGAAATTATTAATGGATGGGGGGGCGCTCTAATCTAATTTGGCTCAGGGCGCTCATATATCTTGAGCCGGTCTTGTATCCCTAGTTATATGTTTATTTTCTGTAATAATTTTGAATAAATTGCAATATATAGGGCTCAGGTTCTCAATGTCTCTTTGTTATTCATGTATTTTTCTGTAGTCTTGATTTGATACATTTCGAGAAAGTTTCTGTTGGCGTGATATTTTTCCGAATCAAATATTGTCGTATTGCTGTAGTTTATCGTGTGTTTTGTTAGTTTGATATGTTATGAAAGTGAAATTGAGTCCGTTCTTCTGTGTGCGTCACTTTTGTGTGCGATAAGTCTTCTAGATAGTTGTCTTGAGATTTGTCCTATGCAGACGAAGTCGCAATTTTGACACGGTATTTTATAAATGACATCTAAGCAACTTTGAAAAAAAAAACTGATTTTTTTGATTATTGTAATCAATTATTTTCTCTTTATTTATTACAATGTTATTATTATTTTTAAATTATTGTAATATGAAAATATAAACTGATTTTTAAAAGTTCAACAATTTTTATGTAAAAAAAAAATAAATAAAATAATTACCCCAACGGGAAATCGAACCCCACCCAAAAATTTTAGACACAACTGTTATGACCACTGAGTCACGGAGACATTTGTAAATCTTTTCATATTGCATAACAAAAAAGTGAAACAATTATTTATTTGACAATTTCTGTAATTGCAATTTTCGCAATATTATTAAAGTAATTAATATTAAATAATGTAGGTACAAGATGTAGTGTACTATTATCATGTTCAATTGCATGGCTTGATTTTTTGCCGGACACTTTGTATTTACAAAAAACTGCTTCCCATGTTAATCGCCTATGTTTACTCATAAAATACACGGTTCAATACATTGCTGTCAAACATTCATACCGTAACTATGGCAATGATATACCCTATGTTTACTGATAAAAAAAACCCTCGGCATATACAGTTTGTCCTCGGATTGAGTTTACAAAAGGAAAAATATCTTATATTTGATTTTACGAAAAAATACCAAGGGAAGAAAATTTTTTGCTTGAATTAAAACGCATGCTTCAGTTATTAAAACTTTTAATTAATGCAATGTTTTTTATTAAAACGTTTTTTTCGTATTATTCCATTAAATCTAACGTTATTTTAGTTAGCTATGAAATATTGACATTAATTCTAATTACAAATTAAAAAAAATAGCGAAAATCAAAATAATTTTTATTTTATTCAATTACTCTCTTTTTTCTTGTTTTAAAGTTAACATTTCTTTAACAAATTCTCTCTATTTTGACTGATACCTACCTTCTTACTTTATGATAATAAGAATTACTTTTGACATTGTGATGTATTTATTCACAGAATTTAGGGGTTGTGAATATAGAAACACTGGTGAACCTTTTTATCCTCCCATTATATGCTTAATACCATTATTTTTACAAAAACTTTAAAATTCAATACAAGAAAATTTTGTCCCATTATCACTAACTAAATATTTAGGAATGCCGAATCGAGAGAATACATTCCGTAATACATTTATAGTAGCAATTGCTGTTGTTGACTTCATTTTGAAAACTTCAGGCCATTTTGAATGCGCATCAATAATAACCAAATACATTTGATTTAAAACTGGTCCAAAGAAATCACAGTGTATCCTCTCCCACGGAGATTTTGGCCACGGCCACTGTAATAATTCACATTTAGGTGGGGCATTAATTTTACATAGACATGCTTCACACGATTTGCATGTGTTTTCAATTTGCTGATCAATGCCGGGCCACCAAAAGTAGGACCTAGCTATAGTGGAGGAGCGCTAAATAATTATCTTGGAACCGGTTCAAACAACTCCGATTTTGATGATTTTTTTTTTTAAATATCGGTAATGCCAAATACTTCAACCTTTATAGTTTGAAAATTGACGCTCTTTGTTATTTATTAAATTATTTAATTTTTAAAAATTATTAATATCGGCGTTAAAATAATGTTATTTATGAAAGTATAATATTTAAAAACGACATCCAGTGACCTTGTATATTGGATACTGAGAAGTAAGATGTATTCTAAAATGATTGGAGTATGTAATCTGATGTGGCCAGCACATAACCTCTCGCCGGATAGTTTAGCTGTATGCATAAAACAAAGATTATTTTACAAATACAAATACATTCATGTATAAGTCTTTGACGTTCAAACTTCTTTATATATTTTTCTCCATATATTTACAAAATCTGTAGGTTATTTTAATATAAATTATATGCAACAAATTTCAAAATATATTTTACTATATTAAAATTTTATGCAGATAACAGGGATTATTAATTCGAACAATGTTTGTCTTCTCTACATACATGTACTGAAAACATTAATTTTTGGCAGTTTCAATTGTATAAGGTATATCTGGAAATGTGCGTATATTCGTACATAATTTCTATCAAATTTTCTTTTTTCATAAATGTATCTAAATAACACATTGATTTTATTTCAATAAAGTGATGATGAGATTACGCTCTTTTTATACTAATATCGATGTGTAATGTCGTCAATATTATATCTTATTTAAGAAGAATTTGATAACTTTTTGCAGTTCAATGTTACTGTAGTCTACAGTGCTTGTGCATTTTCCCATAATATTTGAGATAAATTTAACAGTCCTTTAACGTAGACTTGTCATCTCAACAATAGTCACATGGCAAACTAATAATTAAGAGATTCTCTAATTATATTTTTCTTAATTCACTTTCATCTTGTGTTTATAACATTTAAATATAGTGTTCCTTCTCGTAGAGAGTCATCTTATTCGCGCTTTGTTCGGCTTGTACCGTCTACAATTCAAATGTCTTGTCTTCTCGTAGGCAATCCATCCACCGCCTTTTCACTCATCCATTAGCGCTGAGGGCTGCCCTGAATATCTAGTCTTGTCCAAAATTTGGAGCATTTTGGATATCCTCGTTTTTCATGCGCTCAGGTGGGAAACATTCAGCGACTACTCGTATTTCATGCTTCTTCTTTGCAAACTAACATTCTGCTTCATATGTGAGGAGACACTTAGGCTGGATGCGCATCGAGTAACAAAAACGTTACTAAACAAAATGTTTTGCGACATACTTAAACACACTGACTGATCAAAAACGTTGTTAAACTAAACGTTGTAACTTTAAACAAAACTTCCCACAATTTATTTGTGGCGATATTCTTATAAAGAGCAGGCCTTCCTTCAATTTAAAGCTAAAAGTTTTTCGGCGTGCACCTCTATATCTATATTCATTGTGCAAACTTACATAACATAACAACGTGCTGTGTAGATCAAATGCGCAGTCGCAAGTGTACAATGAAATGTTTGTTCCTGTTGGCCCGCTGAGCAAAAGTCCGTGTTTGCGGGTTCGACAAACCTGAGCATGTATAAACGTGCCTGATGATGTCCGCTTGGTACCTACTTGTCCACGTAGACTGACTGAGCAAAAATGTTGTAATATAAAATATTTTGTTACGTGCCAAAACATTTTACTCGTACCCAACACACACTGAAGTATCAAAAATGCCAATATACACAACAATTTGTTCGAAGATGTCTGATCAGACTCCAATGTGCTTTTTGTTTTGCTTGATCAGTGTGAGTTATCCCATACACCAAGCACTGAAACAACAGTTTTAAGCTCAGTTACGCAAGAACGCTTTGTATAAAAACGTTTTTGTTCGTTTAGTGTGCGCCCAGCCTTAGCCGTAATGATAATTTATAACAATTAGTATAACATATTAGAATTCTTGATATCTGAATTTTGGATAATCCATTTGTTATATTATTAGCCAATTTACCGGGTATAGCAGATGCAGCGATAGAACATCTGAAAAAAGTGTACGTACAAGTGCCTTTGTGGCTCTATAATTATTTTTCACCGATTGAATGAGGGTGGAACCTTACAAATTTTTTAATACCAAACCCCATTGACCAGCCACCTGCTCTGTACTGGGAATTGTGGCTGCAGAAAAATCGGGCTGTTCTGTACACCCACTTGTGCAGAATAAAGCGGTGAAATTTGCACAAATTGTCCGCCAAGACCAATGACTACATATAATGATGACGAAATAGAAGACAAAGAGAATGTACAAAATAATTAAAAATATTTTTAAAATGTATTTTGTAATAAATTTCTATTGACAACGAATTAAAGTAGTCATCATTTTTTGCTGCATTACACTCATTATCTTGATATTTGAAGACTAGTTATTATAATAAACATATTTTTAAAACATATTTTATTTTTAATTTATTTTTTTCACCAGAAATATTAGAAAAATTTTTTTTTCAAATTTTTTAGACTTTCGAATTTTGAATTTTTTTTTTGCTAGAGCGTCAATTTTTAACCTATAAAGGTTAAAGTATTTTTAATTACGGACATTTTAAAAAAAAAATTATTAAAATCGGAGCTGTTTTGACCGGTTCCGAGACAATGCACTTTTTTGAGCTAACGCTCCTCCACTACTATCGACTTCATTTTTACAATACCTTGATGAGAAGAATGCAACTCATTAAGAACTGAATTTTGCAAGGATTGAGGAACAATTATTCTATACCCCCACATAACACAATTGTTGTGTATAGACAATTCTTTTTCGCGATTAAAATATGGTTTTAATGTAGGATCATCCACGTGATAAGGTCACCATTTTTTAAATAATTACTAACTTTCTGTAATATTGGATCTTTACCAGTTTCTAGCCCAATAGTTTCAAAATTTAGTAAAGTATTTTTTGATTCTAGAATATAGTTTAAATTTGCATGTTCCTCTAAATATGTTTCCTCATTATTGTCTTTTAACGGTGCTCTAAATAAAAAATTTGCTATATTTTTACATGATTGTACATATTCGATGTCATATGTAAACCCTGATAGAAAAATCGCGTATCTTTGCAGACGACTAGCCGCCATTTGCGGTATACCGTTTTTTGGTCCTAAAATTGCTAGTAATGGTTTAGAATCCGTATTTAAGATAAATCTCTTACCATATAAGTACTGATAAAAAGAACGAACCCCATACACTATTGCCAGAGTTTCTTTATGCAATTGCGAGTAATTTTTCTCGGCTCGCGATAAGGTTCTTGACACACAAGCAATAGGACGTTCTACCCCATTTGGGAAGATGTGACATTATATTGCACCAATACTGTATGCACTTGCGTCTACGGTCAATTTAACGGGTTCCGGATTAAAATGACATAAAACATTGTTTGACGCTAATATATTACGAACAGTATTGTATGCTTCATTGCATTCTTGAGTCCATTCCCACTTAATATTTTTCCTTAAAAGTTCCGTAAAGGGTGCAAAATTTCTGTGGCGTTTGGAATAAAATTTCGGTAATAATTTATAAGTCCCAAAAAGCTACGTAACTGATCAAGATTACCTGGTATGGGAGCCTTTTTAATAGCGTCTACAAGATCGGGTTTTTTATGTAAACCATTCTTGTCAATTAAATGACCTAAATAAGTTACCGATTTTTCGAAAAAAGTACATTTCTGCTTTTGAACTGTTAGTTCACTTGTTTGCAACACTTCATTTAAACGGTTCAAATGTTCTGTACGATTACTTCCAGTTATAAGTATATCATCTATCAGCTACACAACCTGGTATACCTGCCAGTACGTTGTCCATTATTTTTTGGAATCGAGACGGCGTAGGCGAAATACCAAATGGTACTCTGTTATATGCGAATAACCCTCGGTGTTTGTTGATACGCTTGCGATAAGTCAAGTTTCGTGAATTCAACGCCACCGCTGAGCTTGGCAAATAAATCGTTAATTCTCGGCAGAGGAAATTTTTCTCTTTTAACCACGGATATTTAATGTAATTTTATAGTCTCCGCATAGTCGCACGGTTCCGTCCGATTTTAGTACGGGAACGATGGGTGTGCCCCATGGACTATATTCTACGGGGCTAATAACTTGCAATTCCAATAAACGATCTAACTCCTCGTTAACTTTTGCTACCATTGCATATGGCAATGGGCGTGGCTTAACAAATTTTGGAATATTTCCTTCTTTTAAATGTAGAGTTACCTTTTCTCGATTAAAAGTCCCTAACTCATTTGAAAATACTTTCGAGTATTTGTTAAACAATGAATTCAGTGTAGCATTAGCATTACAATTAGTTATGTGATGTATGTCAGAAATACCAACATTAAATGTTTTCATCCAATCGCGCCCTAATAGTGGTGATACCCCCCTCCCCCCCTCCCTTGGCAATAATGTATACATGCATATTATCAGTTTTGTTTTTATACACAAAATGTAATTTACATTTACCCAGGGGTTATATTTCTAACCCGGTATAATTCATTAAAATTAATTCTGATTTCTCTAATTTGATTTCTGAAAAATATCTTTGGTATAAATCATTTGATATTACCGTGACTGCGGTATCAGAATCAATTTCAAAATTTAAAACTACATTATTTACAGTAACTTGTTCAACAAAGGGCTTTACTAGAGTAGTGCAAGAATCTAAAGAATATAATTTAGAGGTCATCATGAAGTGATGCGCCTTCTGGGAAGAGGGACGTCTTCCTTTATTTTTGCAATTGGATTTAATATGTCCTTTTTCTCCACAAGCGTCACACGAACAATTTCGGTACCGGCACTCACTCTCAACATGATTTTTATAACCACACACTGAATACTTACTTCGTACTGCGTTGACCTGTTTGGACCGTGTTGATTGGTTACCTTGACGATGTACACCTCCAACCTTGAAGACATCAGCTGGCTCGATCTTGACTGGATGTTGAGCGGGCGGGGGTCGACGTAATTATACGGCCACCACGTTCTGCGCCATTTCCACTGCCTTATCCATGGTGAGGGTTCAAGTCCCAAGATAAATTTATCTCGGAGAGCGGTAGTTAAGGATGTACCGCTAGACTACGCATTCGTGCTGCCCAATTCACCACACTTTCGTTTAATTCTTTTCGCGCTTCGTAAAATTTTTCACGTTCCGCGAAGGGTACTCGGGCTGGAGCAAAATGCTTGTCCAGTAATTGTATTAATTCATCGAAAGTTTTAGATTCTGGTTCATTCGGCACACATAAATTAGATAATAAAATATAGGCCTCCTCGTTTAGTGTATTAATTAACAATGCACGTTTTAATTCTGGGTCTGTGATTGCTTTCAATATTAAGAAATTATTTATTTTCTTCTTCGTAGTAAACCACGAATTTATTTGTGGATTAAATTCTGGTAAATGTCCCAATGAAAAATCCGCCATTTTTATCACGTGTATTTAATTTTCTAATCACGTTGCGTTTTTTTTTTTTATTATTATTTTAGCGTTTCTACGCATTATTCACAGCCACTTTGTGATGCATTTACTCACAGAATTTAGGGGGTGTGAATATAGTAACACTGGTGAACCTTTTTATAAGTTTATTGAGAACCCGACACTGATATACGATACATCCATACACACGAGAGACCAAATTATTACTACTGACTGGCTTAAACAAAAACTGTAAAATTTATATTTGTTAAAAGCCAGTAAATGCTGCACTCTGTGAACAACCCAACATTTACTACAGACATTTAATCATTTCTCATTATTTCAAAGCTAACCAAAATAATGCTAAATTCAATGTAATAACTACATTATTAGGAGAACAAAATACGAAAAAACGATATAATAAAATAACCTTGCATTAATTAAAAGTTTTAATAACTAAAATTTACGTTTTAATTCAAGCAAAAATTTTTCTTCCCTTGGAATTTTTTCGTAAAATCAAAAAAAAAAGATTTTTTTCCTTTTTTAAACTCAATCCGGGGACATACTGTATATAAGCAAGATTGCATTCTCCTACGGTCATCCAAGAATAGAGATCCAAATTCAATTACACAGTTATTGTAAATAAACTCATTAGTAGGATAAACATGATATCGTTTGAAGTACATATATCTAAAAAAAAAAATTTTGTAAAGCTTCGATGGAATCTACATGTTTATTATATGTTGGGCTCTATATTCCAGCTTCGATCCAACGAAAGAATAGTACAGTCTTGTGAAATGAGGGTATATTTCTCATAATGAAACCGAGATTTCTGTGCGAACTTTTAAGCATACTATTGATGTGTGGAACAAAACAATATTTATTATTAAAAAGTATGCCCAGGTCAGTGACTCGTGTGACACGTTCTAATATATTATTACGCATACGATACTGATAGTGTGCAGGATTCTTTTTACAGTATACGACATAATCTTACATTTATTATAATTAAACAAAAGTTTAGAGGTAGAAGACCAAGCTAGAATTTTATTTATGTCAGTCTGAAACTTCACACAGTCATCAGTTGAATTGAATTTATTACTCGAAGAAGTTTAATGTCACCTACCTAATAAAATATTAGAGTCCTAGTTATGATAAACAATGTCATTAATAAAGAGAATAAATAATAAAGGGCTTAAATTCGATCCCTAAGGAATTCCTGATCTGGTAATGTATTATTTAGATAAGTAATTGTAATAATGAACAGAAAGTTGGCGATTATTAAGGTATAGAGCAATGAGTTGTACTAGATTATCGGAAAAATTGAAATAATATATGAGTTTGCCTAATAAAACTGTATGACTAACTTTTTCGAAGGTTTTTGCAAAATCTGTGTAAATAACAATTTGTTTATTGTCATTCAGGTTTGAAGTGGTATACCTGTCAGTGATGAATCCGTGTTTTACGCATGAATATAATAATATATAAATATTTTTTCAATTATAAATAGCTAAATTTGATGATTGCAATAGGCCGGTAATTGGATATATTGGAACTATTACCTGATTTTAAGATGAGGACAATTCGTGTAACCTTTAATTTATCCGGATATGTTTTTCGCAATGCAAAGATTGAAGAGTATAAATAATGGTTCTACAAATATGTCAGCACATGCTTTGATAATATATGCAGGAAAATTAACCGGGCCGGGATTTCATGAAGGTTTTAATTTGTTGATAGCAACCAGGATATCAGATGTTAGATTGAATCAAGCGTTATATTTTTAGGTGAAATGAGAGTATCATTAAAAGTAATCTGCAAATGCATCAACAATCTGAGGAATACTGTCATAAGTTGTGTTATTAAAATGCATTGAACCAGGATATGGAGATTTTTGTCTTTTAGATTTAATAAAAGCCTAGAGCTGCTGATGATTGTGGGATAAATTAATATAGCCAGATATTGTTTATGAGGCAAAACAATGTCAGTTTGTATTTTAGTCCTTAGGGTTTTAAATTCATTGAGGTAAGTAGTTTGTCCCGTTTGTTTGAATAGTTTGTGATAATTTGCTTTACTTTTCAGATTATTAATAATATCTCTAGTGAACCATGGCAGATACTCCGAGTTAATGATTTTAGTATACGGAACACAGATGTTTAATATATCATAGTATATTCCATAAAATTTATCGAGGCATTCATTGATATCATTATGATCTTTCAATCTTTCAAAACATCCCAGTCGACTTCAGATAATAATTGATACAAAAGGTGGAAGTTAGCTAGAGGAAAGTTAAAGTTAGTTATATCATTGGTGGTGAAATGAATGTTCCGGGAATTATTAATAATGGGCTACTTGCGTGGTACAGAAAATTCGATTTCTATCCCTATATATGTAATGTTATGTTGAAAACATATATAAAAATATAAATTTTATTTTAAAGAAATTATTTGTTTATTTAGTAAATTAAGAAAGAAAATTTTCTGTGACGTATAGATGGCATGCGAGAAAGTTTTAATTTGAATTTGACATTAGTTCATTTTTCTCTCTCTCTAGTCTCTCAAATATATTAATTACTTCACAAATAAACACATAGGTAGTTACATGTAATTTAAAATATCGATACCAAAAAGATAAATTAAAATACTAACCTCCAAAATATTGTTGAAACGTCAAACAAGTGATCTACAATACCTATACAAACCTTGTACAAACAAACGCAATGGCTTTACAATCATTCATTGGTGCGGCGTAATTCTACGTCATACATGGCGGGAATTCAAATAATCAAATTTTAACATTTTTTTTCTGGCTAATTAACAAAAATTTTGTCAAAAGAAAAAAAATGGGTAGCAAGTTTTTATGTGCTCTTCAAAAATATTAAATAAAAAAAGGTACGCAAGTAGCCCATTAAAGAAGCTGGAGGAAAAGATGTAATCAACGCCGAATGGTATATATCTTCGCCAACAAGGGCATCATAACAGTGACAGACAGTACAGGGTATGTTAGACACTACAATATCAAGCAATCTATTGTCACAGTTAGTTACACGCTTATGTTGTGTGGCCATAAAAAAATTACGAAAATAGTAATTTCTAGAAATGATGTTACTGGTGTGACCGTTGCTGGAAAAATAATTGGATTACTCTTATTGAAGTCTGCTAGAAATACAAAGTTATTGTTTTGCAAATAGTGACACATTTCAAGACAATCACATATATATATTGTAACGATTTCAAAAAATCGTTACGCGGGTTTTTTTTTAATCTTAGTGTTCAACTTGATTAGCGACATATTTTTGGATGTGTTTCCGCCGTAAACTGGACTCGTACGCGACACGAGCACATGTTGTCATTCGTGTTCTTGACGTGCCGCCGGCTGCTTGTTTGTGCTGACTGTTTTTCCAAATTTTGCAGCGCTATCACCGTTATCTTGTATGATCGGTGTTATGATATACTTTTGTTATCTTTTATTCATTTCTTTGGCTAGTTTAACATCTGATTGGGTAAGTTTCAATTACATTTTTTTGTTCCTATCAGTGTTTGTTGAAATTTTACATACACAGTCAGCCGCATGCAGTACTGGCACAGCAATAACCCGGATCGGGTATCGCCTCACATTCGGCTTATGGTTATTCAAAATTAAGGTTTTCTTGTAATACGAGGCGATAATAGTTTTTCCGTTTAACTATTCCTTTTTATACTGAACCAATTACCAGTACGGTTCACCGGTCCCTAGCGTTTAACGCTTTCACTTTTGCTTTAAATTCCCTTTTTGTTTTGTAATATTCTGCTTAACTTCTTGTGTTCTTGGCAACCTTCTAAGACACGGGTCGTAGCACGGAATTTGGCGCATTCAATTTTTATGAGTACACCATACCTATAGTAATTCTGTATCGCTTTATTTTTATTTATTTTTCGGGGTTTAATATTTTTATTGGGATTAAAAATTGACTATTTGTCATGTTTTTTTCATTGTTCAAATTTATATCAATTATAAATTTTTGTCCAATAATTTTTGTCCAAAAATGTATCTCTAAATTTATCTATTTTTTTATAGTTTTGGCTAAAATTGCTTGGGAAAATTTATATAAATTCATTAATAGGTTCTTTTGGGATCATATAACAAATTTGTTATTCAATTTTACTGCATTTTTTATACAGCTCGTTAGCTAAATTATACGGCGGAGTTCCATACGTGGCTACCGCTGATTCGACGTCAAAGTAACAAGGTTGTATTCTTGCTCGTTCCAGTTTTTACGAGCTTATCTTAAACTATCTTAAAGTATCTTCGACTACTGGGTAAGCCGTTTATTTATCTTAACTTTTATCTAGTAATTTTTAGGCTACCTAGTTCAATAATTTTGTTACTATAAAATTCCGCCGACTAGAGAAACTTCTCTTAAAGCTAGAGCTCAATCATTTTACTAACCATATCTTGTTCTAATCTCCTCTCTCACTTGGCCAGCTGTTTTCTTGTTTTTTTTTTGTGCACAGTTTTAAAAAGAAAATTATTTTGACAAGTAGTATCAGGGATATTTTGCTATTGCGATTGTCGTAAATACAATTTTTTTGTATTTTTGTACTAAATTCTTTTGTAGCAAAGCCTAAATTTATGGTCTTTTTCATGATTTTCCAACGTCCCGGTCCTGAGTTGTTTGGATCGTTGAGGCGGGGAATCATCACCGCAAAGTCCACATTGAGACGAGGGACCGCTTCCGCAAACTATACACACTCGCTGCCTGAAAGTGCAGTTCACAAGACTTAGAGCGATCCCCACTACGCCTAAGCCCTACGTGCCTCTGGATGCCGCCCTGCGTAGTTTTAACGTCACCATCAGCGTGAACCTGCTCTGACGAGAGCTGGGCAACGTGTCGGCATATTCAGCGAGGCGGACTTGGCAGATCGTAGCCGTCATCAGCGAGGCAGTTGGTCCGGACGTACCACGACGCCGTGCGACAGGTCTCCCCCCTCCCCGGGAGGGATTTGAACTAATGAAAAATTATCATGGAGCCTTGATCTAACCAAGTCAGCTATCGAATACGTTTCCATGATTACTGTTTTTAGTAAATTATAAGTAATAACTGACAAGTAGCATTATATTTTCGTAAATATTTCAATAATAAAGCATTCAATTAAGAGTATTTAGATACTCTTCGATGCCAAATTAAATAATCTTTCTAACCATATCAAAAACTCCCACTATAGTCTTACGGGACAGATAATATTTGAAAAAAACTGTTTTCCCATGTTAAACGCCTATGTCACGGTTTTCAGTGTTCACACTGTATATACTCGTATATGATTAGGTTCATATGGAGTAAGAATTTTAAGATATTCAAATATTTTGAGAAATATATGTTACTACTGTAGTTTATCAATGTCATGGAATAATTTCACTTTTTTGATAACATTACCACACTTATAGAATATATTACCGTCTGAGGACCAAACAATTTTAAACCGAATTTGGTAGATACCGACCAAAGAAATTCCAAACGGGACTTGGTAAGATCATCCTTGATTGAAATATTTGTGTTTTTTAGGTGTACTGTGGCTTTCATAATCTGGTCTCGCAAACGGTATAGTGTGAACTTATCAATAACACGCGGATGGTTGCGAGAAGAAGTGGGATCATTATTATATGATTTCTTACCCACGCGATGGGAACGATCCATACAATGGGTTGTTAGGTCCGGTAATAATTTTAATTTGTAAACATCATTGATATTCACTTCGATGTTTACTGCTGGTAGCGCTGGAATACCGAAGATTCGTAGGCAGTTTCGTCAGGGGTATTGCTCCAAACGAACAATGTTCTCTCGAAGAGTACAGTTTTCGGAGCTGATGTCATCAATTATAGCCTCGTAGTAGGCCTTTTGCTCGCTAAGCCTTTTGTCCAACCGATCAAACACTTTGTTCATTAGTTTACTTAAAAAAATTTCATGCGCCAAAAGTAGAGAGTCACGGGCTTGGCTTGAAGCTTCAAAGCTTAGCTTGGCTTGGTTTGAAAAAGCTTGAAAAATCAAACCAAGCCTGTCTTTCAAAAAGCTTGACTTTTCAAGCCTTGCCAAGCTTTTGTTTTATCAAGCCCAAGCCAAACCAAGCCTACCATTAAAAAAGCTTGAATTTTCAACCCAAGTCAAGCCTGTCACTGTCAAGTAGCTTGGTTGAAAACAAGATTTTTCAAGCTTTTCATAATAATTGTTGTGGAGTTCGACAAAACAGTAATTTGCAATCTTTCGAGAATTGGGGGACCAGCTTCACTACCTGTCAGTTTATTTAACTTTCAAAATTTGTAAAAAGGATTATTATTATTATTAAGCACTGTCTGCTCAAATAATGATATCTTATTACGAGTAGTATTGCTTTACTTTTTACATAATTATAAAATACGAAGAAATATGTTTAACACAAAATTTATTGCAAATATCAGTCATTACATATAGAAATATTTAATACTTTTATTAAATATGTATGAAGTTAAAAGTACTTTGAATAAAATCTAAATAATTAAATCATTATGTACTGAACTGGAATAAATTATAAAAACAAATCTTTACGAAATAAACTTTAAATTTATCTCATTGTATTTCACACGGAACTAATTAATATTCATTTATATTTAAGTAACTTGATTTTACGTACCAAATATCAACAAATATTAAATATTATGATTATTGTAATGCTACAAATAGATCAGAATGAAAGGAATAATATCACTTAAGATATTTAAAAAAAAAAAAAACACTTGACATGTTTCACAAGTTTCAATCTCAGAATCAACCTCGCGGTTATTTGTCAGAGACTGGCGTACTCAATCAGAACCAAAGGCGCGTTTAGCTCTTATTGGAGTGGTGTGGTGTACTGACGCCTCTAGGGGGCAGTGAGTAAGGTTGAGCAAGCGGATGAGAGATCGATTCGAAGACTGAAATCTTGTGAAACAGATCAAGTGTTATTTTAAAATATTTTAGAACAGTTTCACCAACTATCGCGATCATGTAATTTATTGTACTTTTACTATTAATATTATTTAACACCGAAAGGTAAATTGAGTGCAAGATTGTGTATGATGATTATGATAAATATTATAATTGCTTTTTATTAAATAGTTCACAAATGTTCAGTCATATTTTTGGTAACAACGTATTTACAATGTTTTGTTATTCTACTATTTCCGAAACGGAGGAATGTGAAAGTTTCTGTTTGTAAACAAATATTTCAATGCTATTTATAATCTACCCCTAATAAACTGAACTTGTCTGTGGAGGTATATAATAAACAACAAAAGTAAGAGTGGGTAGTATTTCGTATTCCAAGGAAATTCCCATTTGTATAGGGTTTTATGATTACCAGATGTATTTGAAGTAAAAGAGATAGGTTGACCGTTACATCCCATTATAAAATTGCAAAAATACTTATTTAAACACTGTTCTAGCGTAAGTCGTAATCTTCTGTCTCCGGGGTCTTAAGTTTTTTTAATTATGCAAGATGAGTATGAACGAGTATAACAAATTGTAACAGTTTGTTGAAAAGTCATTTCGAGTAAAAATGGTATTATAAACATACATGTCATGCATTTTAGTTACCAAAATCAAAATACAATAAAGTAGTGCATAAACATAAACCTATAATGAAAGCAGATTGCGGCACACTCAGAAATGGGTAATATGCCGTGATGATATATAATGAATGAGTGCAGTAAAAAATATTCTAAAAGTAACATAAAAATTGCAGGGTTAAAAATCGAAAATAAAATATTAATTTCAATAAGCATTAAAAATTGTAAAATATATTTATTTTCCGTTATTAGAAAAATAATAAATTGTGTTGATTGTTTACTGTCAAATATAAAATTCAATTAAATGTTCATATCAATATTGTTATATTTTACCGTCTTATTTCATCTTTACACATAGTAGGTAATTCTTTAGTAATACCAAGATGAATTTATGGAAAACTAAATATCTAACTAATCGTTACAATGGTACAACAAAACATTTATATATCGATATATCGGTATTAATGTTACATCGAATATCAATATTCAAATCTTGATATCGTACTAATAGTTTAATTTCATTTGTCAAGACCCATATGTTACTTAATATAATGTAAAAATAAATGACATGAAATAAAACTATCATATTATGTGCGTGCGTAAATAAGTTCGCGCATGAGCATTTACAAAGCTTCAAAGCTTGAAAAAGCTTGAAAAGGCTTGAAAAAGCTTGATAAAGCTTGAAAATCAAGCCAAGCCTAAAAAATTTAGAAGCTTGAAATTTTCAAGCCAAGCCAAAAGCCAAGCTTCGTGTCCATCAAGCCCAAGCCCAGCCAAGCCCGACATTAAAAAAGCTTGAATTTTCAAGTCAAGTCAAGCTTTTTTTATTTCAAGCCAAATAGCTTGGCTTGGTGAATCCCTAGCCAAAAGTGCGTTCATAAATACAGTAACAATTGCAGTTACGTTGCATGTATTAGCCATTATACAGGGAGTATATTTACAATACAAAAAGCAAAAATAAAATTATTTTTTAAATTCTTATTTTACAGTACTTTAAAAAACGAGGAGCAACGCAAAGTATAGACAATAACATATTCTTTCATACTGACAATCACTTAAAACGTCGAAAAATGATATTTAACTACGTTTTTTCAAGAAAAACTGTTACTAATTTCAAATAAGGGTTCTTCCGGCTGACTATTTATGACCAAAATCTAATCAGTTCTTCATATGTACGTAAAGAAGAGAAATGTGAAAGAATTATAATTTTTAGAATTGAAGTGCAAGTTATCATCGGAGAAATTTTTGTCACACACACCCATCATCGTAAAATTAGTAAAATCGTATTCTGTGGACCCTAAAACGTGCTTATTCATTGAAAACTCACCACCGAATTTTTTGATGAAAGACAATACCTTCCTTACCAAAAGGGAGCAAGATAAAAAATAAATAAGTAGTGGACGATCCTAATAATTTTATATAAAAACATACAATGTTTGGTTTATGAGGGATTTTGCAGATATTTTTAATTATGTTTTATAGCTTATGTGGAAGACAACTTATACCCTTGACCATTCACAACATCGTGGTCAGGTTCTATAATTATGAATTTTAAATTTTTAAACCTGAATTCTGCACTATTAATGATAGAATGTACAGTACCCTGCCAGCAGGACCAAATAGCTTCGCGAGAGTACTTTGTATATTTAGATATTTCAGTACTTTATAGCCTTCTGGCAGGACTTTTAAGCATACCAAAATATTCAAATAATTCAGATTTTAAGCTTTATGCGCATTTTTTTTACCGAGTCTGTACCTTTATTATTAAGCAAGTTACGGCAAGTTAAAGTTTATTGTAATCAGTATCGAAAATGTTACGCGTCGGGAGCCCTGTTTCTGTCGCAGCAACGAATTTCGAATCTAAAAATGATAATTGTTGGAGTTTTTCCGTATTTGGTGACCAGTGGCGTAGTGCTAGATGCTACGGTGTTGTTAAAAACATAATAAAAACAAAAAATATAGCAACAATCCAATGGGAAATTGATGGAAATTGCACAAAAATATCTACCTTTGCTTTAAAACGTGAATATCAAGAAGGTAAAGTTCATGAAATTATAGTCAAATAGTTAGGTGTAGGTATAAAATTTGCCAATATCTTAAAAATTTCTTGTTATTATTTTTAGACGTTGAGAATATCGGACTTGTTAATTACTATCTTTCTTAATTCTTTATAATATCGTTTGTTTTATTTGTGTATATCTTTGAAAGAAAATATGTTTTTTTAAATGCAGTGAACGTTTTTGTACCTTACTTTAAAATTATATTCTACGCCCTGGTTTTTGAAAATGTTATACTTAATTTTGAATTTTAAAGCGCTGTGTTTAAATAATTATTACGAACTGCTGGAAGTTAACCATAGTACTGCTAGAAGGACAGACTTATGAGCGGTGTGATGTACTTCCAGCAGGACTCACGCTTTGTACAATTGTACCCTAAGAAGCGCTTCCAGCAGGATAACGCTAAATTAAAAAGCGTTAAAAAGCGTTTATTACACATCACCAAACGGAGACTTATTGTAATTGCTGGGAAGAATAGTGTAAAATTTCAATCGGTCGTTTCGTTAAATTAAATTATATTATTACTGTTACTGTGCTTAAAAATAAAATTTGTATAAAACATTTGTATCTTTAACGCACATCAACTTTCAGCTCTCTGATTTACATAAAAGAAATAAAAACTGTAATTATCAAACAACAAAAAAATCACGTATCTATACATTCTCTATAATCTGTTCCAAACCGTCTAAATGTTAAAAAAAAAGATTATCTATAGAGTTGAATGTCCTGTTCTCCGGGAATATCACACACACACACACATACGTCAGCGAGGCAGGAATGTGAACGTGAGTTTACGCACGTTTTTGCGGTGCCATAAATCTGCGACACAACACGAAAAATACATTTAAATGAACTTTCAATTTCGCCCGCGGCGAGGCGTTGCGGTCGCAGGCTCCGGTACAAACCCGGAGTCGTTGCTACGGACTTTGGGCGCTCCGATTAATTGCTGGCGGCTGCAATGCTGGCCAGACATGAGGTTTTTCGTTGGTTTTACTGTACTTGTTATGGATCGGATGAGGGTTTTTTAGCCACAGATAATGAAAGGGAATAAATAAATATGTCATCAAGTTATTTAGTCGGATTTACAAAGAAGCGAAATGGAGCATAATGCTAATTTGTAATGCTGTATAAATAATGCAATGATTTTAGTATAAAGTTTTTCGTTCTATTGTTCTTTATAATCATTAGTAATGTATTAACATATACTGGGTACCTAGTTGACATCATCATGTTATACTGCTCGCTTCACATTAATAAGTTGTTTGAAATTTAAAAAATCTGCTATGGTCAGCATTACCTTCCGTGAATTCTATGTATTTTGTACAAATCCCATACCAAAAGCTCCTTCGAAAAGATTTTATATATACAGTTAAACTGTAGCACTAACATATACTATTTTCTACAAATTCCATAAAAGTTCATTGGAAAAAATTCAATAAATTCAATAAAATTATAACACGAACAAACCTACACTATATCAATTGCACTTGACACTGACATTTGTCAATTAGAATTATTTGAATATGTCAGCTGTTTCCGTGATTATACCAAATTACATGAAAGTTAATCTCTTTATAATTCTTTAACTCTATATCTATTGAATATGAAGGAAAATGTATAATCAAACCGTATAGACAATAAGATATTCTTTCATATTGATAATCACATAAAATGTCAAAAAATGATATTTAACTGTGTTTTTTCAAGAAAAACTGTTAATGCTAATAGTAAAAGGTGTCTAAGGTTAAATTATAAATAACATATAAAATTGCCCTTTAACCTTAAAATTTAATTTCTAAAAATCAAAATTTAACTTTAACTTACAAAACAAGTAATACTATTAAATCTTTATTAGGTAACCCTAAGGATAAAATAGATAATAATAAAAAATCCTTTATAAAATTAGTTGTAATGATTGTGATAAAGTTTATATCGGTCAAACAAAAAGACATTCGGTTTAAAGAATATTTGTATATCTAAAAATCGGTAATCCAGAAAAATTAGCGTAGCTCAATAGGTACATGTTCATGAATAACCACAAAAATAACAATTCTGATACTGAACTATCAAAACATATTAATAATGACAGTTATTTAGATGCTTACGAAAGTTTAATAATTAATAAATTTAAATATAATTTCATGAACGCAGATCTCGGTTCTATGCCAAACTCAAATTTATTCGACTTAATATAAAAACAATTTTCTAATTCATAATTCCATAGCAGTTAATTTAATATAAGACCTTTAAAGTGATTTGACGGTTCAGATTTGAATGACTCTTTATTGTTGGACGATTTATATTTTAATGATATTATCTTAGTTTTTAATCATTCATCCATGATTCCCGTCCCTATATAATTCCAGATCTCTCTCTTGTTTTTCAGTGTTGTCTTGACATCTGACATGGCTGACATGTTGTGTAATCTTGGCTACTCTGTTTAACTGTCATTGTTGTTCTACTGATGATGAGAACTTAGTTCTCGAAATACATATTTATTTTTATTAAAATTAAATTTTAAGGTTAAGGGGTTATTTTATTAGTGTTATTTAAAAACTGTTAAAAACATCAAATACGAGAACTTCTGATTGACCAATTATAATTAAAATCTAATCAACTCTTAATAAGGGTGTAAAGAAGAGGAATACGAAAGAATTATAAAATTTAAAATTATAGTATTGGAGGTATCGTCGGAGAAATTTTTGTTACACACATCCATCATCATAAAACTAGTAAAATCGTATTCTAGGGGCCGTAAAACATGCTTATTCATTGAAAACTCACCACCGACTTTTTTGGCCAAAAATAAAACCTTCCTTACCTAAATGTGACGGAAGGTAAAGACAACGCTTATTAACAATACTAAAACAATTTCACTGGTTTCGGCCAATTTAATAATAAAATAATATAATTCAATGCCACGTTTCGCCTATACTGCGGCGTTTTTGAAGGAATGCTACAATTTTTGTACATTTAAAAAAATACGTAATACATGCTTAAACATGTACTTACAATAGTCAATAATTAAAATATAAATACATATGTGTAAAGGTGGATTTATGCAGCCTACTTTTTATTTTACCTTTTCTTTTTCTTTTACTTTATAAAAGTTAAAGGTGTGTTAATAAATGTACTACTTTATGTGCAAACTTTTAATTTTACTTTAAGAACTAAAGTTGACCAACTTTCAACCGTTAAAGTAAAAGAATTTCACAACTGCGCATGTGACAAACGTCAGCGTGTGCTGTATTTATTTGTTTTTGTATAGGTAAGATTGCAAAATTAGAAAATGGGTAAAGCTACAAGTAATATAGCAGATACACAAATTATTACATTCGTGTCCATTTTTACAGGTTATAATTATCTTTTTACATTTATGACAACTGATATGCCAGAAAAATCGCATCTGCGCATGTGTACCGAAGGCTTTAAAGTAGCTGCATAAAGTACCAAACTTAAAATAAAAGTAAAAGCGAAAAAGAAAAAGTAAAATAAAAAATAAGCTGCATAAATCCACCATAACATATAAATTTAGTAAAAAGTACATCTTCATTTGCATTAAAAAATAAATAATTGTAAGTAAAATACATGAGAACTAAATAATAATTATGTTTTATGGTCAAAGTAAAAATCTACAATGGCCTAGTTTACAACGTGAAACTATATTCTAATCTAACCAAATCTTAACTATACCAAACTTTTAGTTATTATATGTTTACACCGTAATTTTTTTCCAAGGTCAAGTTTTAATTGGTTATTATTTGGTACGACATATCATCATTATCAAAATTTGAACTGTTAAATTAACATAACGTTCAAAAATATTAAATAATTACTAAAATCATACAATTTACTTTTATGTAAAATACCTTACTCTAACTACGTTTTTATCAACAGGCAATTCACATAATCTATCTCTTTAACAAACTAGCATTGGAAACATAGAGAGCGCGCATGCGTAACTTGGTTTTCATATGTTTACAAGGGAAAACTGTCTTATAGTCAGGTTAACTACTTTTACTTTGGTTAGGTATTAGCTTCGAAACGCACCAGACTATGCTCGTGTGTCAGTTTACACGAAGCGTACTAAACTAATTAGTAGTAATATAGTCAGAATTTAGTGTTTGGTCAGATTAGCAAGATATCGGTGTAAACTGGGCCAGTGTGTGTCAACGAACTTTAAAAAACCTTATTCAATGAGTCCTTGCATTGTTGGACTCAGTTTTACATGAGTTGCCGTTTTTGAAACGTTTGTATTCGAACAATGAAAGTCGCAATTGTCATGTTGAAATATTACGATAGATGACACTTAGATTTACATTTTTAATATAAGTTCTTATTATTAGTTTTTATTACCTTCCGTCACCTTTAGGTAAGGAAGGTGTCTTTGATCAAAAAATTCTGTGGTGAATTTTTATTGAATAAGCACATTTTAAGGTCCCTACTATACGAATATACTATTTCTAAGATTATGTCTGCGTGCATGTGTGTGTACGCGCCCGTGTTTATGATTGTGTCAGTGTGTGACAAATATTTCTTCGACGATAACTCCAATACTACAACTCTAAAAATTATAATTCTTCCGTGTTCCTCTTCTTTGCGTCCTTATGAAGTGCAGATTACATTTAGGTTACAATTGGTCAACCGGAAGTACCCTTATTTGAAGTATTTAACAGTTTTTCTTAAAAACGCACTTAAATATTATTGTTTGACTTTTATGTTATTATAAATATTAAAGAAAATGCTCTTCTCTATACGGTTTAATTATACATTTTCCATCATATGCTATAGAGTTAAAGATATATAAAGAGATTTACTTTCAAAAATCAGTCAGCTTTGTTATTTATCGTTAAAAAAATTCTAATGGACAGATGTCAGTGTTCAGTGCAAAACCAAAGATGGAAAGTATAGGATCAGAAAGTGGTACAAATCATAGTATTCCTCGCAAGTAACATGCAGTTGCAGCCTCGCCTCATGATTGGAACTTTCAATGCCGGGAGTACGAGGAAAGCCAAAGAAAAGATGGAAGGACAGCAATGAGTGGAAGGGAAGAGTAAAGAATAGCGATCCCTTATAAAATAGGGAAAAACTGAAGAAGAAAGGAGGAAGTGTCAAGTGCAATTTACATAGTGTATGTTCATTTTATAATTTTATTGGATTTATAGAATCTTTTCAAAGGAATTTTTGGTATGGAATTTGTAAAAAATAGTATGTGTTAGTATTACAAATTTCATAATATATAGAATATTTTCCAAGGAACTTTGGGTATGGGATTTGTACAAAATACATGAAGGGTACAGGGGAAGAAGGTGGTTTGTCAAAAAATGTAAATTTTGTAGGCGGCAGTTTTTAAGATTTTAAGATCGTGTCATTTTTTGGATAATGCCTTCAGCTAGGTACAATTTTGATGCAGGATTCATTACTGTTTTGTAAATGAGTACGTCAAATTAGAATACTTGTCTGGCATCCTATTTCGGGGGAAATTTCGGTTTTTTAATTTGACACCAAAATAAAAAGTCGAAATTTTCACCAAAATAGGATGCCAGACAAGTTTTCTAATTTGTGGCACTCATTTAGAAAACAGTAAAGAATCTTGTATCAAAATTGTGCATAGCTGAAGGTATTATCCAAAAAATGACACGATCTTAAAATCTTAAAACTGTGCTTTTTTACCCTGTACTCATCAACTTTCTTGATACATAAGAGTGGACAATCCACCTTTTTGGTTGGTATCGCATGGACATACCCGTCTTCTTCCTCTGTACGACAAATTTTCCAATGGTAATAACTTCTGACCTACCGTGTTTTTGCCCAAAAGGAATATTCCACGTAAAAGATTCGGTATTTACCTACAAGATGGCATGAAAATCCTAATTTCAAATTTTTAGTGACAAACCGCCTTTTTCCCTGTACCCTTCACATGGAATTGACCGAAGGTCTTGTGCTGGGGGTTGGGTGCAGGTGCACCTCCCTAAATTTTGGAAGACAAGTACTTGAATTTTTAATTAGTAAAAAACGTTTCCCTACAACTCTACAATTTCATGCAAGGGATATAAGTTACCTATATGTATAAAATATAATACATTTCAATCATTTCATTCAATGGATCTCATATGCCTTCATGTTGTCCCATGAATCATTGCTTGCTTAGCGCTGTAGGTTCAGATGCAATTCAAATGCAAAAGAAGTACGTCGTCTCTATTATAATTGTATTTTTAAATATATAAGTGTTCTAAAATTATATAATTATTCACCTGCTTTGTACAAGATACAGTAGAACGATAAAATGATGTCTTAAATATTTTACAAAAAACTAAAAGAGGGCTAGTACTAATATATGATTTTTTTATTTTTCTATTATTTTTCTTGACTGCTTGGATGTATTTTTAGATATGTACTTATAGTATTTTTTTCGTTATTTTTTCGGAATAAAGTTTTTATCATTATCATTATTATTATTGATGAGAATTGTGCACCCCGTTCAAAATTTTCTGGCTACGCCAGTGTGAAGAATATCTCATTGTCTATACTGCTTGATTAAATATTATCCTTCATATTCAATAGATATAAAGTTAAAGAGTTATAAAGAGTTTAAATTTCATAAATCAGCCAGATATGCTAGAACCATGGAAACTGATGATATATTCAAATACTGTAATAGACAGATGTTAGTGTCAAGTGCAATTTATATAGTATATGTTCGTGTTATATTATTATTGGATATATAGAATCTTTTCAAGGAATTTTCGGTATGGAATTTGTAGAAAATATTTATGTTCGTGTTTACTGAATAGGTAAATAGAATATTTTCCAAGGAACTTTCGGTAAGGCATTTGTGCAAAATACATAGAATTGACGGAAGGTAATGTGCTGGCCTTATTAGATTTTTACCTCTCGCTAAGAGAGGTATTGGATTCATGCTAAAATTCGCATATCTAGATTTTAGTGGATAAGCACGTTTTAAGGTCCCTATAATCCGATTAAAACATTTTTACCTCTAGGTAATATTAATTATTTTTTTTTTAATTTATACCCCAATTCTTTGACATACGGTAATGTAAACTTTTTTTAATTTTTTTTTTTTTTTCTAATATTTGTACCGTTTGTATTCATTAGTTTGTTGACTAGAGATCTAAAATAGTTGTTGACACGTAATGAAACTAATTTTTTCTTTAATCTCCTTGTGCTAACGTGCAGAAGTAAGCGGTAGAGCTCTATATATCATATTTTTAGCTACATTTATTTTCATGTGTAATGGATGTGCAGAAGTATAGCTTTTATTGTAAATCACACAGTCACGTTCCTTTCCACGCTTTTTAACAATGTTTAGCCAATCCAGCCCATGTGGCTCTTTTACTCCAAGAAATTAAATTCTTTATTTGTTTTACAGTGTAATAAATATTTTTTTGCCATCTGTGGTGATTGTGATTGTTACGTGGGTAGTAGAAATATCTTCGATTTTCGATTATGCACGACTTGTTCTGAAAGTTTGCTAAACGACCAAATAAGCAAATTGCAATTATTAATTTGTTAATTTTAAACGAGTTCCGTTTTGTTTTGAGTTAAATTAAATTTAAATATCACAGTTGAAATAGTTATCAGTTAATTATTTAATTATCGTTCAAATTTAATTGTTTATTTGATTTTCCTTTGTTAGGTCTAAATATAGATTTGCAAAGTTCATGATGTTGCTTATCCAATTATCATAACACCTACATTGCTAAAATTGGTTGAGCGCTGTCAAGTAGTAATTTTTAATCGTTGTCATCATATATGTGTTTTTATTTTGTTGTTTTGATTATATAATTAAGTATTTATTTACTTGTCACATATAAAATAAATATCTACTGTAGCAACCACATCTTATTTTTTGTTAATTTTTATTTTTGTTTTGCAATTATTTATTTACCTCTTTGTTTTTATATTTAATTGATATCATTTTTGTTTAATTTTGTATTTGTTTGTATACAGTGGTTCTCAAACATCGGTCCGCGCCAAGAAATGTTTGAGAAGATTTATTTATAGTTCACTGACTTAGTTCAATGTTAAACCGCCTACAAGTAGTAGAGCGCGAGTGGACAAATAGCCATAAAACATAATAAACAGGGAAAAAGAAAAAGAGTTGAACTCTGCGTATCGCATGGGACTATAGGCATAGTAGCAGGGAGTTTTGCACTTCCATTTATGTGAGTTTAACGACGCCTGCATTTTGTTAGAATCCAAAAGTCTGTGAGTATCCAACTGCTCCTAGACGTCTTCTCCAAGACGGTAAGGTTTCACATTTATCTTTTACCTTCTTGTAAGAGCTGCTTCGGCCCTTGACTGCATTCAGTAGTGAGTAACCTCTCTGGCATCCTTGGTTGTGATACCTAGTCTCACTCATAATACCATCTTCATAGCAGACACTACCTTCTGCACCTAGTGCAATCCTTTCTCTCCGTCTGGTAGATTCGATATGCAAATTCAATAACAGTATTTACTTTACGTCGTTTTGGACGTCCCATGGCCTCCTTTTCTGTTTATCTACTATTTTATACTAAGTATTGATACTTTGCACAATTGTCCATTACCTGAACGTCGTCCTGTAAGAACAACTTTTTTCCATTATCAGACATTTATTTTCATACCTGTGGTGGTGTACGTCTAGGTTCTTGACGGAGCCAGTTTCCTTTTTACTGCGCATTTATTTTTATAATACCTGTGGTGGTGATGCACAGTCTAGTTTCCGAGACGGAGCCAGTTCCCTTTTTACCGTGCTTTTACTTTTACCATACTTGTGGTGGTGTACCGTTTAGGTTTCCGGACGGAACCAGTTTCCTTTTTACTTTACATTTATATTTATCATACCTGTGGTAGTAAACTGTCTAAGTTTCCGGAAGGAACCAGCCTTTTTATCGTACATTTATTTTTTATCATACCTGCGCGTGGTGCACCGTCCAGGCTTCCGGTCGGAGCCAGTTTCACTTCATACAATCCGACATATAAATGACTCTTAGTCCACTACGTATCCAACAATACATCTATCATAAGCCTTTTTGCACCACGTCTTTACATAATTATAATTTATTCCATTTTAGCTTATTTGCTACTCTATGGTGGAATGATGATTGTCCTAGAATTGTCTAGTGGTAGGATATCTGAGCCTGACGCACTCAGAAAACCCGGGTTAATTCCCGGTACTAGAACGAACAATCACCATTCAATTACTTGAATTGTGTTTGTAGATCATTTACATTTGCTTTAAACTCATTTCCTGCAACGTGGGATAAACAGAATACGGACAATAACCTTTCGTTTTATCGTGCCGGTAACTTTGTTCTGTGCACGGGAACCCTGAGTTTTGCTTCGGTAGCTTTTGTTGTAATATCACGACACTTATCTTTTTCAAGAGTAAGCCTGGTAAGCTATGCCCAGGTCTCATTCGAGAATTTTTCTGCCTTAGTTGCAGGACTACAAGGTGTGAGCTATGAAGACGAAGTCCAGGTATAACTTATGGTTTTAATATCATAGAAAGCTAACTGCGAGAAGGTGATCTCTCTATAAATCAGCACCAATACAAACATTTCCATTATATTACAATATAATTAATAAATTTTAGCTTCATACAGACTTTCAAACTTCATTAAGCATTTGCCTAATAAAGTCACTATTATTTTAAGCTCTATTGTTATTTGAGTTGACATATCTATTTGACTGATTGTATTAGTTACAGAATTTTTGTCTTATAGACATTCATATTTTTTTTATCATTTGTTTACTGTTTCATTACTTTACTATCTTATATGCTTGTTTCCTGATGGTTATTTAATTCCAAGATATAATAATAATTGTTTGTCATATTTAACCACTGTGACCTATAAATGACATATATTAGTAATTACTGTTATTTTTATTATTACAGTACGTAGATATATTTGTCTGAACAAACCAGAGATTTTCTCATTTCAATTTACATATATGGTCTGTTACAGTATTTTACCTGTTTTTATTTCAGAACCACATGTTGCTCTACTCTCAGCCATTATTACATTTACCGGCCATTTTGCAATAAGAAGATCGTCTGTCCATACGATGATTGTATGCCCTGCCCAGTTGACGGCCACGTTTCCACTGGACAAGGCATTTTGGTGTATAGTTTGAGCATGAAAAGTTTTACATCCAGTCTACTACAGCTGTATACGGTGCTGTGATCTGGGCCCATTCTCTGCCAGTTATTGCGGTGTATTTCCCTTGATTTTTGAAAACATTCGAAATTTTTGTACGCGACAAAATTCGTTTGGTATGTTTCGCGCACGAACAGCACTATGCGTATGAGTGGTATTCTTGCCAAAGTTTACGTATGCGACTTTCCAGAGGAAACGCACTTATTATGTAGCATCCAATTAAAACAATTGTATCACCTGAATGCTTCATTTGACTTTTTTTACTGTCACTGTCAATCAAACTGTCAGCGAAGCTGTTATGTCATAAATGTTTTACTTTCAATATTCAAAATTTAATATACGTATATAATTTATTGATACAGGTATTATTTTTTTAATTTTATAAATAATACTTATATACGTAATACGGCAAAAATAATATGTACGTGTTATGTAATTTATCATGCATTAATAATTTTGCAAACTATTTGTTTGTAATGCAAATCTCGTCTATGCCGGCTTATACATTTGTAGGATGTCATAATGATATTCAAGTGTATGGTGCCCATTTATAATTGGCGTCATTATAAAAGATCATAAATTATACGCGGAATTACTTAAAAACGTAATTTGGTTTATATGATCTGAGTAAAGTACTGATAAATCAAACACAAGTGACAGTGACAAATAGTTTCGTGTATGAATGATACTTTCAGTGATTCATACCCATGCGATGTAATTATGCATTTCTGCATACGACCGCATGATTTTGATTTAAAAGTACTAATAGGCAGATCGTATGCACATCTCTTCCACATAATATGTATGCGAAATATTTCAAGAACCGGGCCCCTGGCACGAAGGAGAAGCGAGTCTGGAGAAGATCCAGCCTAATGGATTGTATAGCCCACATTACCAGTTATTATATTAGTTATGATATACTTGATATGATATGTATTTACTAAAATAAATGCATAAGAGTTGTACTCTTTCGAAAGGAATTTATTTAGTGTCACTACCCACTCTCTCGCACTTTCTTGATAGTTATTTTGAATTACGATCTTTTGGAGTTACTTCCTTTCATCTTTACATTTTTATACACACAACGTAATTTTTGGGTTCTATGCTTAGTCTGTCGTGTACCACTAGAGTGTTCAGGATAATATATCCAATATAGGGATCTTAAGATCTATGAAAGGTATAGTTTAATTAAACAAAAATTACTACATTAGGAGTTTATTTTAGTAGTATACTCGGACTGTCAAAATTTATGGGTCACTTAATTATAATTTAAGTTACATAACTAACTTCCGAGTATGCAATAAAACTGAATTTAACGTCGAATAATTTTTAGACTTTAATGTTCCATTAGTTTTTTTAAAAAAACGTAAAAATCGAACGTTTCGGGCAAATATTAGCCCATCATCAGCAAAATTGAAGAATTTTTTCTTTTACAAAATCTAGTGATAAATATATGTAATGTGAGTTTAATTTAATAGTAAAAGTCCAAGGATATGTTTTAAATAAACAAGGATTGCTTCTCTGAAATAAACAAAGTTTTAATTATTTATTTACATAATGTACAATATTTAATTTACACACCTGAAATAAACAAAGAACCTACATTCAATGTTTATTCTTTACCCTATTTGTTTAACTTTTACAATAATTTTCACAATCGTAAATCTTTCTTCTGCTGCTTCAGTGACTTTTCATTTTCTCTCTAAATTCCTTCTCTCTCTCACTCTTCTACTCCTTCGTACCTTCAGTTCACTGTTTTACAGACTCGCGTGTGAGCGCGGGAATATTCAAATTATTCCTTACATATATTTATACAGAATACTTCAATATTATACATCCAGGATTTATTGATATTATAATCATAGCAGAAACGTTACGTCGGTTTTTATTTTTCGTTCCTGTTATGTTTATCCATAAATCCTGGATGTAAAATATTTAAGTATGATGTATAAATATAAATATATTTATCATTGGATTTCGTAAAAACAAAAATCTTCAATTTTGCTGATGATGGGCTAATATTTGCCCGAAACGTTCGATTTGTCCTTTTTAAAATAAACTAATGGAACATTAAGGCCAAAAAATCATTCGATATCGAATTCTATGAAGGTCCCCAAAGAATATTCCAATTAAAACTGAATTTAGTATTTTTACGGCAGGTTTTATTGCTCTTTCGAATGGTGTTGCTCGGTTTTGTACTACAGTTGATCGATTGGAAGTCAAATTAAAACCTTCGAAGTTTGCAAAATTTAACAACAGCGCGCAATTTTTCTAAAGATTGGCACCAGCGATAGTCATAGTTTGAAACTCATCGAAAAACATCGAAGGTGAAAATTCTTTCAATAGTTAAATAACTTCGTGGCTCTAACGTGAAGTTCAGAGTCACAGAACATATTCCTGATTATATGTATAAAAATATATAATTTTCAAAAAATTGATATGTGAAATAAAATACAATATGTTAATTATTATTATAATTGTCTCTAAATTTAATTTAAAGAAAAAAAACAACAGATGCAATAGTATATGGCATATTATACACTTGGAATAAATATATACAAGAACATAATATCAATTGGTTGCTATATTGTAAATGTAATAAACATATACCATCGCCGTAAAGTGAAAACCTAGTACTTAATTTTTGACAATTCTGAGTTACATAAATTTTGTTACCAATCAATAAAGTAATAACGACCAAAATAGCATAAATTACAAACATTTCTGAATTAAAGACTTTTTGTAGTTTCCTAAAAACCGATAGTGTTACAGATACGACGTTTTGACAACGATATAGAACCCCATATATGTATTGTGACACAAACTAAGGGCTATCTGCTTGTGTCGCACAGAAAGGGTACTGGCTAGTCACGAGTTTAAGCGGAGACACAAGTCGGGGTTCGAATGAAAAACTTCTGATAGATATGGCCCAACTACAGTAAAACTGACTCAGGCCAATGCTTGTGCAAAATCTACTACCACAACATTATTATTCGGGTGCCAAGACCTTGAAAAGGGGGGCACTCTTGAGAAGTTGTACTTAAAGAAGGAATTTTTAATTCCAATTTATACAAGGTGTAAGAAAAACAAATAATAAACAGGCGTCAGTACAAGGACGTCATCTAGCTAATGCTGGGAACACGTATACCTCTTATTCGCTGATGCGACGACTGTAAATCCTCTGATAGAGGAAGAACGTCCTCTCCGGTCTGGTTACTGCTACAGAGGTGTTACGGCAAGTCCCTTTCCACGTTCTCCTGTTGGTTTAAGTTACCTAGTCTGGTCACGGTTCTTTAAGGACCGGTGGCCACCCTACACCCTCCAAATCTACTACTGTCTCTAGAAAAATGTCTTCACAGTACTCTGTAACACACTCGCCTGAAGGGCGTGGTTACTACACAGATTGTTACAAAAACACTGATGCCTCGTATTCCGTCAGAAGTTGTACATAATACTCAAAAAAATTAAAATTTAATAAATAAGAAATGACAGACAAAACAAAAGGAACGGGTAGTAGGTTCAACTGCCAGTCAGTCAAAAAAAAAAAATAGAGCGCTATGAAATATATAAATGTAGCAACAGTAAACTTACCCCACGCTTCCAAATATTTCTATAACCCGGAAAGGCAGTTTTCCGCTGGATATCGCAACAAATCAAAAGATACCCCAAAAAAGATTTGTATTACGAAAAAATAACCGTAGAAAACAATCCGACTATAAAAGAGGAACACAGTCCGAGTCGGAATGCCAAAAAAGTATAAACTTGTTACACAACGTTCAAACAGGGTAAGAAGGATTTTAAGCAGAATACGATAAAAAGGCAAAAACTAAAAATGATCTAAACGCGAGTACTGATAATTAAAAATTTTTTTTTAAATTAAAGGTCAAGAAAATTTAATTTTTGGGACGAAAAAAATTGGCCGCTCAGTTACGAAGGAACAGTCGCACGTGGTTAACAATAACACGCAATTTAGAAAATAAGTCTCTGAAATTAAACAACCTTTACTAAAAAAATGTTCTCTTAATTTGATCAACTAAAATAGGGCCAGCAGAACGTTAGTGTTTGTCTCAAATAGACCATTTGCCACCACGTATGGCAATCTGACAAAAAAAAATTGCGAACACCAAAAAGTTAAGATCAGACACAAAATTATATTCGCGTCACTCACCAAATAATTTTCTTAGCTGTTCTTCAAAGAAAATTCTAATTTGGACAATAAAGGGGTCCCGTAGCCTCGTGCCTGAGTGTCTGGTCGCGAACCTGGGGGTACCGGGTTCGATCCCGACCGACGCCAAATATTTTTCGAATTTTAATGGAACAAAAGTGACCCCTGTGGTGCACTCTCCACGCCAGAAATGAGTGCCCGTGAGGTGACGCCTAGTAAGCGCCCGCACGGTACAAATATTTCATCATCATTACCGATATCTGCGATAAAGCAGATTGGCACACCCAGAAATGGGTAATATGCCGTGATGATATATTTTTATTTATTTATTCAAGTAATCGGAAATTAAAAATCGAAGAATGTACTGTACGTACGACTCTCTTTTCGTCGCTCACAAACGGCGGCCTTCTTGTTCGACGGCTCAGAAACGAACCTCTTGAAATGCTCTTCGCAGCCATAAAAGCCTGTCAGTTCTCTGCTGGCAATTATTTTGCAGTAGAATACTAATGTGCTAAACAGAGAATGGCCATAAGGTATTTTTAAATAAAATTTAAAACAAAATTCTATAAAACTTTAGCAAATTAACATTGCTCGTGAAAGACCGAAGGTCACTTCACTCTCGCTGACAGAGTTATTACTAGCAAAAAATTAGTTGAAAGTGAAAATAAATTTAACGACATAACTTTTAAATTTTATATTACTTAAAAGAAAAACAAGTGACAGTCACGTTGCAAATAGTCACAGTAAACGTAGTATATGGGATATACTCTTAAATAAATACAGACAAAAACACAATATCAATTCCAGCCACCATGTTGTAAATGTAAACAAACAGCGCCGACATTGGGAATTTCAATCGGAAATACTGGTATTTTTGCGACTACACTACTACACATCGTGGAGTACGTACCATTGATCCGATCAGAACATACAAACTAGATTCCCGCCACTTTAATTAGCATGCTTATTTGCACCGCTATTTACCTGGCAAAACCCTTTCAAATAAATATTTTCTTCAGCTTTGTGAAACAGTTATTGTGTTTGTGATATTTCACCCTCTTATACATTTTAGTGCGAAAGATCGTAATTCATACTCCTTTCTTATACAAACGGTGTCTTTTCATCTATTGTAATTTGAACTTGTAATTAATTTGGCGACCGTTGAATTTATTTAAAGTTTAATGAAAACTGCTGTCATATTGTAAATTATCCTGATTTTAATATTTCCTTTTTTATATTAAATGCTTTAGTCATAAATAATAGATAGGAATTTAAGGTTAAATTATAATCAAAAAAATTAAAATTACCCCGTAACCTTAATAATTAGTTATGTATCAAGGCTTTGAAGTTTTCTTTTTCATCACAAATGTAGATTTTATTGGTCAAGGCGTACAGGGCCGAGGAAATTAAACCACATTAGTGGTTTTTCCTCTAGCAAAAGGAGAGTTTGTCCTGAGAAGATGCATGCTCGCCGTCCAAGTTATTGCAGGGCATGCATATATTTTCTAGAAAATTGTATACATAAAAAGGGTAACATTTACGAACTTTTCTTGTTACCTTGGTTACTTAATGTTTTTGTTATTTCACATATTTATGTCAATTTTTTCCCCTGAAGAAGGCACCAGTTTATGGTGCCGAAACGTTGGATTTTAATAATATATAAATACAGAACTTAAACTAAAAAAGGTAGTATTATTCCAATTATTAATATGAGTTCTGAAAGATATTTTTATAATAAGAATTAATTAAGAAAAAGTATAATTAAACACTACGAATAAACTAATATTAAACTATAATTATAGACTAAGTTCATCATTATTAAGGACTAAATGCCACGATTATTTAAGACGTTTGCTAATGAACATCATAATATAACTATGTTTCGGTGTGCATGACGTTTTCAGATGTCAATTGCCAAGGTGGACAATGCACCTATCCCAAGACTGGAGATTAATAATTTATGGCCAATGCGCTTCACACCGAAAGACGTCACTGTTTTTCATGTCCAGTGAATATTTTTAAAACGTTGTATATAATTAGTCCTAATTTTACACACAAAAAAGTACTCCTTCATTACTCAGCTCCCAGGTGAAGTAAGCCAATTTTTCAGCAGCGAATGTGTTAATAGATATTTGTGTATTAAATGCGCAAAATAGGATATTGTCGATTAATGCCCGTATTCATAGTCGAAGCTCAATCTCGTACTTGAGTATTACTCAAAATTTTGTGTTTTATCTTAAGCTTGTTCATCGGAGTTATTTACTTGGCAACACTGTATTTGATTGAAATCGTCAAATAATGGATTACTTTAGTGCCGATATCTGAATTTTGAATGATGATTTTTATGCATTTTTGTGAAGATTTCAAACAAAATTAATATCCATCAAAGCTAAATACTCATTTCATGAACAAAGTTCTCATCATAAGAAGTACAAATAAAGAGGATGTTGGAAAAAAAACTATGAATATAAAAAACTATGTGTGCTTAAGACCGCACGTCCGAAGTGAAAACTTCTATTTTATTGTAGTATTTCATATAATTAATGACAGCTCAGAAACGTCATAACAACTATCTTATGTTTCGTGTGTACTTAATATTTTAATTACTATAAAAATGACTTGCTTTTATTTTGGTTTTATTGACAAAGTTTTCACATTTCTTTATGGCAGCCCTTGGCGATACCTCCAAACACGTCATGGTTCTGATAACTTTGTGCATAAAACAAAAGCCGATCGAGCTGTCGAATTTTTGACATTTTTGCATGGAAGCCCTTGACGATACCTCTCATTTGATACTAAACACATGATTTAGACAACTTTATGCAAAAAAACAAAAGCCGATCGAGCTGGCAATTTTTTTCAATTTCTGTATGGCAGCCCTTGACGAAACCTCTCATTTGATACTAAACACGACATGGGTCTGACAACTTGATGCAGAAAACAAAAGCCGATCAACCTGTCAAACTCTTGACATTTCTGCATAGCTGCTCGTCAAAGAACATTTCATTGGATACTAAACACAACATATTTCCGACAACTTTATGTGAAAAAAAAAAAACAAAACCCGACTCAGGTTTAATTTGTTTTAAATAAATAACGAAGACAGTCATGAATCTCACTGGGATTAATTTGTTTTACTTTTATATGGTTGGTAATATGTATTTGTTATATCTAATATTTTCCATATTATAAATGCAGTATGAAAATTAGTGAACAAATTTCACACTAATGTATTTACTTGTATATAAATAACTAAATAAATATCTCACGGCATATTACCCATTACAGGGTGTGTTAATCTAGGTGTACCAATCTGCTTTGTACACAGATATTGGTAATGACAGCAGTGATATCGTGATGTTTCCCGGCCTTGTATTAATAACGCAACGTAGGCTATGACCCTAAGACCGTGACGCGAAACTTTCGGTTCTCCTCGAGTTTACCTAAATACCGTAACGCAGCATGCGTGACGGATCAGCTAAGTTCACCATGCATTTTTTTTTTTCCTGTGCAGTAAAGGAAAAAATGTGCAAGGTGCGCCTAAAGAAGTTTTCACTTCAATAACTAGATGAATATACCGCGGTATATTACCCATTACAAGGTGAGCTAATCTAGGTATACCACTCTGCTTTGTACATTGTACACAGATATTGGTAATGACAGCAGTGATATTGTGTTGTTTCCCGGTCTTGTATTACTAACGCAACGTAGGCTATGACCCGAAGACCGTGACGCGAGACGTTCGGCTTTCCCCGAGTTTACCCAAATATCGTGACGCGTCACAAGTGAGGAAAAAATGTGCAAGGTGCGCATAAAGAAGTTTTCAGCTATAATATCCCGAGGACATTGATAATTACGAAATAATTTTATAACAGTTGCCGAAAGCGCGTTGCTTGGTAACAGCCCGACGCCGAAGGCGGAGGTGGTGTTACCTAAAAGCAACGAGCTTGAGGAAGTGTGATAAAATTATAAGTATTTATCAATGATCGAGGGGTATTCGGTGAGAAATTTTTTTGCAGTTTTAACATTAAATTAGCCTAAAATTTGTATTTGACAGAATTTTGTGTCTAACATAGCCCAGTAGATGTCACTAGTAGCTATGAACGTGAATGTGGCTATGAATATGTTCAGTGTGAAGTGTGCAATGAGAATGAGACATCTATGAGTGAGACCAAAGAGCAGAAGATAAGACATACAAAAGTCCATAAATATTCTCCACATTTAGTTTTTTATTTAATACAGTATTTTCTGATGTGTTTTCTTCTATAATTTTGTTGATTAAATCATCATTTTCATTGACAGCGTGAAAATGACATTTTAAAATTAAAACAATTAATCTTCAATTATATGTTAAAAACTGTTTGTTACTTAGCAACTTAGTGACATAAGTGATAATTGTCTTAGGATAATTATCAGTGTAAGTTTGTTTTGATTGGTTACTTTCGCACACGTGATCAGCAATAAAGGAATTCAATTGGATAATTTTTTAACCAAAAAATTTTCACTTCAACTACGCTAACAATTATTGCAGACATACAGTGTATACAAAAAAAAATCTGATGTGGCCAGCACATGACCTCCCGGCAATTCCATGTGTAAAATAGCAATGAGCTTTAAGTAAAGTTTCACTTCCGATTGATCGTTTGTAAACAAAATCTATTTTGTTGTTCCAATAAATAGAAAAGTTTGTAATACGAAATTTTGGATTATATTTTATTGTTTTTCCTGAAAAATCTGTTAGAGCTTTAAATTAAGTACTACATCCGGTTTATAATATATAGTCAAAATGTAATATGTTGTTTCAAATTATATAAGAGTATTAAATACCTACCAACTTTGCGAAGTTTTGGATCATTAATATATTTTAAGGAAAATTCATCACACACACATTATTGTCAAAATCATCACCAACTTCCTTGTGCTCTAAAACGCAATCTGTGTAAATTCTTCGCCGTACATTATCCATTTCGTGAATGTGTAGTTGCAAACTATTATTTGACACTTTGAAATCACGTTCTTATTGAGAGCTGTTTGATATATAATGCTGCAAACATCAAACTTAAATCGAATTATCCTGTATATCTAATATTTATGTATGATGGAAAATATATTATCTTTACAAACCTTAATTTCATTAGAATCATATTTAAACTACTAAATTCTTCTTAACACGCTTTCATTATTAATTTTAATGAAAATTGCTTCGTGACAGTGACATTTGTTTAAATATGTCAAATTTGTTATTAAAGTATTGTTTTTGTTTGAAGCAGAGGCAAAGTGACGTACAAACATAAATTATTTTATAATATAATATAAAGTTATTTACTAAATGCTATTATCGTAGAATTGAAGATTGTGCCATTATATTCAATTTGTATTGGTAAAAGCTGCTAAAAAATAATATTCAATGAATTTTTTACAAGAAAAACAGTTAAAAGCTTGTATAAATGATACTTCCGGTTATCCGATATGCATTAAAACCTAATGAGCTCTTCCCACATTAGTATAGAATGGGTATACAAAATTTCAATTTCAACTATTATATTCTCCTTAACACGGTTTCATTATTAATTTTACTGTAATTGCTTTCTGTCAGTGAGATTTGTTTAAATATGTCAAAATTGTTATTAAAATTATGTTTTTGTTTGACGCACAGGCAAGACGATATATAAAAATAAATTATATTATACAGTGTGTCCCATTTAGAGGTGCCACCATTGGGATCTCGAGAACTATAAGAGATACAATGTCGGTTAAATGGAACTTTTTATGCGCCTTTGGGAGGCCATCTCAGATGTGCTTTTGTTTTTCCAAAAATTCTCATAGGGCACTATATAATGACGAAAAACTGAATATTGTTGATTTTTTCTTTTTCAAATAACTTCTAAACTATTAGTAATTAAGAAAAACATTTCAAATATAAAAGATAGATATTTTTATTAGCTAACCAGTGGCGTACGAAATAAATTTTTATATCTGTAAGTTTTCGAGATATAACACAAACTTATATTTTTTTAAATAGAACCCATATCTGATTTTAGTCTCAAAAAAATCATTATTTTTTTCTCTTTTCAATGATGTAAGAGTTATTATGTTTTATATTTGTTTTGCTCCTAAAATTTAATTTTTCTCTTTAATTTCCTGAACTTTCTTATTATATCCCAAAAAAACATTATTATTTTTATTAATTATATTGTATTTGATCGAAATAATTTGTTTTATGCCTTTATTACTTAATATTTTCATTCTAGACTCATAATTACAAATTACACTATAATGTGCCAAGGGCGACCAGATACAAAATAAAAAAATTAGTTTGTTACGAGTTTTGAGCAAAATTTTCTAACGAAATAAATTATTTAAATACAAGGAGTATTTCAAAATAGAAATCTACCAATATTTTCAAAATAATTATAAATTTAATACAAAATAAGGAAAAAATAATAATTTTGAAGGCAAAACAAATATAAAACATAATAACCCTTAAATCGTTGAAAAGAGAAAAAAATAATGATTTTTTTGAGACTAAAATCAGATATGGGTTCCATTTAAAAAAATATAAGTTTGTGTTATATCTCGAAAACTTACAGATATAAAAATTCATTTCGTACGCCACTGGTTAGCTAATAAAAATATCTATCTTTTATATTTGAAATGTTTTTCTCAATTACTAATAGTTTAGAAGTTATTTGAAAAAGAAAAAATCAACAATATTCAGTTTTTCGTCATTATCTAGTGCCCTATGAGAATTTTTGGAAAAACAAAAGCACATCTGAGATGGCCTCCCAAAGGTGCATAAAAAGTTCCATTTAACCGACATCGTATCTCTTATAGTTCTCGAGATCCCAATGGTGGCACCTCTAAATGGGACACACTGTATATTCATATTTAAAGTTATTTAGAGTTATTTACTAAATGCTATTATGTAGAATTGAAGATTGTCCCATTATATTCCATTTTAATTAGTAAAAGTTGCTAAAAAATTATATTCAATGATTTCTTTTACAAGAAAAACTGTTAAAAGCTTGTATAAATGGTATTTTCGGTTATCCGATATACATTAAAACTAATGAGCTCTTCCCACATTAGTATAGAATGGGTATACCCAATTTTAATTTTTTTCTGATTGATAGTATTTGAGTAATCGTGTCCACAAGATCCACACACACACAGACACACATATATACCTAGAGACATCATTGCAAAAATGTTAAAATCGGATTCTGGGGACATCAAAACGTGCTTATTCACTGAAATCTCTATATCCGATTTTTAGCACGATCCCTATACCTCCCTTACCTAGGGTAGCGGGAGGTAAAAACTAATTCGGAATATGCGATGAACACAGAAACGTATGTCTGACTATTATTCAATTCAATTGAAAGTCAGGTTGTCAAAATTGTTCATGAAATCTAATTTTAAGGAGATAAAATAATACAGAAGGATACAGAATATTGCCATTCACCGTTTTCTAATATACTTCTATTTGTAAAATAAATATTCAGGAAGACAAGCTTTGATTTCTCTAGATAATATTTTTGACAATATCTCGTGCCACCTTGCACATTTTTTTCCTGGGCAGATAACTCACCCGTGACATGACACGGTATTCAAGTAAACTCGGGGAGAGACGAAAGTCTCGCATATTAGTAAACCACTAGTGTATGAAACTTTAGTGTCTCAACATTTAACGGCCAATAAAGGCTCACTCACAGTTTCGAAATTAAGAAATATAAATCAAATTATAAATAAGACTTTATAGTTGGTGTTCACAGCTTCGAAAATAAAACGTAAATTAACATCAACTGTCATTTAATACATTCATAATTAACAAGCAATAATAACAACTTCATACCTTTTAAAGCATTGTACGCAATCATATATGCGAACCATTGTCTTAAGACAGCTTTTTAAAATTATATTTAAATTGAAATCCTTTTGTCAGAATGTAAATTGACAGCTCAAATGACAGTTGTTATGTATGTGCTTATTTTTGAGTAAAATGTTGAACATTTGCAAATCCTTGTGTTTGTTTATGTCTTATGTTTAATTTTATTTTCGAGAGCTGTGAGCACTTTCATAAGAATCTATTGTTTATATCGTTATTTTTATTTTTATGAATAATTTTATTTTTATTTTCGGAGCAGTGAATGAGGCTTAACAGACAGATTAAATTTACTTGACACGTTACCAGAAGATTAATATACCGGACCCAAGACGCATAAATATGTTAGCTTACTCGTTGAGAAGATTGACAACTCGTTACTGTCATTAAAATAGATGTTTGGTATTTGGACAGACTGCAAGATTAAATTTATTTAAAAAATTTCACGATGCAGACACTAAGGTTTTAAGTTTTTCTGTGTGAACCGTAACAGATATCACAAATTAAACACTGAGAGAAAAGTTTTCTATTGAATTTATCTTTCTGAAAAAAATAATTTTATGTTATCGGCGTGGCCATTAAAAAGTTACAGTCTAATCAATTTTGGGACACCTAAGTTTCATACACTAGTGGTTCACTAATAAGTATCATCTTAAAAGATGACATAACCATATGAACTGTCATACCAAATTTCATCCAAATCGAATAAAGCGTTCTGTTTTTATATGCAAAATTAATTTTTCTTTGAAGAACTTTGAAGCAGAATTCTGGCTAAACTTTCCGGTAAAAGCAAGTTTAGTTAAATCGTCTTATTTTAGCCTCAGGAATCTGTGGTTACGCCATGTTCCCCTATTTAAGAGGCACCCTGTATATAGTCAAGGGCTGTCATGCAGAAATGTCAAATTTTGGCAGCTTAATTGGCATTTGTTTTTTTTTTAAAGTTGTCAGAACCGTCAGAACCATGTCGTGTTTGGTATCAAATATCGTCTAGGGCTGCCATGCAGAAATGTCAAAATTTTGCCAATAAAACCAAAATCAAAGCAAACAATCTTTATAGTAATTAAAATAATTATAAAGTACACACGAAACATAAGATAGTTGTTATGACGTTTATGAGATATCATTAATTGTATGAAATTTTACAATAAAATAGAAGTTTTCACTTCGGACGTGTGGTCTTAAGCATAGCCTGCTTTGAGTTAGGACACACTGTGTAGAACTGAACAAAATGAGTGTAAAAAGGCTTAAAAAAACATGGGTCTGATCTTTAATTGTTTCCAAGAAAGTAAGAAAGAGGTCATTTTATAATAGAATCGAAGAAAAACTGTCAAAGATAGTGATTGATTTTTTTTTTTTGTCTGTCAGTGAATAGATTATAAGAAAAACAATAAAATTTTAAATGGAGTATTCTTTGCAATTTCTAACAGTTAAAAGTTACAAAGTTATTGAAAATTAGATAATAACAAAGGTCGCCACAACAAATGGCTTAATATATTTATTTAATTTATTTGAAAAAAAGCCCCAGTTGGAGTCGTAACCATTATACGAGTAGTTTTCGAGAAAGCAAAGGTAAACCCCAAAAATAGTTATTTGTGTATTGAGAGCGCAATCGACAATGTCCATTTGCGCTCGACACACACACAAGATTTTTTCTACAGTCGCCACAATAGGGTCCTCTACCATAACAAAAAATAATGATATGTACACTTTGTACTTACCGTACTACTCAAAAAATAACGATTAATGTATAGTAAAATATCTGATGTGGACACCACATGACTTTCTTGTACGCCTGTTACACTATACATATTTTGTTAATTAAAATATGTATTATAACAGACCCAATCATAAAATTGCACGTATTTGACATAATATGACATTGACATTAAATTCTTTATTTTATTGTTATTTTTTGTCCTAATTCATAGCAAACTTAATTACAGAAACCAAAAAGTACATAATTTTTAAATTTACATATCTCGCTTATACAAAGAGCTAATTTAATCATACTTGATGTTTTCGACGCAGAATTCAAACTGTTATTTGAAGCATTTATTTCTAAAATCAAAATAACACCATTTTTTTCAAGTAATATGTCACTTCTGGTTGAACTATTTTAACCAAAATCTATTATGTTATTCCCATTTATATAAAAGTATTATATACCGAATTTTAAAAGTTTTGGATTACATTTTAATATAGCTTTCATTAAAATCTATTATAGGCTTCAAGTAAAGTAGCACTTCTGAAAGTTATGTAATGACCAAAAAGGGAGGTACACAACTAGATGTTATAACAGTCCTAAATACAAAATTTTAAGTTTCTACGGCTTCCTGTTTTTCAGTTATGCGAGATACGCAAGTACGTACCTACGTATATACGTACATACGTACGTACGTACAGACGTCACGACAAAATTTGTCAAAATGGATTCAGGAATGGTCAAAATGGATATTTCCGTTGATATCTGGAAACCGAAATTTTTCGCGATAACAATATTTCCTTTACTTCGTACAAGGAAGTAAAAAACGTCTTTTAATAATTACTTTAAAATATTTGAAATTTATTTTCGGTGTCTCTGTGACGTCACACTATTGCTATTTTTCTTTCGCGGCCTACACTAGTGTGTGGTGCGAGCCGAGATTGTCGCCGTAACGTCATATTGATATTAAATATTAATTGCAGTTAAACTAAACACAATTAAGATTTTTTAAAACTATATTTTTTTTCAAAATTAAACGAACTTTATTTTAAAATAATAAAAAAAATTCAGAAACATAAATGTAGACAAATTAAATTTCCCCAACATTTTATAGTTAGAATTTCGGACAGCGAGCTTTTTTCTACTTTGTCGCGCATGAGCGTTACCAAAAGCGAGATTGTAGAAAAACTAATTCTTCACTGCCTTATATATCAAAAGTTATTGAAGAAAGGACTCATGTTGATATTAAGCGTTTGTACCATCCGTCACCTTTAGGTAAAGAAGGTCAACCTATGGTCAAAAAATTCGATAGTGAGTTTTTAATAAATAAGCACGTTTTAGGGTCCCTAGAATACAATTTTACTAGTTTTACGATGTATGTATGTGTGTGAGCGTGTCCGTGTGTGTGACAAATTTACTCTGACGATAACTCCAAAATTACAATTCTAAAAATTATGATTCTCTCGTATTCCTGTTCTTTACATCCATACGAAGAGCTGATTAAATTTTGGTTATAATTGGTCAATCGGAAGTTCGCTTATTTAAAGTTCTTAACAGTTTTTCTTAAAAGAAAAAACGCAGTTAAATATTATTTTTCGATATTTTATGTTATTATGAATATTAAAGAAAATGCTCTTCTCTGTACGGTTTAATTATACATTTTCCTTCATATTCAATAGATATAGAGTTACAGAATTATAAAGCGATTAACTTTCAAAAATTACCCTGCTTCGCTTTAATCATGGAAACAGCTGATATATGCAAATAATTTTAAGTGACAGATGTCAGTATAAAGTGCAATTTACAAAGTGTATGCTCGTGTTATAATCTTATTGGATTTATAAATTTATTTCCAAGGAACTCTCGGTATGGAATTTATAGAAAATAGTATATGTTCGTGTTACAATGTTACTAGATCTTTTCCAATGTACTTTTGGTATGGAATTTGTACAAAATACATAGAATCGACGGAAGATATTGTGCTGGCCATGTCAGATTCCTAATTTCTATACATTCCTCATTCTTACATTCATTGTTTAGATTTTGGTTATTTATTGGTTAACCGGGAAAACCTTTATTTGTAGATATCAAGTTTTTCTTCAAAAAACGCTGTAAAATATCATTTTTTGTAATTTAATGTTATAAATTTTAACGAATATTCTCTTCTCTATACGATTCGCTTGCATTTCATACTTCATATTAAATGAATATAGAGTTAAAATATTATAAAAAATTAAATTTCATAAATCAGTCATCTATGCTATAACCACAGAAACAGCTATTATATTAAGAAAATTGACAGATGTCAGTGTCAAGTGCAATATATTTGTTTTACAATTTTATTCGAATCTTTTACAAGAAACTTTCTAAATGGAATTTGTACGAGATACGTAAACTGACGGAAAGTATTGTGCTTGCAACATAAGGTTTTTAATACCTGTAGAAAAATTAAACAAAACAGCTAAGTTTATTCGGCATTGATAAAATTTTTAATAGCTTGCTCTGATTGTTTATTGACATTTGATTTTGACAGTTGTTTGACAGCGATGTATAATTTAAGGGAACTTAAATATAAAAATAAAAGAAAATTATGAGAAACTACTACGAAGTTTATCGTTTACTATTTCGAACACGAGATCAGACATTGCATGTAATATATCTTATCTTTCTCAATTTTCTTCGAATCCAACAAAAGAACATTGGAATGGACTTTCACATGTTTTAAAATATTTGAAAGATACTTATAGAAAAGAAGTAAAAAAACGGGCTATATCAATTTATACCTATGCAGACTGGGGAAGTGATATTACAGACAGAAAATCGTACAACAATTTTGTAATAAGAATACAAGGAGGAGCAGTAAGTTGGGTGGCTAGGAAACAGAAATGTGTAGCATTAAACACCGCTGAAGCTGAATTAATTGCCTTAAATGAATGTAACGAAGAAATACAATGGCTGAAGGATTTATTGGCAGAAATTGGAGAAACAAATCAGGATGGCATAATGGACGATAAATATTGTCAATACGGCAACGATAAAAATGGTAGAAAATAAAAATACGAACGAGAGAAACAAGCATAATAGATTTAAAATTGCACAAAATTACAGAAGATGTAGAGAAGAGAAAGATAATTATGAAATATATAAGTACAGAAGAAAATTTGGCAGACATATTTACAAAGAGTATAAATCAAAAGAAAATGACAAAATTAAGAAGAATGATGGGTATCATTTATGAGTAGGTTTTACAATCGATACAGGAGGAGTGTTGATATTAAAATATATTTAGGTCAAATAACTCAAGGTTGCCAGGAGATGTAGAAACATTGTTGTGAAAGTTAGTTTTTTGAGAAGGCTGCAGCAGGACATTGTTGTTTGAAAAGAAGGGAGTTTGTTTCTGTGGAGAGAATTTGACATGTGTAATAGTCCAGTCAAAGGAGACCAAAAAAGACCTTTGCCTTACAGAAGGTGGGGAAAAAATGATTTTAACATATGTTGTTTGGGTTGAGACGGTGATGAAATATTCAAATTTGTGACCTTGGAGAGGCTTGGCGTGAGCCGCCATCTTGGACCAAAGGTGCAAAAAATGAGTTTTTCGTTATTATTTCGAAAACAGTGGCCCGTATCAAAATTTTACAAGAATACAAATTTAAAGCTCGTTACTTTTTGTACAAAAAGGGTTCTTGCATTTTTTACCTAGGATGAACTCTCAAAGAGTTATGTTCAAAAATAGGTAACCAGAACAACAATTTATGAAAGAAGATTTAATCACTCAAAATATACACAATATTAATTTTTTAATACTTAGTCTATTAGATCTTGTTATTTGTAACAGTTTACATTTGTCGTGGCATCAAAAGAAGTAAATTATCGATGATTTTTAAATAATTTTTGTCAGTGCTTTTTCACAAATTCATGAACCACTCTGACCCGGTTAATGATACGGTACCACGGTTTAAAAATTTTAATTCAGTTTGAAATTTTCCTTCATGTCATGTTAAACGATTTTTGTTTCGATGAGCGGTTAACGAATTATTAACAATTTAAACTAATCGGCTTGGTTTTCATTTTTTCTGAAGTTTCAGCACGTATTAAATGCACAGTAAAGCTTATCTTTAATCGTGTCCAAATTTCAGAAGAAAAAATAAACAATGCAAGAACCCTTTTTGTACAAAAAGATACGAGCTTAAAATTTGTATTCTTGTAAAGTTTTGATACGGGCCACTGTTTTCGAGATAATAGCACCTTTGATCCAAGATGGCGGCTCACGCCGAGCCTCCCCAACGTCACAAATTTGAATTTTTCATCCCCGTCTCGAAAAAAAAAAACATATGTTAAAATCGTTTTTTCCCCAACTTTTGTAGGGTAAAAACCTCTATTGACTGGACTATAATATTCATAAAATAAAATAAAGATTGTAAAGTTGCTTAAATAAAATATTTAGCAAGATTCGTTTTTTAATAACGCATAATTCTCATTATTATGCGTACGAAAATCCTCATTGTATTCATGTAGGACAATTTGAAAATATAATATTAATTAATGTGTGGTGTGGAACAACGGAAGTAAAATTATCAGACCCTACTTTTTTCGCGGAACATTAAATGGTCGACGTTATCTATTGTTCCTTCGCCATATTTTTCCTCAGTTATTGGAAGATGAGTTGAAAATATGTTTTTATCTCTTGAAATAAGACACTATTTTATTATAAACTGGTTTATTTTAATTTATTATATGAAGAACAAGAAGCATTTTCTGATACATCAAAATCATAACAAGTGAACTGATTATTATTTTATTCCCAACATTTTTTATTAGTAACTATATTAATACACTAGATTTATGGGGTGCGTTCACACATTTCAACTAGATGTAGAAATTGAAATGAGACGTAAATGTAATTTCAGCAAAATGCTTCGCCACCGCATTTCCATCGCATTGTAAGAAACTATATTCAGCGAACATATCAAAATAAGTGAATTATAGAGGTGCAGAAAATGCCTGGACGCCCCGTAGCTCCGACCTAACCCCCCTAGATTATTTTCTGTGGGGTTATGTGACGCAGAAAATTTACGAAACACCCTTTGCAAGCTTGGCTGTATTAACAAATCGCATTATAATAACCACGGATATGTTGGCACATGTAAGAAGGTCTTTCACAAATCGTTTGGAGGCATATGAAAGAAGTCGTGGGGGAAATTTTGAACACCTTCTCCGCTAATTTTTCATGTTGCGTTTTATGTTTCAATAATTAAAGATTATTTCTGTTACGAAAACATAATTATTTTCACACATTTGATTGATATTTTGTTTCATTTTTCTAAAATCGGATTTCTAAGACCACAAAATTTTATTCAAATTGAAAAACAGCGAAGCATTCTGTGACAAAGTGATTTATGTTGCAGGAATAAAGGCGTTAAATTAGCACTATTCATGAATTAATTTGTATATACCGTGAGTATTTTTTAACGTAAAACATTGGGTTTGTCATATCCATGTTTACGACTTGATATTTGATTGACAGCAATGCATTTGCCCGTTCCATTTAAAATGAAACATAGGGAACGAATCTGACAGAAGTATTATATTTAAATATTGTAAGAAATTTAGCGGAGTCAGAAAACCACACGAGAGCACTAAACATATTTCGGGCACAAGGTGCACACAGTATTTTTTCTACATCTAAATTTAATTTTTAGGAAACAGGTATAATTATTTAAACAAAATTAACCTCTAATGACATCTTGTCAACATGACAGATAACCGTTGAATTTTCCTATAAGTCATGATGTGACATTTGATTGACAGCAATGTATTTTTCTGTCTCATTTAAAATGACACATGGGGAATGAATATGACGGGCTCGAGATGCACACTATATTTCTTCTACAACTAATTTTAATTTAGAATGCAGGTGTAATTATTTGAACAAAATTAACCTCTATTGACGTCTTATCAATGTCAAATTCGTTCCCTATGTTTCAGTTGAAATGGAACGGGCAAATACATTGCTGTTAATTAAATGTTAAGTTGTAACCATGGATATGACAAACCCATTGTTTCACGTTAAAAAATACTCACGGTATAATAATAAATATATGCACTACACACTACATTATAAAAAAAATGTAGGTACTTCTGCAAATATGAAAACTTAATTTTAATATTATCAATTAATTATTAATAATATTAAAATGTATTTACATTTAAAAGAACTTTTATTTCACTACTAGAACATATGATGAAAATGTTTTCCCCATTTGCTAATGGTAAGCCGTAGAAAGTTGAAATTATGCATTTAGGGCTGTTATAGTATCTAGTTGTACACCTCCCTTTTTGCTCATTACATTATTTTCAAAAGTGGTACTTTACTTGATGTCTATGATAGATTTTAATAAAAAAATTATATTAAAATATACCTAATACAATTTTTTTCAAATTTGGCATATAACATTTTTATATCAATGGAAATAACATAATAGATTTTGGTTAAAATGGGCTAACCGGAAGTGATACATTATCTGAAGCTGTTAATAGTTTTTCTTGAAAAATAGTTTTATTTTGATTTGAAAAAAATGCTTCAAATAAAGTTTTAGAGAATTGAATTTTGCGTCTAGCACATCAAGTATTATTATTAGCTCTTTGTATGAGCAAGATGTATTAATTTAAAAATTATTTACTTTTTGATTTTATATGGTAATTAGGTTTGCTATGGATTAGGACAAAAGATAAAATAACAAAAAAAAAAAAATTAATGTTAAAGTCAAATTACGTCCACTCCCTTTAAGATCACTAAATATTTTCCCGTTTTTAAGATAAAATTAATATTTTATATTTTAGTTATTATATATATTTAACCGGGTTCGATCCCGACAGACGCCAAATATTTCCAATTTTAAATGGCACAAAAGTGACCCCTGTGGTGCACTCTCCACACCAGCTATGAGTGACCGTGAGGTGACGCCTGGTAAGCGCCCACACGGTAAAATATATCGTCATCATTACCGATGTCTACATGTGTTGTAGATACTGGCATACCCAGAAATGGGTAATATGCCGTGATGATATATTTATTTATTTATATATATAAAAAAATAAGGTTTTTCTTTGGGGCCTTAGTTATGGACTTCTACCGAACCGATTTTAATGATTCTTTTTTTAAATGAAAGCTATTAGCATGTAGATGTGCACAAAAATCTAAAATGTTACAGTTTTGATTCCGTCTATTTTTTATAAGGCCTTAAAGATTTTTTATTAAGTACCGCTGTCAACCGATAGATGGCAGCACTGAGCAACATGAAGAAGAAGAGAATGATTTAGAATGCATACAATTTATGAAAATTGCTACAAAATAATATTTTGCATTATTTAGGGCTGGTTTATCAATGCAAAATTAAATAATTTAACAGGTAAATATCTTAAATCATGCAAAGCTTTTATAATACAAAAGTCAAAAGTTGATCTTAAATGACAGATAAATATGTCAACATGTCAACTTACAATGAAAACATGAGAAGGAATTTTTTCCCTCAAAAATTAATAAATATAATAGTTAATTCATTAATTTAAATATGGTAAGTAATTTAATAATATTGAGCAAAATTAATAGAGATACATATTTCATAATAATTTTTTTTAACCTAAATTTAAAAAATTTATTGAAGTATATATCCTTTATCTAAAATATAGCATTATTACCTATTTAAAAATGCATAAGAGATAGGTGTACATTTACAGGTTTTTAAAAAATAACGAAATCATTAAATATAAAAGAGTATTATATTATAATCTACCAGTTGGATAACCCTATTTTCCCGTTCTTAAACGCTACCCCTTCATGATACCTTTTACAATATGTTTTCACACTTTTGAAACTGATTTCACGTTAACAAAATATGACCTCACATTAACGAAAATAAATTTCACACAAATGAAATGTGAATTCCCAGTAACGAAATATGATTTCACATTAACGAAAACTGGTTTCAGGGAAAAAAAAACTGAATTTACACCAATGGAAACTAATTTTAACTAAAGAAAACAGATTTTAAACCGCCGGGTTACATATTCTCGCTTCTAACGTAGCTAACATTGTTGTAATAAACTTTTATCATTGTTGTAATCAAGTTTCATTATTGTTGTTAAGTTTCTGAAAAATGCTATTCGTTATTTATTTAATATTTTATAAGGACAAAAAGACAATTTAATATATTTTAGAGACAATAAAAATGCTTTATAAAGTGTGAAATCATACTGTAAAAGGTATAGACATGCAATGATTATGCATATTGTTTTAAACCGAATAAAGATGTTAATTTGCATAATAGAAACACGTTAATTCCTCATAGATTACAATAATGCATAAATTTTTTGTGGCCAATGAAACAGCCATTATTAGTACAATAATTGAACTTGAAATCATAAATGAAATACGTTGATTACAACAATAACAATATTTGTTGGTGACTATATTATTTACGTTATAAAATGAAATGAATGAATAACGTTACCCCATATTTTTGTTGCAAATATTTGCAACGGGTACAGCTAGTATATATATATAATATAATATAATATAAAGTTTAATTTTTTTCTCCAATACAAATTGACTGAAGCGTGCCGCTCCATACAATTTTTACATTTGCCGCCTAATTAGTACAACGACTTTACTATTTCCATAGGCATACTTTTCGAATTTTGCTAGCTGTTATAAAAATAATACCAAGCTCGTATTTTTTACGTTCATCCAAACGAAAATATGCTTCAAAAAATTTAAATTTGAAAAAGCCACAATGAAATGAAATTAAAAAAATTCACGAAGGTATGCAAAACAAATATCAAATGAATCGACATACGGCAATGATAATTAAATGTCATGCCCTGTCATCATTTGTCATGTGTGGGGGTGGGAATATTTAGTATTTTGGATCGTGTGGGTGGGGTATAATTTTGATGAATTATGGACTAAAACTTATTATCACTGTTTATAAGGGAGATAGCCAATCTTCTACTACTATAATTTTGACATTATTTTGGATTAAAAGTTGTCACGTGAACTTCAGCTATTTTTGATCTGTCTGTATAACCCGACTTTCACATGTAGAGAACTGTAGGTTTCCATATGGATAGTCTCCATAACTTTCTTGCGCTCTTGCCCTGTACGCACTCAGAGTCGGTTAAGATTAAAATGGCAATGTGTAGGTACTTTTTTATCCTTGTGTTAATTATAAATAATTCTTATGGATTTTTACAGGATATTGCAATTTCATTTTCATTAAAACGTCAAATGTCAAAGGAAATTCAAAATTAAATGACAGTGATTTTGTCAACAAGATCAATTCTTCCTTTCATATGGCAAATTACGGATTTAGTGCAGAGGATCTAGTAAATGACGGTCGTGTTGAAGACAATCAGTTAACAGAATTTCGTGATTGGTTAAATACACAATTCCTGCCAAATTTTCCTGACGAAACTTTGGCATTATTCCTTATTGCTAGTCAGAACAATATTGAAAAAGCAAAGAAAACTATTACGGGGTACTATGAAGCTAGAAGAGATGCCCCTGAAATATTTAATGACAGAGATATTACAAATGAAGAAATGGACTTTACGTTGAGGGTTCTGTAAGTATAGGAATACGAAGGTTACGCAGTAAGTTATTCGGCCTTTGACTTTAACTCTATAACTAATTTGAGATTTGAGGACCGCACAGAAGAAAGATAACGTAAGTACCTAACATATTTCTGATTTCTTTCTGAAAAATAATTAGAAATCAAATTGGACTTTATTGTTTAACATCATTTAAATATTCACTTATATTTTCGTAGCTTATTTTTTTTTTTTTCATAGAATATGTTGCTTAAATATGTAAATTTATATAACGTACGTAAATGTTGAGAATCATTATCATAACGGAAAAACCATTACCTTTCATCAACTTATTTTAAAGTCACTACCAAACTAAAACGAAACTTAACCCTATCGAGTCGGTCGGGACATGTATAACTCATCTCTCTATTTCATAAGACCAATGGTATACATAGATGTATTTATTCCAAATTACGACTATTTTACACGTGTCCGTCCTACGTATTAATATCATATTAGTTGGTGGCTGCATTGTGTTCTGGTAGGTATATAAAACATACGAATAAATAATGATACACAAGTATCCCAATAGTGTTTCTTGGTTGTATGTATTTGTCCCAAGTTTTATCTATTACAGATGTTCTCAATAAATGAAAATAGGAAAACGAACCAATATATTAAGCAGAGCTGGGCAAGTTACTTTTAAAATGTAACTAGTTACAGTTACAGTTACCTCCAAAAAAAAGTAACTAAGTTACTTAAGTTCCAGTTACTTTGGTGAAAGAACTAAGTTATTTACTAGTTACTCATTAAAAGTAACTTAGTTACCTTGAGTTACTTTCTAACTACTTTTAATGGCGTGAAGTGTAGACTTAGACTGTTGACTTAGTTATTGTGTAGTATACATATTAGGGAGTTTTTGCACTAACTACTTTAACCTAAATTTTAACGTTATTGCTTGGCAACACCCAATCAGATTATTATTGTTAATGTTAACGGACCTACAGGGCCTCATTACCGCCTAGGCCCGCAGGGCCCGGTTGCTGTGATTTTTTTAAAATTTATTAATTTATTTTTCAATTTTGATTTCTTATACCAAGATATAAAGAATGTACTTTCTTTCTAACATGACATGACCATTATAATGTATAAAACATGCATACATTATTTCCTAGACTTATTAGTGGATAATGATTAATTTATTGGAAACCTCGTCGATTTTCAATCTGAGGCCCCGCACATTCAAATATATAACAAAATTCGATGAAAACGTATCTTTTTATAAATATTTGGGGCCCGCTACGCTAATAACATATTCCCGAGACCCGGCAAAATCGCCAACCGTCCCTAGAAAGGAGTAACAGAATATTACGCTAAATTTGGCCCAAAAATCTTATAAAAAGGCCCTACGGACCTACATTATAATATAATATAAAAATTAAAAGTGACATTTTATCTTGTAAGAATGGAATTTGCAAAAATGAGACGAATTCAAGTCTTACAACCCTTGGAACAACGAACAAAATACACTATTTTTTGTATAACCTGAAAATTATAATAATTTTGATGATTTAGTGGCAGTTTAATTATAATTTATTAAAACGTATCATTTGTAAGCGAGGGAAACATTTGAAAATAATATATTTTATAAGTCAAATTTAACATTTAGTGACTTTTTAATTCTAGAATTAAAAGTTAAAATGTGTTATTTTTAGTTTTTCTGTTTACTGTACAAAAACCCTATTATTAATGAATATAATTACTTATTTTATTATCTATTATGGCTTGAAAATCAATCAACAATAATATTGAATTTAATTATGTAGTAAAATAAAAGTTACACATTACAGAGGGTATGCGCTCAGCAGTCCCACTTTGGACAGACATTTATTTAAAACAAAACAGTTTTAGTTAGTGTTTTTAAAAAAGGCATCAGCCTCAACAAAATATTTCCTAGAAATTTTAAAGTAACTAGTTACTGCCCAGCTCTAAAATTTGTGTCAGCGGTTCTCAAAATTTGGGACAATATATATATTTTTTAAATGGAACCATATATTTTTTATTATCTTATTGGAAAGAGTATTTTTTTCTCTTTCCAATAAGGTAATGTTGTTTATGTACAATTTTTTCAAATAAACGAGTTATTTACGGTTAAAAATTTAAATTTTGTAAACTATTTTATTAGTTTTTTAGTCCAGTAAGCCATGGAAACAATTGATTCTTTGTTTGTTTGACGTTTAATAATTTCTCCCTTAAAGTTCTGTGTGTTTAATAATGTTTAATAACTTTACAAATGAAGAAAAGTTAGATATGATCGTACTATATGGAAAGTTACGTAGAACGGTCGGCTCTCTTTCCAAAAGAGTTTATATCAGTGGCGGCTGGTGATATCTTTGTATAGTAGGGCACAAAAATTTAAAAAAGTAAAAAGAGTATATTAAATTATTTAATCTTTAAAATACAGAAGCCATCTTCGTAATTAAATGAGTACTAGACGATTACAATTCAACAATAACAGATTACCTCGGAAAATGCCGGACATACTCGGACATCTTCGTTTAAATTGGGCTGTGCCCGGAACAGGCTTAATGCAGTCATATGCAGCTTCGCGCGCTTCGCTGCTATTGGTCAAAATTCGAGTAAAAATAGTGGGAGACCGGGGCAGAAACATTTGTGCCCTAGCTTCTAGTAGCATATCGGTACGTGCACACGTCAGTATATAGGCTATCTAGCTATCGGCGGTGTAGTAAGAATTGCATAATAATGAAAGTAAATAAATAATAATTAATGTATTTTTAAAATGTATATGTACTCGCTTATTTCTTTTTTTCTTGTCTTTTTATTTGGTAGGGCTGCGCCCTTGTGCCCTATAGCACGAGCCGCCACTGGTTTATATGTGCGAAAAATATAATGGCTTTCAATTTGAATATATTTTCTTTGTTTTGTTATTACTGTAAAATAAATTAATAAAATAATAATTTTATAAAAGACAATTGTTTCTATAATTTACTTGACCTAAACTAATAAAAGATAATTTTTATCTTTAAACGTAAATAACTCGTTTATTTGAAAAAATTGTACATAAACAACATTACCTTATTGGAAAGAGAAGAAAATACTCTTTCTAATAAAATAATAAAAAATATATAGTTCCATTTAAAAAATATATATTCTGTCCCAAATTTTGGAAACCGCTGACACAATTTTTATTTTGTGTACATGACCAATTTTCTAATATAAAATGGCACAATTTTGCTAATTTAACCAACCTCGTATCTCTTCAAATAAAAAAGTTACCAATAGTCAGCAAGCTTATTGAGACACCCTATATATGTTTGGTTTGAGGTGTGACCAAGCGCCGTCATGTTTTGCCGCTGTTGGCGCGTGAAATTTGAATTAATATGTGAAAACTAAACAAAATCGATAAACAATTAATGAAAAAGCATATAAATTGCAACAAATAATAAATATGTACATACGACACCCCCCCCCCCCCCCCCTAATATCTAATTTGTAAATTAACGCAAGCTTTAAAGTTTAAACTATACTTTTGCAGCCCTATTCTCAAAAAAGTTTAAAACTTTAAATAAAGTTTTCCTTTTCTGATTAGTGAATTCTCCTCCATTCCGGTATTTAAAAATTAATCTTCAAAATATTATCAAAAATCTGTTGTGGCCAACACAAAACCAGCCGCTATTTAATTTTTATTAATTTAAATACATACCTACGTATTTACTAACGCTGCAAACTGTTCCAGTGCAGAAAACTATTGCTTTATTTACTATTTTCTTTTTAAAATGTCACTATTATTAATTTGAAGAGATTAGTGTTTTGGCAGTGACATTTACTGTCAGTTACATTCATTTGAAATATGAACTGTGTAACAAAGAAATTGTGTTTATCTTAGGCTTCGCGACTAATAAATAAAATTATTTTTAAATTTATCTGTAAAATATGTAAAAAAAAAGTATTAATGTATTCCTGTAGAAAATTCAATAATCTTTAATTTTCATAAGACATAAAATGCGAAAAAATGGCATTTAATGGTATTTTTTGAAGAAAAACCATTATGAGCTTCAGATAAAGTGCCATTTCCGGTTATCCGATTTACACCAAAATCTAATGGCTTCTTTTCATATTAGAATAGGATAGAAATACAAGGTTTTAGAATTTTCTGAATGATAGTATTTGAGTTAGAGCGAAGACAAAATCCATACACAAAAGGCGAGTTTCTTTATTCACTGATGAGTAGTGCGCATTAATGCGCATGAATCGTAAATTCGTCACACCGTTTCTTTATTCACTGCTGAATTCCAGATGAAATTCATCATACCGTTTCTCATTACCGCGCACTATCCATCGTAAATTCATCGCATGCATTGGCTTTGACTACCGATGGATTTTACGATTTCCGATGGATCGGTAGTGAGGGGGTCTAACGAAATGTTTTTAGGTTATATTTTTGACATTTACGTTTGTTTCATGGTTGCAGGTGTCAGATTATGGAAAGAAAAAATGCATGATTCAAATAAAAGAAACTTATCTCGTTCACAACGGAAAGTAGATGGTTACAGTGGTAGATAATTTTTATTATAATTATGAATTCCATATCACTGCTGCTATTTGCTGTCATCAGATTTTTCATTGTTCGATGAAGAATCTGATGATTGCAATACAGCGACGGTCCTTTTAACCACACCTTTAAGTATAAAACTTTCCATATTTGTTAACTGGTGTGGTGGTTAACTGTCAGTTAATATTTAAGGTTAGGAGATTCATCGCAATTTTCAGCAACCCGTTTCTTTTTTCGGTCGCAGCAGCTATCCATCGGATCCATTAGCTATCCATCGTGACGTCATTTTCAATTGCTGATGGAATTCAGCGCATTAATTGTTGCTGAATAAAGAAACTCGCCCATACACACATACACACATATACACATACCCACATACACACATGCAGACATCATCGTGAAAATTTAAAAATTGGATTCTAGGGACCTTAAAACGTGGTCATTTACTAAAATCTCGATATGTGTTTTTTAGCACGATCCCTATACCTCCCTTACCAAGGGTAGCGGGAGGTAAAAAAGGTAGATACTAGGATTAGATTATTTTAAGATATAAACTGTCAAAATTAGAGTAGAATTCGTTATTCTAAAAATGACGATTAGCTTAAACTTTTTTGAGAATAGAGCTGTTGATTCTTCAAAAAATGCTAGTTTTACAATATTGATGAAATTTCCTTTGTTAGATTCATTCTTGTAATAAATATTAGGTTATAATGAAAATCCTTTGTTGTAATCAACTATTTTACAGTTTTAATTTACAAGATAACAATTCCAGAAAATTATCCGTTTCGCAGGATACTTCTTTTCCTTTTTATATTACATTTTAATAGTAAATAAGGGAAATTTAATATCGGCAGAAAAGAAAAATAAAATTATCTTACCTTCACAATTATTATTTCAATATAACGAGATTAAAAAAAATATCCGTTTGTACTTATAACTACTATATTAACTGTGCTTTGTTTAGTATAAACATATTATTATAAATCGTGTTAATAACAACTGTGCATAAATGCATTTAACCTAACCAAACACTTTTGAATTATAAATTTACAAATACACATATAATTTAATTATTTACACTATTGAGAATATAACTCATTAGTCACGTGACATGTTTTCCGCCAATCGACATTCAGAATTTCCCTAGTTACATGTCTATCACAGCGATGATAAAAAACAAAGAAATTATCACCTTATTTAAATTTGTTGCTAAGGGATTTTTACAACATTGACAGTTAATTTTAACAAAAATTCATTATATTCTCTCATTAAATATAATCTCGTGATATGATTAATAATCGAAGATATTGCTCGTGAAACCGAAGCAGCACATTCCACTCGTCCTTCAGACTCGTAAAATCTGCAACTCGGTTTCACTCGAAAATATCATCGATGATAATTATATCACTTGTTATATTACGTATGAAAATATAAATATAGTATAATTACTTTAAATTCAGTTATAATTCACAAATAATATCTTAAAATGTCACTTTTCTGAACTTAATGCATGTAAACAACACACGAGTTTTCGCGCGATCCCCCTATTGGCCACACTATGTATACACAGTCACGATAGTATATATTATATTTTATTCAGCTTTGATGAAATAATAACAGCATATTAAAACATAAGTTACAGAACACAACGTATTGTAGTACGAGTTGCAATTTCGCTCACGAGCGCACAGGGGTGAGTGGGCGAAAAAGGAAGTGCTTGAATAGCCTTTTGTAACGTGTGTTTTATAGTATTTTTTTCTATGAAGTCTTTCATTTACATTATTATTTTCAAAAAAATATATTTGACAACTTTCATTAACAAACTTCATATCCCTACTATTCCAGTTTCTACTTCTTAAGTTATCAGATTTATCTACCATATTTCCTCCGTTCATCTTGTGTTTCTCTTCTACTTTATTTGTTTGTGTCTTTATTCGTTACCATGTCCGTTGCTAGGTTCGTTGTCCTATTTTCCATTATTTGTAATCCTTATTTTTAGTTTTTTGTTTTAGGTTTATCTTCCATCCTACCTTTTCCGTCATCTACAAGTTTTTGTTCTTTTTCATCCCAAATCCGGACTTTCCCATCTATAATTAGCTTTTTGAAGGCTACTTTTACCACTTTACTCAGCGTCATTAATTCGTTTGCTTCTTTTCTTAAAGCTGCCTGTATCATTCTATCTAACGGTCATATCACTATCTATAAAGATTGCTTCTGCTGCGTACGCCTTTAGTTTGTGTTTCTGTCTCAATATTGTGATTTTTTCTTCAAAATTTTCCATTTCTATTATTCATTTCTTTGGTCCAAGTTTTCGTACATCTTTTATTTTTCCTTTAGTACTGGCATTTATCTTAATAAAATTACTTATGTTTTCTTTTAATTTATTTTTATCCCTAATATTCATATCAAATCCTATAATTATTATGTTGTTTCGAATTTTATCTTTTTCGAAGTTATCTACTTTTGTATTTAATTCTCTAATTCTAGTTTTTAGGTCTTCCCGTTCTTCGATCCATTTCTTTTCTCTTGCCTGAAATTCCTTTTGCATGATTTCTACTTTGTCGCCATTATTTTTTAGTTCTTTTTTATTCCTGTTAATTCACTCTTTAGTTCCATTTTTAGTTCCTCATGGTTGCTTCTCATTTCCTGTTTGACTTCTTCCATCATTTCCTTAAACTTTTTTATCATTTCATCCATTTCTTCCAGGTTTTCTTCAGTTTCTTTTCTACTTTCTGATTTTATGGGTGATCGGGCAGTATATTTGCTTTTCTTGAAAATTAATTCAAATTCGTTCCTCAATTCTTCTTGCGTTTTCTCAACTCTCTTACGTCGGTAATTGAATCACTTCAATTCATTTGCCCCAGAGCCTCCGACACTAGTAGAACCTAATTAAATGTATACAAGGTCGAACGCACGACTATTAGCCAGACAGCTGTTAGCTCACGTGTTTGACAGATTTATCGAGTTTTTTTATACAATTTATCCTCAAGTTTTTCAAATGTTTAAGCTACTTACTGTTTCAAACTTATTTACACTTGCGCATTCTGAAAAAAATATGTAAAATTCTAATTTATTTTTGAATTAAAAAAATCCAACTTGAAAGGGTTAAGGTTATGGTAGGTACCGTTTATTTTTATTGAACCCTCTATGACAGCTGAAAATCTTGAACTTTGAGTTACGTAAAAAACATTTTACATTCTCATATGGTGTCCTTTTACCCAATTTATTCTTTTTGTTTGTTACTTTAGCGATATTATTATTATTATTATTATTATTATTATTATTATTATTATTATTATTTAAGTTCATTGATGATGGTATTGTAATTTGGAGTTAATTTAGTGGAAACTAAATCGGCGAATAGTCCAGTTAACGACGCATTTTACCCTACAAAAGGTCGTGTAGTTCTGAATTTTTGATATGTTGTATAGGATGGTGGGTTAGTGAAAAATCCAAATTTCCACAATCCCTCCTAATCCGCTTCTTTCGCCACTTGTAAAAACCACCGAAAATCGGCACTTTTTCAGTTTATTGCCCCTAACTTCTTTCTGGTGCATTTTAGTACAAAAAAGTTATTTGCCGACTTATAGAGGACAAAATTTTCTAAAAATTATTTTGTATGATTAATAGCAGCGGAGCTATGAAGCTGACAAAAAAGGCTAAATTGCGTACTTAGCAAAATTTTGAGTTTCTTTCCACTTTACATTGCAATAGCTCCGTAACACATAATTTTAGCGTAAAAGTCCTCGTAATCAGTTTTGTAGAAAGTTTAATTACCTACAATTTTTTTTTAAGATCAATGCAACGGAGTGAAGGTCAATTTACAAAAAAACGATAAAAATTGTGTTTTCTAGTTTAGTGCAGTAACTCTTTTTGGTTTATTATTTCTAATTACAAAAGTGTTATTTCAAACAAAATAATCTGTCTAGATGCAAAATGAACGTAAATATGTGTTTGCGAACGTCAATGAGGTCTCATGGGACTATTAGAATTTTTTCTTAAACAGCACTTCCTTGTTTTGTTTGTCTGCGACTTCTTTCTACTGCAAATCGAGTGGTAAATATATTTGATCCGTTTAGGATTTAGTTGTCAGCCCTCGCGTCTCTCGGGAGGCAACATATCCTCGACTTGTAAATACTATTTACCTTTCTTATAGCATAAATAACAATTTAACTGACCATAATATATAAATATCTGTAGAAATCATCGGCTTTATGTGGTTTGGCTGGCATGCATGTTAGTATCATCCTTTATGTTTGGTACTCAAATCTCATTAATATACTGAAATTAGTTAAAACAAATTGTTAAAGGCCGGGTACTTTGTAGGAGATTTTCATACGTCAAATAATTTCAACAAACTGTATAGAGAATACGCCATAGTTCCACAACGCACAGATGAAAATAACGTCGTAATAATAAACCGACTACGTGATTTTGATCCTAACAACTACAACTTCATACTAGCAGTAAAAATTTTGTTCATGGTTGTTGACGCCGCATTGCTTGACAATCCACCAAATGGTAAGATGAAATCGAGGGGTAAATCCAAAAAAATATTATGTACATGCCGAAGTTTTATATAAAATGAAGAATTTCTGAAATTCCTGAAAAAATACAGGTTAGTTGGAAATGTTAGGCCAAAATTCAAAGACAGCTCCGCACTAAAAGTTGCAATAAAAAGTTCCTCAATTATTTTCCAATTTTCTTTGTACATATACAGGGCGTAACACGAAAACCAGGCCATGGGCATTTAACATGACATTTTACCTGTCAGAAATTATAAAACACAGTTTTCATAATACTCCTGAATGATGTGTACCTCCACTTATAATTCAAACAGAGCGTCTCTGACAGGTAAAATTCCAAACAAATATAATGACATTTTACTTGTCAGAAATGTATCTGTCAGATTGTAATATATTACAATTTTACCTTTTAAAAAATATTTTTTTATCAAAATAATACTACTCAATGATTTGTATTTTCTCTTTCGGCGAATAATACGCCATTTTCAATAATGCTAACTCGAACAGAGCATTTCTGACAGGTAAAAATACAAACATATATAATGTCATTTTACCTGTCAGAAACGTATCTATCAGATTGTGACAAGAGGCGTAACTAATAGCGTTTTCCGCTTACCAAAATTTAGTGCGCACTGGAACGTACTCAGTGCAATGTATGACGTCATGCACTGTTTTGGTTTTGTGAACGGTGCGCACCCATACAGTGACAAGTGGAAAATACGTTCCTATTTCGGTTCACATTTGTTTGTGAAAAAGTTGAGGTTAAGTTTGGGGTTTGAAAGTTTTATTGACATAATTGACAATAAATATAAAATATGACGACGGTGTCATTTATAATACCTCTTTTAATTCTGAAGGATTCTTGAAACTTGATAAAATTTAAGTTTTTTATTTCAAAACAATATATGTAATTATTTCCTGTTTGTCAGTATATTTATGTACTACACTAGATATGAAATTAATTATTTTGGGTTGGTCTGGTTTATTTAAATAGTCTAGAGCCGTTTCTGTTATATCATCAGATGACGAAGATGAAGATAAAAGTCCTTCAATAGTAGATACCACTACGGTATTTTTGAAATCTTCCGCCGCCATATTTGCACTCAAATTGTCGCACTTGCTATAATAGTCGGTGCAACAAAATACGCACTGACTGCGAGTTAATGTTGCCCTGAGTGCGATTTCGTAGTAAGTGGTAAATAAAAATCCGGAACAGTGCGCACTGAAAAGGAAAGTGAAAAACGCCACTCACACTCAGTGCAGCTTAATTTGCACTCAGTGCGCACTGAATGTGTAAGCGGAAAACGCTATAATATTTCTATAATAAACTAAAAACTGCGCATCGAAGTTATTATTCAAATTAAAATAATTTCACGTTCTCATTTTTCGATGGGATATTTTTTATTTATGAAGAGGTTATATTTATCAGCCTCTTTGTTAGAAGGTTGAAAAACTGGGCCTAAGTATAGTATACCATTAGAAAATAAATGATGATTTCGCTTCCGGTAAAACGGGAAGTAGAATTTAGGATTTTCCCACATCAAAAATTGACATTTAACTTCGCTTGCAACTTTGTAATTTAAACTATTGGTCTAAAATTAATAATAAAAAAAAATAGTTACTTGTCCCTATTTTTCCAATAACCTGCATATTTTATATTGAATTAAATGTTGCATACCACATTATGTTTCTATTTATTTTATGTTTCCTGCTTCATCACAATTTAAAAAGAAATTTCTAAAGTTCCGTTATTTTGTAATTATACGAGTATTATATAATCAGGTATCATAAAAATATGAGTTTTACTTAAGAAGTATTGCTTAGGTATTAAAGAGGAGTGTAACGAATTCATCTGGACATAAAAGGAATGAGATTTATGGTATACATAATATTGAAGTATGGATAACCCCTTGATGAAAGATAGTAAAAATGTAATGAGAAATCTAAATACTTTTCTTCCTTTAGCTGTAATAGCAGTATATGATATGACGGGAATGAGTATAAGTCATTATAGAAAAGCAAAATATGCTTCTATTAAAAAATTTTTTAACTATACACAAAATGGTTTCCCTCTCCGTATACATTCTGTTCATTTTTTAAATATTACGTGGATTATTGGAAAAATTATGACTTTTATCAAGCCTTTGATGATGAGGGCGGCTGTTGTGTCAATAGTAAGTTTTAATAATACATATTCCTTATTTATTTCACAGTAATCCTGAAAATGGCATTTAAGAAAAAAACATACAAATTTCCAAGAATTGTAGAGAATATTAAGCTATACCGGGAATCTTCCGCAGGGATTCTGAATCCATGTCCCGACGATGCAATCTTTGTGTTGAAGCGAATGTTGGCTATTTTGAGCAACTACTGTAAATTCTAATAATTTAAGTACTTACTAATCAAATAAAAAAAAAATCAAAATATTTTTCTCTGGAAATTTATTTTTCTTGCTCTCAGGTAATATATTTGACGTCCTCTACAACTCTTGGAAGTTTGTTGGTATAGAGAGTGTTCGGATTTCGAAGGCCACCATTGGGATCTCGTAAACTATAAAAGATACGACATGTAGTGCGTCTTGGCGTCTTTGGCGGGCAATCTTAAATGTGCTTTTGTTTTTTTCAAAAATTCTTATGGGTTACCTACTAGTCAATTGCGGAAAACTGAATATAATTAATTTTTTTACTTTGAATTTATTTCTAAACTATGATTAATTGAATAAAATATTTTACATAAAAAAGTTAGATATTATTCCGGTTTATCATTTTAGAAAAAAATCTAATATGAATATGTCGTTCTCATTAATACAAAAGTCTTAAAAACCAAATTTGAAAAGTTTTAAATTATCATAATATATTTTTTATAAAAATCTGATCAGAGTGGCAGGTAAAGTATTACTTCCGGTTTATCAATTTCAGCGAAAATATAATGTTTTTCCCGTGACATAGAAGCCTTAAGTACCAAAATAGGAAAATTTTGGATTATATTTTCACATGCATAGTTTTTCGTTGAAAACTGTTCTGGGCTTCAAATATAGTTCCTCTTCCGATTATCCTACTTTAACCAAAATCTAATAAACTTTTTATATTAATGCAGAAAGCTTAACTATGGAAAACAGATATTTTTATAAGTTTGATATGAGTTATCGTGGAAGAAAATATCGTCTTTCTCTCACTCTCTCTCTCTCTCACACACACACACACACACACACACACACACACACACACACACACACACACACACACACACACACACAGAGAGAGAGAGAGAGAGAGAGAGAGAGAGAGAGAGAGACATAAACACACAGACACACACACACACACACATTTTTGGGCCGAAAACATTTTCTCCCTTATATGGCAGGAGGTAAAAATAAGTTTCCATTCCAAAAATATGAGATTGTGTTATATCTCGAAAATTTATCGATAGAAAATTTATTTTTGTAAGCCACTGGATAATATTAAATAATAAATATTTATTTTCTATAGACACAATACATGTTGTATAGAAAACGTCAAAATTTCAATTACAAAAACAAAATATAAAGATTATTACACAAATAATATATTTAAATTACAATGACATAAACTCATTTAAATTATAAAAACAATGTTGTAGAAGGAATAGTTCTATATTTTTTTAAAATTTCTTTTCAGTATCCACTGATTTAAATATTTGTAAACCAACTCTGTCGGGAGAGTTTTTAACGACTTTTAATTTAGCTTTTGGTTCATAAAAAATGTTTTTATTTCTAGAGTTAGACAATAATAATATCTAAGTTAATAAGACAATAATAATATCAAATACAGTTTTCCTCTATTATCTAGTATCCTATGAGAATTTTTGGTAAAACAAAATCACATCTAAGATGATCCTCTGAAGTCGCACATATTCAATTTAACCGAAGTCGTAGGTATCTCTTACAGTTTCCGAGATCCTAATGAACGTAATATGTATACATACAGGGTGTTTAAAAAATATTGCAAAAAAATAAGAGTATATAATATTATTTGATATACCTACTGATTGTATTGTAATGCAAAAGGAATATTTCCGAAATTCGCAAGATTAACGGCATGGTTAAGTATACATTTAATACCACTGGCCGACTCGATATACAAGCGAGCAGCGCTACTTTAAAAAATCAACTTTAGAACGAGATATCAAATATTAACATATTAAGTTGTTACACAATAATTAAATTAGTTATAGGTAAATGATTTGGCTATTGCCTAATTTCAATACAAAATTTAGTTTGCTTGCACCGAGGTCATGAAAAAAAGAAAATTATCGATGAATTCAAACAAATTTATTATTTATGTACAATAAAACAACTATTTTTTATAACATTTGTTCAAAATGTTCACCTGTAGCACGCAAACAGGTACGACAACGATCTGCCACTGCATTGGTCGCTGGGTGACATTGCTCGGGAGATCTGGTTTTGCATCAAAGAAATTCTCATCTTTGGTTACATGAAAATCCTCATGCAATTAAAAAGAAAAATTTCCACTATGAATTTTAATGCAATGTTTAGCTAGGTATTATTGAAAATACTTTAATAGGCCCTTTCTTTTTGCCACATAGTTTAAATTCAGAGAGGTTCTACATTTTTTTAAATAATGATTTGAATGATTTAATGGAAGAAGTTACATTAACAATAAGAATAAACTCTTGGCTACAGTTAGATGGCTGCCCTGCACATTATGGGAGACAACCAAGAGAGTGGTTAAATTTACACTATCCACAACGGTGGATTGGTCGCAGAGGACCTGTACCATGGCCAGCCCGTTCGTCCGATCCAACACCTTTAGATTTTTTTGCTAGGGATGCCATAAAAGAAAGAGTTTATGATGAACCGATAGATAATTTCGGCACTCTACGCAGAAAAATTATTCAAGTTTGCGAAACCATATCTCCCGAACTATGTCACGCTGTCACGCAGTGACCAATGCTGTGGCAGATCGTTGTCGTGCCTGTTTGCTTGCTACAGGTGAACATTTTGAACAAATGTTATAAAAAATCGTTATTATTTTAATGTACATAAATAATAAATTAGTTTGAATTCATCGATAATTTTCATTTTTGCCCTGACCTTCGGCAAGCAAACTAAATTTTATATCGAAATTAGGTAATAGTCAAATCATTTACCTATAATTAATTTAATTGTTATGTCATAACTTACTAAGATAATATTTGATATCTCGTTATAAAGTTGATTTTTAAGGTAGCGTTATTCCATTAGATAAACATGAATATCTCTGAAACAAAACATTTACGAACATTTGCTCAAATGAACTTGTCACCTTATTTTTACTTGTTTAATCCATGGTTCAAGTTATGCCTTTTAAATCTGGGACACCTGTAGAATAGAAATAATTACGAATTAATTTATTTCTATTCAATATCAGTTAGGTACGTGATTAGATATCTCATAATTTTTATTAAAAAATTCGTGTCTCAGTGGCACTAAAAATATTCACTTCAAGAACAATGCCCTTAATTTTGCGAATTTAGGAAAAAATCCTTTCGCTTTACAATAAATTTATTCTTTGTTAGCACTACAGTGCTGGGTGGGTCTTGGCTTCCTTCATAATCAGCTTTCATTCGGCTCTTTCTCTTAATTTGTCTCTCCATCATTTTACGCCTATCTTTCTTAGATCTTCTCGCCTATCCATCTGCGTGAATATATTTTTCCTCTTTGTATTCTGTACGACATTCTTTCTTCTCATATTCTTGTTATATGTTCGATCCAGCTTCTTCTGAGTATTCTTCTCTCGAATATTCTCATTCTTTTTATATCTTCTGCTGATAGATTTTAGGTTTCGCAACCGTACGTCACAGTTGGTCGTATTAATGTGGCGTAAATTATTTTCTTCGAGCTTTGAGATATGTACTGGCTTTTAAATAATTTCTGGTGGATAAAATAAGTACAGTTTTCTATTGATTCTACTTCTTCTTCGTTCCAAGGTAAATGAAGTTGTTTCGAAAATCTTTGCTCGTATTTCACTGTTCTGGGGTAGCCTCCATTCTTTTGTTGCTGTATATCTATCAACTTTTGTCTATTTTCCGTGATGACGACTATATCGTCTGCATATGCGCATATTAACTGGAGAGTGTCGCCCTGCTTGACACCTGTGTTGAAGGAGAATGAGTCTGTTAGCTTACCTGTTATTTTTATCTTTGCCTTAGTGCATTTATAACCATTTTTAATATTCTAATAATTTTATATATATTTTTTGTTCTTATATTGTTTTATAAAGAACTTTTCTGTCTACAGTGTTGAAAACTTGTTTGTAGTATACGAATAGCATGTGTATGTCAAGGCCATATTAGTAGTACCCCGAGTAGTACCCTTTCATTATTTACCGTATTATAAATAGTTGATTTGTGGTTTTTATTCCTGGTCTAAATCCACACTAGTATTCTCCTATGATTCTTTCCGAGTATACTTTTAGTCTTACGTTTAATAATGTAGACAGTATAGTATTTTATAAGCGACACTAAGGAGAGTTATTCCTCTATAATGGGGTTCGGTACAAAAAAGATTGCATACTTGCCCTATTATGAAAATATGACTAATTTTAAATGAATTTGTACCAAAGTATTTTAACTTTCTATTCATAATTTTAATAAAAACTATGGGCACTATAAGGATATGATGTCACAACTTCACTGTATTTATAGTACTACTAAAAGAAAAGAATTTCATTTTATATTATTCAAAATTCGTAAAAAGATAATCCATATATTTATAAATAATTCTTTATTATGTGGAAATGTATAAAACGTTTAACATTTTTATTGAAATAAAACATTATGATTAATAGATATTTATACACCAAGTGAGTTAAGAAATTAACTAAAATTTCTTCTCATGAATAAACATTCTTAGCTCACGTGGTTTATACTAGATATTTACACACCAACTCACTCGCCCTTCCGGGCTCGTGAGCTAAACTTTCTTGTCATGAATAAACATTCTTAGCTAACGTGGTTTGTACAATATTTTATTCAATTTTGACGAAATAGTAATAAAAATTAAAATATTTAATTTAGACAAAACAAAAAACGAATCAGTTAGTAGACTGTTCATGACAATCGTCGATGATAGATGTCAAGTCTTCAATTTAAAAAGCTTTATGGTCTGTCATTTGTGCCGTGAAAAATAATAAAAATGGCTGATAATGTCTGATAAATACTATGGCAAGTGTTAATTTCGTGCCTTATGTTATTTTAAATGCATTATTTGTTGCAGAGTGAATTAAAAACAAAGTGAGAGTGATTTAAAAAAATTTAATTCACTTGTGAAAAAAGTGTTACTTATAGTTGTTGCTATGGAGTTATTAATGACAGTTTAAAACGTCAAAATTGAATAAAATATTTTATTCAATTTTGACGAAATATGAAATTTTAGGCTTGAAAAAACTCTGAATTTTTTCATCCCTAACATTTCGTGAAAATGAACTCGGATCGTCGTTCATCAATAAAATTTGACGAAGTAATAATAAATACCATTAATTAATTTTGACAAAAGAAAAAAACTAATCAGTTAGTAGACTGTGCATGACAATCGTCGATGACAGACGTCAAGTCATCTATGTAAAAAGCTTTATACTCTATCATTGTGGCTTTGAAAAATAATGAAAATGGCTGATAATGTGTGATAATTATTGTGGTTAGTGTTATTTTCGTGCCTGATTTTAAATGAAATATTTTTGCAGAGTGAGTTAAAATTTTGAGAGTGATTCAGTTGTGAATAAAATACTTATAATTGTTGCTATGGAGTTTAAAACGTCAAAATTGAATAATAGATATTTATACACCAAGTGAGCTAAGATAATGCTTATTCATGAGAAGAAAGATTAGTTAAATTCTTCGAGTAAATAACCATTCTTAGCTCACATGGTTTGTACCATATTTTTTTCAATTTTGACGAAATAATAATAAAAACTATTAGAATATTTAATTTTGACAAAATAAAAAACTAAACAGTTAGTAGATTGTGCATGACAATCGTCGATGATAGACGTCAAGTTATCTATTTAAAAATCATTATTGTCTGTCATTTGTGTCGCGAAAAATAATGAAAATGGCTGATATCTAATAAAAAGAGTGGTAAGTGTTATTATCGTGCCTGATGCTATTTTAAATGCATTATTTGTTGCAGAGTGAGTTACAAAAAATTGTGAGAGTGATTTAAAAAAAATTAATTCACTTGTGAATAAAATGTTACTTATTGTTGTTGCTGTGGAGTTAATAATGACAGTTTAAAACGTCAAAATTGAATAATAGTTATTTTTTAATAAAATAGAATTTGTTTGAAAACAATTTCATTTTATTCATGTTTATTCAATTGAAGTTATATATAATATGAATCCCCAAAATGTATGTGTTTTTATTTAAATAAAAATTAAAGTTCTTTATCTACAATTGCTGTTATAGTAATTAACGTATCAAGGGTGTTATAAGGACAATAACGCCTGAGGTCAACAGTGTACTCTCCGAGGGCCTCTGGCCCTAGGAGGGGACGTTGACCGAAGGGTTTATTGTCCGTTTAACACCCGTGGTGCGTTCAACGTTTAACGTCCGACCAATATATTATTTTAATAAAGATTTTTATCGATTTATGTCTTGTCATTGTGATTTGTGTTAGAGATATTTCGCCCTATTCTGTAACTCAATCGATAATAGTTATCGATCGATAATAATTTTTGACAAATAGAAACAAATGTATCATCTGCCAGTTTCATTTTTTTATTCAGTGTTCTACTATAATTATTGGCTACAATTTATTATCGATCGAAAAAAGTTATCGATTGAGTTACAGAATAGGGGTGATTAATCTACTTACTTAAACGCTGTAACTAGGAAACGCGATATTTTTATTTGTTTACAATACCGATTTCATAGCAACAATTTTATAACAACCCTAGGGTGTTATTTGGTATATAACATACCAGTAGGACGTTAAAGTATTATTTTATCTATCCTTGCGGTTAAAATGTCACTTAGTCAACTACTTCTAGTTGAACAAAGCGCACTTTAAAATCTGCAATTGAAAAAAAATATTTATACCAACAGATTTTGCTTTTGACAAGATATAATTATAATTTTTTGTCAGTGACAGTTAACCACCTGGACTTCAATTTTTTTTTGGAAGATATTTGAATCTAGTCTCTCAAACGCATCTTCCATGTTTTATAAATTATAAAACTATTTAAAAAAAAAAAAACATACTACGTAAAATCTCTCCTACAGTGACAACTCACACTGCTAAACATGAATGGAAAACAACTGACAGATGTAATTGAAGACACAAAGTAAAATTCAGTAAAAAACTTTAAAAATTGTACTTCAAAAACCATACATATTTGGAAAGTGTATAAACGCTAAAATTCATAATTTTATTCAATGTTTCAAATAATAGATAAATAAATTGAAAAATGAGTACCGGACCCCATTCTCACATTTAAGCCTATCCTCATTTTTAAAGATTGAACAAACAGTTCCCGTGCTCCAGCTATTTGGCATTTTTTCCTTTTCCTACACCAGCATTAGTAGTTTGTGTAGTACGTTTATCATTCTTTCGTCTTCTGCTTTCAGTGTCTTCAAAAGTTCTATAGTCATACCATCTTCTGCTGGGTCCTTAATGTTTGTCATCTTGCTTATTGGTTTTGTTATTTACTCCTGTACTCTAGACTGATATTATTTTCTAAAGTTTTTTATATTCTTATAGAATTTAGTGATTTCTTTTACTTTCGTACCTTTTTTATCTCTTTTAATTTTCTTTCGTTTATCTCCTGTTTATTTTGCATCCAGATTTTTTGTGCTATTTTTCTAAGCTGCTAATATTTTTCGCTGTTATTCTTTGTTGCAATCAATATAGCAAATAATATATCATACTCTTATTTGTGTTTTACAATATTTTTGAAACAACCTGTACATAAATAAAGATGTAGAAATGTGTTTACTGTAAACGTTTATTAATTTTGTAATTGGGTACCGGTTTCGGAAATAAGTCCGTCATTAGTCCTCTGAAAGACAAAAATACAAAAATAATTTACAAGCGTATATAAATAAAGTTAACAAAATATAAAAAATGGGTTGAATGTTGAAGGATGAACATTTGCTTATAACAGTATACTTATTAGAAATAAAGTTAATTTATATTTTGAATTGTAAAAACGAAATAAAATCAGTTGAAGAATTTTTATAATGAAGATTTTTTCACGAGAAGAAGATGGAGAACTGTGGGTCAATAAGTACGTAAATTAATGAGATTCTTGCACGTGACGGTTCAATATGGCGGATATGTCAGTATAACAGCTGAATGCGGGCAGATAAACGCCTATTTCTCATTATGTTTTAATGGGATGTTGCATCCTCAAAATTGTATATATACCGTGAGTATTTTATAACGTGAAACATTGGGTTTGTCATATCCATGGTTACGACTTGATATTTAATTGACAGCAATGTATTTGCCCGTTCCATTTAAAATAAAACATAGGAAACAAATCTGACAGAAGTATTATATTTAAATATTGTAAGAAATTTAGCGGAGTCAGAAAACCACTCGAGAGCACTAAACATATTTCGGGAACAAAGTACACACAGTATTTTTTCTACATCTAAATTTAATTTTTAGAAAGTAGGTATAATTATTTAAACATAATTTACCTCTAATGACATCTTGTCAATATGGCAGATAACCGTTGAATTTTCCTATAAGTTATGATTTGACATTTGTTTGACAGCAACGTATTTGTCTGTCTCATTGAAAATGACACATGGGGAATAAATTTGACAGAGGTGTTATATTTAAATATTGTAAGAAATTTAGCCTATTCAGAAAACCACTTGGGCACAAGGTACACACTATATTTTTTCTACAACTAATTTTAATTTAGAAAGCAGGTTTAATTATTTAAACAAAATTAACCTCTATTGACGTCTTATCAATGTCAAATTCGTTCCCCATGTTTCATTTTAAATGGAACGTGCAAATACATTGCTGTCAATCAAATGTCAAGTCGTAACCATGGATAAGACAAAACTCAATATTTCACGTTAAAAAATACTCACGGTATATATATATATATATATATATATATATATATATATATATATATATATATATATAACGTTCTATTTGGATTTTATGTGCATTACTTTCAAACCAATGGTGAAAGAGTATCAGATAACCCTTATTTAATAAATTTATAAAAAAATTTAATAAGTAAAGGTATTATTTGATTTTTTCCGAGTGTGAGACTGGTATTGTTTTGGAATCTTTTCGTTCATATAATTTAAAAATATTTTAAAATGTATGTAAAATACGTAAATTTTGAGGAATATTATGAAACAGTAACTTTTCTAAATATGTACATAGATAAATAAAATATACATCATTTTGTATGCCACAATTCTGTTCTGTGGTCGGTTATTACAAGAGAAGCTACTTTTAGAATATTTTTATTCATAAAATTATTTTTTTCAATTATCTTTTATTTCGCCCATTAAGGCTTGTCCATATTTACCTAAATTTACATCATTCCATTTACAATTAAAATATAATGATTAATACTTACCTTGCAGTCTTGCACACGCACTAGTGGCAATAAAACGTAATATAAAATGAATACAATAGGGAAACACGAAACACATGATACATACATCTTGTTTTGGTTTCAAAACATTTTACTGTGAATATGTGTGTGACTTTTTTTCTCATTTCACTTCAAAAGAGTACTCTTATTACTATTTAGCCGTTATAATTGCATATATAATTTACACAAACGTTCACAAATAATTATTTAAGATTTTTTGAAATGTAAACACGAATTCTCAATTTGACTCCATGTTAATAATGAATGGCCTTGAGTGACGTAGGTGCAAGTACCTCATTCAGCGACATTTTACTTCTTCTTCCTATTCTTTGTTTTGTCTGATCACACTTGTTGCGTACTGTTTGACAGTTCTCCATCTTCTGATGACAAATGTCTTCATTATAAAAATTCTTCAACTTATTTTATTTCGTTTTTTACAATTCAAAATTTATGTTAACTTTTATTTAAGTAATGATGTATTTATTTACTTTGTCGTTTAGATGTACGTCTTTCTGCCTTTTATAATTTGACGGTAAGTTTATTTCTAATATACTGTTATAAGCACATGCTCATACTTCAAATATTTTTTTATATTTTGTTATTACGTTATTTATATACGCTTGTAAATTATTGTTGTATTTTTATCTTTTAGAAACCGGTACCCAATTACAAAATTAATAAACGTTTACTGTAAACACATTTCTACATCTTTATTCCAATTCTACAGTACCATGAATGATTTCATCAATTTAACCTGTATATGTACATACATAAGGAATGAATTAGCATCAAATGAAATGAATGAAAATTGTATTGTTGCAATAATATGTGTAGTTTATTTAATAAAATTAACTTTAATGTAGACCTATTTTCGAGTTCGTATACAACAAATTCTGGCACTATATTATTAAAAATTATAATTGATTTTCATTTATTTTTGTGCATGCAGCTTGTATATCAATAAATTATCATATGTTATATTTTGTGCTTACAATGTATCCAAATTGTTTCCTACCCCACTTGTTAGATTTCCTGTTTGGGTAGTGTATTTAATAAATAAATATTTAAATAAATAAATAATCATCATTCACACATATTCCTAGTAGCCCATGCACACTTCTTTCGCCTAATCCACTTTCATGATAACATTCATACAAGCTAAGCCTCATTTTCACCGAATGTTTTTAAGTTTAATACATAATAATTAGTACATAAGGCTTAATGCATTATGACAATTTACTACGATACCATTTCCAGCTATTTTTTTTTTTTTAGTGAATAATTCAACATAAATGTCACAATTTATTACTTTATGACTTGTTGTTTAGCAGACTGCCATTGTAGCGCAATTCTTTTTGTTTAAATATGTTATATACATAATTTTCTGTATCTATATCCATACCGAAAAATTAAAAATTTAATTATAAAATAGACTGACAGTTGACAGGTCAGGTTAGAAGTTTACAATCTTTAGTTCTTACGCATTGTTCTTAGTTCTTAAGCATTAAGCCTTATGCAAAGCTGGCTGGAAATGGTAGTAAACGTTGTCACATGATATACATTTTTACGCATTGCGCTTAGTTATTAATTATAGCTCTTTTGCATTAGGACAATCGGTGGAAATGAGGCATAATGCATAATGATTAGTGCATAAGACTTAATACATTATGACAATTTACCATTTCCAGCTATTTTGTTTAGTGACTAATTCAACAGAATTGTCACAATTTTTTCCCTTTTTACTTGTTGTCTAGCAGAGTGCAATTTCAGCAGCAATTATTCTTTTTTTAAATATGTGATATACATAATTTTCTGTATCTATACGTATCCATACCGAAAAATTAAAAATTTAATAATTAGAAAATAGATTTACAGTTGACAGTTCAGGTTAGAATATAGTTTGCAATCTTTTGTTCTTATGCATTGCTCTTAATTCTTAAGCATTAATTATAGCTCTTACGCATTAGGACAATCGGTGGAAATGAGGCTTTACTCTTTGTACTCAAAACAATTTTCTACGTTAGCACACTACCTAATAACATGCATTCTCTTGAAAACCGGATATCCATGCGCCCATATACCCTGAAATTCACATCACCAGCATTTACAGGATGGTGCATCGGAAAACGCACAATAGCGATTTCAATGTTAATATTTAAATTTTGTCATTCTAATTACACATAGCAAGATATGTTTGATAAATATTGTTTGTTTTAATGTAAAATAAAATATAAGAATAATTTATTGGTTTGTGATTCTGTTACATGTCGTTAAAGTTTAATTTTTAGCTAAATATTTAATATAATTACATTGTAATATTGCAAATCTTCATTTTAAATAAAAAGAAAAATTTATTTAATTATTGGTACAATTTCTATTAGTGCAGTCATAATAAATGATTTTTTAACAATTGGGCCAACTGATGTGGGAGTGGGCTCGTACATAATTATAGATTATTTTCTTTACTGCTTTGTCCGTAGTATTTACTCTATTAATTCAAAATACAGGGTGTTAAAGAATAAGTGTGACAAATTATGAGGGGATATAGTACTGACCAAAATGAATAAAAAAAGTTTAATCAACATTGGTCCAATCTGTTTTGAAGAAAGAGGACATTTTGTATTAGAATCGAAGAAAAACTGACAAAGGTAGTGACTGAACAAAATTTTATCTGTCGGTAAATAGACTATAAAAAAAAACAATAAAATTTTATATGAAACACTTTTCGACTTTTTAATAGCAAATAATTTGAAAACTAAATATTGGCCAAGGTCGCCACAACATTGTCTTAGTACAATTATTTGTTTTTTTTTTTGATAAAAAAAAAACACATCTCAGATGAACTTTGAAAGGTAAACAATAAGTCTCATTTAATCAGAGTCGTAACTCTTACAGTTTTCGAGATAGCAGAGGTAAACTCCGAAAAAACTTATTTTTTACTGCCTTATATCTTGGAAACTATTTAAGATCGGATCCATTTTGATAAAACTTTTTTTACTCATTTTGGCCAGAATGATACGTCTTCATAGTTTGTTACACTCATTTTTTAACACCCTGTGTATAACACATGATTACCTTAGAAATTATTAGTTTATATATATGAGTATTTAGGTAAACTGGACTATAATTCAAATTTTAACTCAGCAGTATAATGAACAATTTAATATCTTGAACAAATGTCACTGAAAATTGTTCTTTTGTTACTCTTGTTTAGTTTATAAAATACTAACGTTAAATTATAAAACATCATTTTTAGCAGTACTATCACAATCCGAAAATAAATATGGAAGAATTTTACAAAAATCATATACCTAAAAACTGTCTCCCAAGTGATTATGGTGGAAACCAAGTTTCTCTGGAGGAATTACATGAACTCACTGTACAGAAGTTAGCCTATATGCACCCGTTTTTCATAGAGGAACAAAATATGAGAGAAGAATTCGAACAAGAAGACGACGACGATGATAATGATGAACAAGACTAATTATTTATTGTACTTAGTTATTATAAAATTATGTATTACTTATAAAATATTATTTAAAAAATTTAACTTAAAATTTACATTTTGTTGCAAATATTTATATATTATGACGTAAATGCAGGTTAAGTACTTATTTGCATCAATATATAATGCTCTTGGTCAGCTTTGGTTAGAGTAAGCAGGGGTTTGGGTTCGAAATAAAAATAATGGATGCGATCCTACACCCATACTACGCACTATAATGAGCGACGGCTCGCAAAAAGTTTGAATAACCACACATCTGTACTTCGTGTGCCAGTACCTTTGAGAAAGGTACACTGAAATTTAAGCAAAAGTAACATAGATAAGAATTTATTAACAATAAAAACAATGAACTTGATTTTGTACTCGAACCGCCCGCGGTAAATAGGCTGTAAAATATCCAGAGTCAACTAAGAAGTTTAGTTAATTTCTCGGTTAAAGGCAGGAGTGCGCAAACCATTAGATATACAGAGCAGATTATGTATGTCTGTATGTATTTTATTAATCCTTGCCTTTCGACATTGAATCTATTACATTCTTTCCTTACAAATCCATGAAACAAGTTACATAAAATAAACTTAAGTATTCTGTTTTCTTCTTGAATACTCTTCATCCATTTTAGTCCTTTACCTGAATCGTCCAGTATCCTTCCTCTTCCTATGATTGGTCTGCCTACATTCTGCCCCCAACAACTCTGTAACATATGTCAATATTTTCAATTTGACCATGACATAAGCGGCATTGTTGGTCCTCTAATTTCCGCCAGAAATAATTTCCCGTTTCTTCGTTACCGTAAGGAACCGTGCAATTAGTTGTATATCTTCTTTCTTCATTGATGATGTAAGGTACCGTGGTAGATCCAGAGCTGGGCAAGTTACTTTTAAGATGTAACTAGTTACAGTTACAGTTACCTCCAAAAAAAAGTAACTAAGTTACTTAAGTTCCAGTTACTTTGGTGAAAGAACTAAGTTATTTACTAAGTTATTTAAAAGTAACTTAGTTACTTTGAGTTACTTTCTAACTACTTTTAATGGCGTGAAGTGTAGACTTAGACTGTTGACTTAGTTATTGTGTAGGATATATATCAGGGAGTTTTTGCACTAACTACGTTAACCTAAATTTTAACGCTATTGCTTGGCAACACCCAATCAGATTATTATTGTTAATGTCAACGGACCTACAGGGCCTTATTACCGCCTAGGCCCACGAGGCTACGGTCTAGGGCTTGATTTGACAAGGGGCCCGCAGGGCCCGGTTGCTGTGATTTTTTTAAAATTGTGACGCTCTACCCTCGCTACTGCGTGGTTCTCGTGCTCGGGCGCCAAATTCGTGGACCTGGAGAGGGTAGGGGTTGTGGATAGCTCGCCGGTGGGCCCAGGGTTGGAACACAATCAGATATTTTGGCTTAACTAAATTTTATTTACACACTATGTACAGATTATGTTGTGAAAATGTTGAAATGGATTTTTACTAACTAAATATACTTTGAAATTAAGCTACTGACTTTACTGATACTACTAACATGAACTGTTTGATTTAAGAAAAACTGGCTATAATTTTAACTAGCAAACTGACTCGAACTGTGAGTTGTATACTCTGCAATCAACCGCAGAGTCGTGAATTACCGTCCCGACGCGGGACTTAGAAAATTATATTTACTCGTCGTGATCCCGACACGGGACTTAGAAAAATATATTTACTCGTCGTGATCCCGACACGGGACTTAGAAAAATATATTTACTCGTCGTGATCCCGACACGGGACTTAGAAAAATATATCTACTCGTCGTGATTACCGTCCCGACACGGGACTTAGAAAAATATATCTACTCGGCGACGTACGTTCCCCGCTGGTTCGGCGTGGCGACTCTAACTCACCACTCGGTGAACTTGGAGATCTCGGTGTCGGTTGGACAACGCTGGTCTTGGACTCTATTCTGCAGACGCTGCAGAACTCCTGGCTTTTGACTAGACGCTAGTCAGCAGACAGAATGAATTCTAGGGATGCTGTGGCATCTTTTATACCCGAATTTTGATAACTCTCGTTCAAACGCGCGCGGCTTATGTGGAAGTGGTTTTATTCGAATGTGATTGGCCGAGTGGGAGAACAGACTCGGCTTACTATTGGTCGAGAGGCTGGGCTCTTACAATATTTCTAGTAAATTCTATACTCAAGGGAAAATGCGAAAATCCAGTTTTTCTTATTTCAAACTAACAGGTAAAATATTTACAATAATATTTTAAATAAAATACAATTTAACAAATATTCCAAGTTGTAGGTTTGTTCCGCTTTCATTGGCGCTGCGGTCTTGACAGCTCGGGAATGCGTGCTCCAGTTGTGGGAACTGGGTGAACTATTGTTTTGGAAGTTGCCCTGTGATGTGCAGAGTGAAACGCTGGCCTCGAAAAACCCCGGAAAGATCGTGGCAGGCTGAAAACTAGAGGATTTTCTGTTGGCTGTTACCTCGTGTTCACCATGCGCTACAGGTAAGTTTAAAAACATGTTAAGGGCATTTTAAACTGTCGAAAGCTGTTTTCGTGTTACAGTTATCTCGGAAAACTGTATACACGCCGTGATCTTGCCCCACAGTGGACGATGGTGTTCCATGGAAAATAACCATGTGCTCAAAGTGAGGTTATGGACATTGCACCGCCAGTTCGGACTGCCGAACCCTGTTTTTTGTGCCACAGCGGCTTCTGGCCAAAGGTTACATGCTCCTCGGCAGCCCCACAGTGGTCGGTGACGTTCTCGGGACGCTGGCGTGTTGGCAAATTATGGTGAAACAATGTGACTTCGTCACAAAATTTATTAATTTATTTTTCAATTTTGATTTCTTATACCAAGATATAAAGAATCTACTTTCTTTCTAACATGACATGACCATTATAATGTATAAAACATGCAGACATTATTTCCTCCCTAGACTTATTAGTGGATAATGATTAATTTATTGGAAACCTCGGATCAGACGTCGATTTTCAATCTGAGGCCCCGCGCTCACATATATAAGAAATTTTGATGAAAAAGTATCTTTTTATAAATATTTGGGGCCCCGCTACGCTAATAACATATTCCCGAGAACCGGCAAAATCGCCAACCGTCCCTAGAAAGGAGTAACAAAATATTACGCTAAAATTTCACCTCAAACAAGAATCGAGCATGCGGTACTGTATAATTGATCAGCTTTTCTCTCAGCAGGCAATTTTATTTTTTTCTTTAATAAATAAACTTACATTATAATTATACAAATATTTGTACGTATTTGTTTTTTACTATAAAGAGGGGGGGCTCCGAAAAAAAATTTGGCCGAGGGCCCAAAAATCTGATAAAAAGGCCCTGCGGACCTACATTATAATATAACATAAAAATTAAAAGTGACATTTTATCTTGTGAGAAGGGAATTTGCAAAAATGAGACGAATTCAAGTCTTGCAACCCTTAGAACAACGAACAAAATACACTATATTTTGTATAACCTGAAAATTGGAATAATTTTGATGATTTAGTGGCAGCTTAATTATAATTTATTAAAACGTATCATTTGTAAACGAGGAAAATATTTGAAAATAATATATTTTATAAGTCAAATTTAACATTTAGTAACTTTTTAAATCTAGAATTAAAAGTTAAAATAATGTGTTATTTTTAGTTTTTCTGTTTACCGTACAAAAACTCTATTATTTATGAATGTAATTATTTTATTATCTATTATGGCTTGAAATCAATCAACAATAATATTGAATTTAATTATTACATACATTTATTTAACACAAAACAGTTTTAGTTAGTGTTTCTAAAAAGGCATCAGCCTCAACAAAATATTTCTTAGAAATTTAAATCCCCCCGTTACTTTTTATGACTAAGTTACATTCCACTTTTTAAGTAACTTTGACTAACTTAAGTTACATTCTAGTAACTTAAGTTACTCAAGTAACTAGTAACTAAAAACCGGAAAGTTACCAACTACTTTACCGCAGCAAGTTAAGTTACAGTTACAGTTACCATATTTTAAAAAGTAACTAAGTTACGTTACAAGTTACGTAAAAGTAACTAGTTAGTAACTAAGTTACTAAAGTAACTAGTTACTGCCCAGCTCTGGGTAGATCTATTTCGAATTCTTTCATAGTTGTTATTGTATCTTGATACTGTGATTTTGTTATATCTTTATTGTCCTTGTATTTCTTTATACCTTTGTATGATTGCGTTTGTCATACTTATTCCTACTTTTATTGCATTTTCCACCTCTAAAATTGAAAATACTTTTTTTTCTTAAAATTAAGATCGCTTTTCTTCCCAGTTACTTTTAGGTCTTTTCCTATTACCCCAAATTCACGATCTCTCCAACATCATGCAGTATGATATTATCTTCATTGTTTCTTATTTTTTCTTCGTACTTCATAACCCTCTTTGCTGATTCTGTACTTAATATATGTGTTTTCACCTCTTCTAGGACAATGTAATCTGGCATACTTCTGTCTAAACGTAAAATCCACAGAGCAGATTATTTTATACTAATTGTAATTGTAAGTTTGATTACATATAACTTACCCATCTTGCCCTTGAACAGAACTTTTTAGATTTTTGTAGAAAATTTTTGTTTCTTATATTTTTATAGCCGAGATAGACGACAAAAATTAATTATCATTAACGATTAGATATAGTATGAGCACGTGAACTTGAGACTTGATAGATGTCAAAATTGCGTCTATTAACAAACCAGAAAATATTGAATGTAGTAAGCTCGTGCTACTTATTGTATTGTACTCATACAGAACAAAACAATAAGTAACACGTACTTACATATAACTTACCCATCTTGCCCCTGAACAGAGCACTTTTTAGATTTTTGTAGAAAATTTTTGTTTCTTCACCGATTTTGCAAGAACGCTACATTAAAGCGGAAAATAATTCTAATGAAAGCTGTAGCGCGTTTAAAAAGCTCTCAATAGAGACCTCAGCGGCGTGCCTGCGGCTATTAGAGGCCCGCTGACACGGAAGGATGTATACAATCCGCAATATACAGTGGGTGGCTACAACTCTTAATCGGTAAGCTATGATCCCACCTATATATAAACTAAACGGTTTGCTTGAAATGACGTAACAATATTCTCTTTTACGCAGGACAGCTCGGCTCACTTACTCGTCCCTTGAGAAATTTCCAGCCACATACACCCAGCTGAGCTCTCTGTCGATAGCTCCTTGAAAGTACTACAACTTTTAATAGAAATCTTTTCCTGTATAACGTTCTTGCAAAATCGGCAAAGGAAACCAAATTTTTCTTCAAAAATCCAAAGTGCTCTGTTAAAGAGGAAAATGGGTGCGTTATATGTAATCAAGCTTTAATTCATTTAATCTGAAATGAAAAGCGAGTCGCATTGTCTCTTGCCTCAATTACTGCTCTCATGCTTGTATGCATTGTATTTAATAATTCTTGACACTGCTAAGTGGGTACAGATTGCCAAAAAATTTATAATGTACTTTTAAACATGTCTTCAAGGACACCGTTTTGTAATATTTTTTCCTTTTTTAATACCCCATAGATTTTTTATTAGACTAATGCCCATATTCATAAACACTCGTAAAGTTTCAAAACGGTTCGTTATAATTTTTGACAAATAGAATCAAACTTGACAAATAAAATTTCGATTTTTCTTTCAATGTCGACTGTTTTTATTGCATAAAAATTATAACGAACCGTTTAAATTTTTTACGAGTGTTCATGAATACGGGCATAAGGTTAGGAATACTACGTCAGATTAATACCCGTAACTATTGTTTAATGCTACGCGCCGTGTGACAACTAGCCCCATCTTTTATATGAATATGAAGTCATTAGTTTTGACCAACAACCTACTGAATGCCAAAATGTCGTCTATTAACAAACCAGAAAATATTGAATGTAGTAAGCTTGTGCTACTTATTGTATTGTACTCATACAGAACAAAACAATAAGTAACACGTACTTACTACAGTCAATATTATCTAATTTGTCAATAGACGCAGTTTTGACATCTGTCAATAGTCTCAAGTTCACGAGCGTATACTATATCTAACCGTTAATGATCATTAATTTTTGTCGTCTGTCCCGGGTATTAGATTAAAAATTATTTAAACGCGCGTAAATTATTGTTATAATGGACAATTAAATAAAAAATAATGTATATGCGTTCAATATATTCTAACAAAACATAATGTTAAAATTTATGCAAATATAACTACAACTAAAGTACGTAAATGATTTTTTATATTTATTCATAGTATATTTTATGGGTGGTACGAATACATTTGGGGTTGGGCTCGTAAGAATAGTAATAATAATAATAATAATAATAATAATAATAATAATAATAATAATAATAATAATAAAACACTATTTTTAAGTTACTAAAAAGTGAATGATATTCTAGTATTCCCAATAATAAAGAAAATAATTGAGGTGCCCTGTTTCAAGTGAATCATCATGTATGGTTTAGATGGGACAATATACAAAGATATGATCAAATTTTTCTTCAGTTTTAAGGTTGCACATACAGGCTGGTTGACATCATTATCCAGCTTATATCTGCGTAAATATTAATGTTACAAGGAAAAGTTAAATGAAAGAGTTGTCTAATATAATCAAATCTATAATTGGCCTTCTAATGTTCGGAAAAAATATCTCGCTTTGATTTTTTAAATGGAACACCTATACGTTTCACGGAATAATGTTTTTTAATCAATTTCTTTTTACAATGATGCGTAGGGATTTTCCTTTAAATTATGTGTAATATCTAATAAAGCAATTAATAAAATGACAACAGTCAGCTGTGATACTCAATGTTTCTATCTGTACACATCTGCCATAGATCTGAGAATAGTGTTTATTGGTGAGAAAAGTATTGAAGTTCTTGTATAATTAAGAAAAATTAACATCGGGTCCGAAAATAGTTGATATGCTTTATTGTTTTCACAGATGTGCAGATATAAACAATAGAATATCACAACCGACTGTTGTCATTTTATGTGCTTTATTAGATATAATTTAAAGGCAAACCCTACATGTTATATCATTGTAAAGAGAAATTGATTTAGAACCGAGGGGTAAACAACTGGCCAAAATTTGTACACCAGAAATCCATTTTTGTGAAATAAATTTAATAAAATCCAAGACATCCATAAAAATACAAAGAAATCCATAGAAATCTACTGAAATCCACAGAAATCTACTGAAATCCACGGAAATTTACTAAAATCCACGGACATCCAGAAACATCTGCGGACGTCCATGGAAATCCGCGAAAGTGTAGTAATATTATTATTTATTTACTTATTATTATTATTAATATTATTATTATTCATTAATTATTATAATTATAGTACATCTCTACGGGATATAGGGCGAGTTATAAACTAATTCAAATAGTTATATATTTTAATTATAATGTTTTTATTAATTTTCTATAAACAAGTATAGCATGCGCGCGTTAAGTTGAAATTGATTTTGTACGCGCAGAACCTACTTGGACGGGTCGAACTGTATTTAGGGGATTTATGTATATTGACGTTTAACCGAATATTTAATATAATTGTATCCTAATTATTAGTAAAAGTTTTGGCTTTTATTATAAAGTGTTAGTCTCAACTAAAAGCGTGTCTGCTCTACATGCTTGTACAGTAGAAAAACAAAATATAAAATTGAAAAAAGCAAAATAAAAATACAAAAAAATTAATCAAGATAATTTATTTTCTTTTTATTTGTGTGTATCTGTCATTAATTTGCTACAGATCGCTTATCGGTGGTTGTAACGGTATTTCTTCAGTGTGTCTCGGTCACTAGAGCCCCATGAAAATAAAAACTAAATTTGAAAAGTTTTGGCTTTTATTATAATATACCGTGAGTATTTTTTAACGTGAAACATTGAGTTTATCATATCCATAGTTACGACTGATTTGATTGACAGCAATGTATTTGCCCGTTCCTTTTAAAATGAAACATAGGGAACGAATCTGACAGAAGTATAATATTTAAATATTGTAAGAAATTTAGCGGAGTCAGAAAACCACTCGAGAGTACTAAATATATTTCGGGCACAAGGTACACACAGTATATTTTACATCTAAATTTAATTTTTAGAAAACAGGATAATTATTTAAATAATATTAACCTCTAATGACATCTTGTCAATATGACAGATAACCCTTGAATTTCCCTATAAATTATGATTTGACATTTGATTGACAGCAATATATTTGTCTGTCTCATTTAAAATGACACATGGGAAATGAATTTGTCAGAAGTATTATATTTAAATATTGTAAGAAATTTAGCCGAGTCAGAAAACCACTCGGGCACAAGGTGCACACTATATTTTTTCTACAACTAATTTTATTTTAGAATGCAGGTATAATTATTTAAACAAAACTAACCTCTATTGACGTCTTATCAAATGTCAAATTCATTCCCTATGTTTCATTTTAAAGGGAACGGGCAAATACATTGCTGTCAATCAAATCAGTCGTAACTATGGATATGATAAACTCAATGTTTCACGTTAAAAAATACTCACGGTAGTTTTTCATTAAAAACTGTTATGGGCTACAAGTAAAATACTACTTCCGGTTAATAATTTTGCACAATCCTAATCAGCTTTTTATATATATGTAGAAACCTTAAATACAGATAATTCAAAATTTTGGAAGTTTGGTATGGAAGTTATCGTTATTCGTCACATACATTCATACACATTTTAACACATATATACACACAGACATCATCGCAAAAATTCTGAAATTATGTTGTAGGGATCTTAATTCGTGAACATTCACCGAAAAGTCACCGTGACAGAAAACATTACCTATTTTTTCATTTTACGAAGTGAGCGGGAGGTAAAAATATTACAAAAATGAATTAATAGCAAAAACTCAAACTTACAAATTACAAATTATAGACAAATGAACTGATGAGTGTCTACGAAATTGTATGGGAATAGAACGCATTCAATTCTTCAGACAATTTTTTGGAACAATTCAATATTTCAAACAATTTTCTGTATGATACTACCGCTACCCAATTTATGTGAGCTGTTCAAATATTGCTCATAATATTGTGGAATATTTAGTGTAATATAAAACGGGCTTAAGAAATAATATTGTTGCTATGAGTATATAAAGTACCTGCTAATTTCCGAAATATATCACCAGAGAATGGAAAACAGTATCCACAGTAAATAATCGTATGTATTTACCTAATTTTTAACCTCGTTTTGACTCGTACATCACGAACATCAATCTTTTATTTATACACTAAATAATAAATACATTAAATGATTTGAAAACAGGTTTCTATTTTTTTTAAATAAAGGATTGTTTATAGTAAAAGTTACAAAGAAATATTATTTAAATGTAGCATACTCGTAAAAATAAAAATTAAAACTCACCAGTTAATGTATTTGGTTGAGAGGAATTTATATCAATTTATAGATCATTAATACATTGCACCAATTTTGAAGTGAATGAGAACTGCGATCTCTCTATAAGGGTCGCAGCCAACCCGATTTTGAAGCGGGAAATTTAGTTACGAGATGCGGATTTTGAACGTCAGTCTTAACCGCTTAACCACGAGGACGAAGTGCATGCGTATTCGCGCCTGCACAATTGCCACTTGAATATGCATGGAAATCCATAAACTCCCACAGAAATCTACGGACATCCACAGAAATCTATGGTTACCCCTCGTTTAGAACCTTATTGCGTGAAAATATAGATGTTCCATTTAAAAAATCAAAGTAAATAATTTTTATGGAAATTAGTAAGCCATGGAAAAAAATTGTTTATGCTAAATTATAGATTAGATTGTGTTAGACAATTCTTATATTTAACTGTTCCTTCTATCATAAATATGATGCCGCGAGATCTCGCATTTTCGAGACGAGACTAACCTTATTCTCGTCTCGAGACGAGAGTAATGCCCTCGAGATTTGTTCGAGACGAGAGTAGAAATTCGAGATCTCGATTGTAAAATTTGTTTATATTATATAATTATATCTAATAAAAATATATAAAATAAAATCGGTAAAAATAAATATTTTAATTGACTCTTCATTTACATTCATATTTATTTATTTATTTATTTATTTTAGTTTTATTGGGTTTTAGTAAAAGAAAATGCACAAAAGTGAGTTCAATGGTATACTCTCCACACTTAAAGCCTACGCTCTCTATACGAATAAATAATCATTATTACCAATATTTGGGAATAAAGCAGATTGTCGCAACGGGTAATAAGGCTATGATATTATTGAGTATTTTTTACCTATATGTTGCTTGTAATATTAATATATTTATAATTGCTAATTATAAATTCGAGAACTTCGAGACTCTCGAGTCGAGATCGAGAGAAGGCAAGAAAAAATACGACGAGACGAGATGCAGAGAAATCTCGTCTCGAATTTTCGAGACGAGACGAGAGTGGATTGTTTCTCGTCGTTTCTCGTCTCGCGGCCTCACTAATCATAAATATTTCAGCAAATATATGAAAAATCAACCATCCTGCATACTTTATAATTAAATGATATAGTCTATCCTAAATGGTGGAAGACTCCAGCGACAGGTAAAGCGACACATCGGTTGGAGTAATTTTTACGTCGCATCAATCAAGCAAAGCCTAACTTGCAAGCAAGCGGACCATGCATCGTCGCGGGATTACCGCAAGGAAAGAAGGTATAGTCTGTGTCAAGATAAATGCACATTGAGTTTTCCTTCCATATTTGCTTAAGCGACTGCAAGGGTAATAGAACAAAGAGGTATTCACAATTTTTTCCAATGGGCTACTTGCGTGGTACTGAAAATCCGATTTCTGTCACTATATACGTAATGTTATATTGAAAACATAATAAAAATATAAATATTATTTTAAAATAATTATTTGTTTTTTACTAAATTAAGAAAGAAAATTTTCTGTGACGTCTGTATATTGAATTGGGGGAGGGGAAGCATGTTTAAGAATGTTATCAATAGATGGCATGGCGTGCGAGAAAGTTTTAATTTGAATTTGACATTAGTTCATTTTTCTCTCTCTCTCTGGTCTCTCAAATACATTAATTACTTAATAAATAAACACATAGGTAGTTACTTGTAATTTGAAATATCGATACCAAAACGATAAACTAAAATACTAACCTCCAAACTATTATTGAAACGTCAAACAGGTGATCTACATTACCCGCACAAACATACCATTACTATGGGACGGCACCACGCTGTGACTTTACGATTATTCATTGGTGCGGCGTAATTCTACGTCATACATGGCGGGAATTCAAATAATCAAGTTTCATTATTTTTTTCTGGCTAATTAATAAAAATTTTGTCAAAAGAAAAAATATGGGTAACAAGTTTTTACCTTCTCTTCAAAAATATTAAATAAAAAAAGGTACGCAAGTAGCCCATTACCAAATTTAAAGCAGCAAGTGCAAATTAGATATAAACATTTATAATAAAGTTACTACAATGTATTATTCAATAGTATGTTTATATTTTGTTGTTTACAAATAATCACTTGCAACAAGAATAACGTGAAACAATGTTTTTCGAAATTTATATAGACGAAATACATTAAAATATTTTAACTGTATATTTCCTGGTTTGCACTGTAATTTTGATAATCCGCTCATAGACCTCTGAGGTAAGGAAATACCCCGTGGTGATGAGTTGGACGGAGCTTGAGAAGTCGAAGTCAATATGCATTTATTTTGACACACACTATACATATTACAATAGTATTCCATTTATATGTTATTATATGACAATGAGATTATTATTTTATTTCCTGAATATAAATTAACGATTGAACGAACTGTTACAATAGAGATTTTTTTCTAATAAATATTTCTCTGTAGTAAACTCTTCTTTCACTAATTTAATAGTGATTATTGTAGGTACAATTTTTACGCGATTCATGTCTGTATTAATAAAGATATTTTTGAACTGCTCAACTATATTTTAAATTCTAGATATATTAGTTAAATTTGCACTCTAATATACAGAGAGGTTATGATTTGCAAAAATGGACCATTGGGTCTACAAAATGTTGAATAAAACGATGCGGTACAATGAAAGGAAAAACTAAGTTACTATAATTCAATTTAATCACAAAAAAAAATACAACTAGAAACCTACAATTTAGAGAAAATTGAAAAACAAAGAGTACACTTAAAATTTGTGCAATTAATTAACCCCCTAAAAATCTTTTTTACTATCTTTTACTATCTTTATATACATTTATTTGCTATCTTTATTTATATGTGTCTTTAGACATGAAAATCATTATTCATTCCTTGGAATTTGGATACAAAGAATTTTAGTAAAGTTAAAGTCCCTATGTTTAATTCATGAGGCTTGTATATTGTAGTAGGTATAGTAGAGAGTACACAAGATTGGGAGCTACAAACGACACTTGGGACTTTCCTAATTATAAACACGTGCGTGAATTATGCAAATAATTGCGTACTCACGCGTCACGTTCACTACACAGTGGCCGCGTGATTGGAAAAGCGGTGGAGAGGAATCAGTTCGCGTCATTTACCCGGAAAGTTAGGTAATAGCAGATGTTCGAAAGGGAAGGTAAGGTTTTGGTCGAGGTATAGTAAAAATATTTATGCAGTGGAGGGACGTAGCAATGATAGAGTGATGTTTATGTTTAGGAAAACGAAGAAAATAAATGCTATTTTTAAACACTATAAGATAAGTACATTTTAATCAAATTTACAATTACTTTCAGGCCGAACATAATATTTTTAACACATTTTAAATTTATTTAAAGTGACTGTAGGTTATTTTTTCACGACTTGTTGGCACTACTGAATTTGAAAATGTATATCTACGTTTGTATGACATGTGTCTTATTATCCTTGGGTCATGTGGTGTTCTATTTATAATTTGTTTTTATCTTTTCGTGTGATTAACCTTTATTTGTACACATTGTTCGTTGTTTTTTCTTAGAATTTCATTACTGTTGCCTTGTTGCGTTTCAAATCTGTATTTGTCAATGCTTCGTTGTTTTTTTTTTTTATTTATTAATAATCTGTGGACGAAATCTTGCCTCATTTTTCCTGCGTTCAGTTGTGCTTTTCGTTTTCTCTGTTTCATTTGATTTTATTGATGTTTTGTGTATTTACAAAACCTAGTAATAATGTCTAAAACATTATCCATGCATTCGCAAGAGCTATGTGCAAATGTGATTGCATATTTTGATAGGAAATTAGCGCATGGGTGGACCTTGCTGCCATATAAGATTAAGTTTCTTATTTTTTTTATCAAGTGTATCACTTTTCCCCATATTTCTTCTGAAATTTTTTTTTTGTCCTACACCGAATTTTCAATACCATAAACTGGAAATATATTATTTTTACAATGATATTCAATTATTATTCGTTGAATATATCAATTATCTTGATCGGAAAAATTAACATAACACATAAATACAATTATGCAACACAAATTACATTTTTTTAAATTAAAATAGTATACCATGTAAACCTAGTAATTCTGTGACGTTATCATCTAGTTACAAACTTTCATGACGTCCCTATTCTGCATAAATTTTTTTACTATATTTTAATGTTCTACGTAACTTTTAATAACACATAAATAAGGATCTATCAAATAGTTATTTTCGTAACAAGTTATGAAAAATATCAAATATCATGCGAGTGTAAATTGACGCACGACGCGTAGCGGAGTGCAAGTCAATAACATGAGCTACGATATTTGTATTTCATATAAGTTATGAACATTATTTTTTAGACGAACACAAATAAATTTTACTTTTTTTACAAAACTGAAATTTAGGTTCAAACGTATGGACAGCTGACAAATGAATAATGTATACATATAGTCAGAAAATAATGACATAGTAACCTAGCAACCGTGTAAACTATTACGATATGAAATATATCGTAACACTAATGTCATAAGTTCAACTTTCAGTGTTTGGATACTAGGTTGATATGTCATACTTATCAGCGTGGTATCGTAACACTGAAATTTGAACTTATCACATTAGTGTTACGATATATTTCATATCGTAATAGTTGACACGGTTGCTAGGTTACTATGTCATTATTTTCTGGCTATATGTATACATTATTCATTTGTCAGCTGTCAGTACGTTTGAACCTAAATTTCAGTTTTGTAGAAAAAGTAAAATTTATTTAAGCTTGTCTAACAAATAACGTTCATAACTTGTATGAAATACAAATATCTTAGCTCGTGTTATTGATTTGCATTCCGCTACGCGTCGTGCGCCAATGTACACTCGCATGATATTTGGTATTTTTCATAACTTGTTAAGAAAATAACTATTGTTTATATTGGATACAATATATCATACGGATGAAAGCGTCATTTTGACGATTTTAGATTTTTATCCACTTTATTATCTTTATAATTACATTTTATATATGTTTGTGAATATTGGCTTAACACAGAATTGGAGAACGTATGGCAAATGTTATCTATAACTGCAGTACAAATACGAGTAATGAGTAAATCGATATTTCATACAACCTAAATTTTATACTTGCATTATAGGTACTTATTATTTTTAAATAGTTACAAGGCCATTTAATATATATTAATGTTCTGATTTTAACTGATTATTACAAAAACTCAAATCCACCCTTACACGGCTAAAAACAACTGCTACAATATTCTCCGCATTCTGCGACGTACCTTCAGTGTCAGACAGCTGCTGCTGGCAATGACATGTAGCTAATTGATTGTATTGTGATCAAAGTCAGCTGAGATAAATTAGCTACAGCGGGGTAGGTTGAACTCTAAGCACACCCTGGAGATGTCTATACTGTCGAGAGCGTATCCACATTGTGAATAGGAGACATTTTGTTTTTGTGCAAGAACAGATTGAAACTCTATGTAGCAGGAACTGGAAAGAAGTTTTTAGAGAACGGTTCAAGGTCAGACTGTACAGAATAATAGTAACCCAAAGATGTAATAAGTATAAATTACGTGTATTCACCCAAAAAAGAAGATTCGGTTCATTCTTACCTTGGTTGTTGTACACTAATATGAATTCTTCCAATTTTTATTCCTACATATTTCAGAATGACTTTTTGCAAAGTTTTTCATTTAAAATAATTAAGACGTTAATCATATCATTATATTGAAATTTTCCTTCAAGGACTGATATTTTAATCCTTAGATAATTTTTTTGTTTACCAACTATTAGTTATTTCGATCAGAAGTTTAACTAAAAGCAAACTACCACCATGTTATTTCAAGCAGTTTACATATTTGTTTAGCTAAAAGCACGCAAAATCAGTATATGCTCTAAGAGTACCACGAAGAGTTCCAATACCATTAAGTGAAATAAAAACTAATTTACATAATATGGGTAAATAGGGAGTAATAGATCCTGTAGAGGAACCAACAGATTGGTGCTCAGGACTTGTATTAGTACCAAAACCAGATGGTAAAATAACAATGTGCGTGGATTATATTCATTTAACTAAGTCTGTACAAAGAGAAATATACCCCATGCCAAGTACAGAAAATATTCTTGGACGGCTAGGAAAAGCAAAATACTTTTCTAAATGCGAACTAAATTTCGAGTCTCAATTAACCACGTTTGTGACACCCTTTGGGCGATATAAATATAAAGGATTACCATTTCGCATTAGTGCTGTGCCACATTTCTTTCACAAAAGAATACAACAAATTTTAGAAAATCTAGAAGGTATATTGATCAATATCGATGATATTTTGGTATATGATACAATTATAGAGTGGAGCAGTGGCGTACCTAAATATATGGCACCCAGGGCAAGGGTCGTAATTGCGTCCCCTGTCAACAATGTAAAATCAAGATTACTTCTTTCATGCTTTAGTGTAGCGAGATATATGGCATTTGTATTATATAATAATCAATTTTAAAGAAATGGTATATCTATATATTCTTAAGTAACTTCAACCATGAATGAATCAGCACAATAACAAAATAACTATCAATATATCGGGTGTCTACTTGAAATCCATAATATAGAGAATACAATGTTATATTTTTACATTTTGCCATAGTTACTGAGATATTAAATTTAAAGAAAAGTTTTTCAAAATTAAAAACTACACAATATGAGACTAAAATTAAACATAATTTCATTTCATTTCCGAAAAAAAATTGCAAATTAAAATTCGCAATTTACAGCAAATTTTAGAGTGACATTGAATTACTGATGTTTCAATTTTTTTATTTAGTACAAAATGATTCATGAATTGTATATATGGTCCAGTCATTAGGTAGATTTACCCAGCAAAAGGTCGGGTATTTTTGATTTTTGGATATGTTATATATTTAGAGGTCTCAACAAAAAATGCAAGTTTTCCCCCTCGGGGGCCTTCGGGAAGCACCGCCAACTTGAGAAAAAAGGCGCAAAAAAGTGGTTTTTTCTAAATATCTCTTCACTGATTTACATTAGGCAAAAATAGTTATTATCTAATTTGTTGACTATAAAATTCTCTACAACTTTTATGTAAAACAGTTTTTTCTATAATTAATAGATAGCGAGCTACAGTGCTTCAAACAGAGCAAATTTTTTGAAACGTACATAAATGCTTCATTTAAATCATATTTTATTATATTTTTTTACGTTTTTTTACAAATTACTTTTTGACAATCATTAATTATTATTATTTAACTAATATATATATATATATATATATATATATATATATATATATATATATATATAAATATTAATTATTTTTTATAGTCCAGCAAATTTATGATTTTACCTTAAAGTAATTACAACAAAAGCTTTTTAACGGAATTCAGTCACAGAAAAGTGCGCTGAATAACATATCAATATTTTCCCAAAATCGGAGCATGCGAACCTCCCGCTAATTTGGACAAATGGCGGCATATTCAGGTTTATGGCCATTTGCTTAAAACAATTATGAAAATATTTAAATTATTCAAAAAAAGAAACAATATTACGTACTTGATACTTAGTCTAATAGGTTTCAATATTTACAACAGTTTACATTCGACGTGGCATCGAAAGAAGTAAGTTATCGATAAGTGTATTATAAAAATTGTTAACGTTTTCCTGCATTTTTTTTAGTTTGTCATCCACCACTCTGATCTTGTTAAAGATATGATGAGGCGGTTTTAAAAATTTGAATTCAGCATGAAATTCTCTTGAATATCATGTATTACACGATTATTGCCGATGAACAATTGGCGAGTTACTAACAACTAAAACTCACATGAAATTCCTCTAAAATTTTAAACATCTGAAAATCGGCTCTTTTCTCAATTTTCCATCAACCACTTTGACACCTATTAAATACTTAATATTGGTAATCTGTAAGCCTGTTGCAATTTTGAATGAGGAAATGAAAAAAAAGCCGATTTTCAGATGTTTAAAATTTTAGAGGGAGTTCATATGAGTTTTAGTTGGCAGTAACTCGCCAATCGTTCATCAGCAAAATAGTGTAATACACGATACGAAAGAGAATTTTATGCTGAATCCACAATTTAAAACTGCATCATCGTATCTTTAACAAGATCAGATGTAGATGAAAAATTAAAAAAATGCAGGAAAACGTTAACAATTTTTATAAAACAGTTATCGATAACTTACTTCTTTCGATGCCACGTCGAATGTAAACTGTTGTAAATAGTGAAACCTATTAGACTAAGTATCAAGTACGTAATATTGTTTGTTTTTTTTTTGAATAATTTAAATATTTTCATAATTGTTTTAAGCAAATGGCCATAAACCTGAATATGCCACCATTTGTCCAAATTGGCGGGAGGTTCCCATGCTCCGATTTCGCGAACATATTGATATGTTATTCAGCGCACTTTTCTAGGACTGGATTCCGTTAAAAAGCTTTTGTTGTAATTACTTTAAGGTAAAATCATAAATTTGCTGGACTATAAAAAATCTTTAGAATGAAAAAAAAAAACTATAAACAATAATTAATATTTATATATATTAGTTAAATAATAATAATTAATGATTGTCAAAAAGTAATTTGTAAAAAAACGTAAAAAAAATATAATAAAATATGATTTAAATGAAGCATTCATGTAATTTTCAAAAAATTTGCTCTGTTTGAAGCACTGTAGCTCGCTATCTATTAATTATAGAAAAAACTGTTTTACATAAAAGTTGTAGAGAATTTTATAGTCAACAAATTAGATAATAACTATTTTTGCCTAATGCAAATCAGTGAAGAGATATTTAGAAAAAACCGCTTTTTTGCGCCTTTTTTCTCAAGTTGGCGGTGCTTCCCGAAGGCCCCCGAGGGGGAAAACTTGCATTTTTTATTAGAACCCCTAAATATACAATATATCCAAAAATCAAAAATACCCGACTTTTTGTGGAATAAACCCTTATTTTTCTACCAAATGACTGGACTAATAATAATATGTTAAAAGTTAAATGTCCAATAAAAACAAATTAAACATCAGTAATTCATTAGCACTCTGAAATATGCTGTAAATTGCAAATTTTAATTTGCGTTTTTTTTGTAAAATAAAAAAAAATTGGATCAATTTTAGGCCCATATTGTGTAGTTTTTAATTCTGAACAATTTAAGCGTAACGAAGTATCAATCTGTATACCATATGTTACAATAAAGTACAGAAATAACGTGAGTTATTTTCCTGGATTCTTAGATTGCAGTATACTATGTTTTATATGATTATAGAAATAAGAAAAATAATTTTAAATAATATGACAACAGTTTTTACTCTTCAAATTCTGGCACCAACATTACATATGGATACCAAGGGCTCCAAGCAGCGCCCCCTTGGTTCTGGCTCCCAGGGCACGTGCCCTGTTTGGCCCACCCTAGGTAATCCACTGATTTGAAGTAAAGAAACTGAAATTTTTAGGCCACATCATAGACGAAAATAGTGTTCATATCGACAATCACCGAGTAAGAGCACTTCGTTATATGGAACGTCCACAATCAGTGTCAGAATTAAGAAGTTTACTTGGCTCGATATACTATTTAAATAAGTTCATATCAAATCTTTCTACAAAAGAACATTCGTTACATACATTGTTGTGTAAGAAAAATCAGTTTATTTGTGGAAGTCATCAAGAAGAAGCATTTTCAAAGAACAAAGAAGATCTGATTATAGCTCCTGTTCTTGCATGGTTTCACCCAAAGAAGGAAACTATAATCACAGCTCATGTTTCATCATACGGGATTGGAGCTGTTCGCAAACAAAAAAAGTATGATGAAAAATACAAACCATTAGCTTATGCATCAAAATCATTGTCAGTGCATCAATAACACTAGGCCGAAATAGAAAAGTAAGGATGCGCTCTTGAATGAGCATGCGAAAGACTTGAAGATTTTATCATTAGAATACCAATAATGTTATAAATAAACCATAAATCACATACCAATATTTACATCAAAATAATTAGATGAGTTAACTCCCAAACTTCAACGAATGAGATTACGACTGTACAGGTATTCTTATAATTTTCATGATGTTCCTGGTAAAGAATCAGGTACAGCAGATATTCTTCCTAGAAGACCAGTAAAATCATCAAGAAATAACAACTATCAATTCGATAAAGATATTACTGCTTATGTTCCACAAATAACCAGTCATTTTCCTGCTTCAGATACAAGAGCACAAGAAATATATAAAGAACAACTAAAAGACTTAATTAATTCTAAATTGAAACATTTTGTATAGACAGTTGGCCGAAAAACGATAAATTAGAAACTGAGGTTAAAGACTTGGTGGCCTAAAATTTATTCGGAAATAGAAAATCTCATCTAAAATTGTTTAGAACGCATACAAGAAATGAAAAATAACCGAGAAACTTTAATAATACAAGAATTTCCGCAAAGACCATAGCAAAAAGTTGGAATTGATTTATTTAAATTTAAATTAAACCTGAATTGGTATTTACTAGCAGCAGACTATTTGTCAAGATATTCAGAACTTGCATGGTACTCTAGAAGATATATATACCGATAATGGTACTCAGTTTGGTAATTTACTGACATCCAAATTTAAACAATTTGCAGATGAATCGAATTTTAAACATGTAACATCCAGACCACGATATTCACAAAGCAATGGATTTATAGAATCAATAGTGAAAATAATAAAGAGGAATTTGAAGAAAACTAAAGAAAGAACGGATTAGGATTTCAATTCCTATAATAAAACAAAAATCAGAACCTGAAATACCAAATAGTAATATAATAAAGAGATAGGAACATAAATTACAACAAAATCAAAAATCAAGTAGTGACAAAAAACACAGAGCACGCGATCTTCCGGAAATGAAGCGAGAAGACCCCATGTGAATAATAGATCTGAGAAGATATGGATGTAATAAAGAGAAACATCATTCGCTTAGATCATATTTGATTGAAACTGATAAACGAGTAATTCTACGAAACAGATTTCATTTAATTAAAGTCCATCATTTTAAAAATTTAGAAAATGAAAACTGTTTGTCTGAAATGGAAGAGGAAATTGATTATCCAGTTGAACATATTATCAGTCCAGATGAAAATCTTCCAAATGAAAATCTTATTTCTTCAAGAATTAGAAGAGCAATTATTCGTCCCAGGAAATTAATAGAAGAATGCTAAATTTACTTAAAAAGGGGACATGTGTTGTAATGTTCAATTATTCAGTAATTAGTTGTTTTTGTAGCTTGACATAATAAATCTTATTCATAAACTAGCAATGTACTGTTCGAGAGCATTAAGGCGTGCTGCGTCAGGGATAACACACTGAGCCATTTAACGGGACACGTCTGATTTTAAATAGTTCCTGCATCACAATCGGGTCCAATTAATAAGAATCTATAAATTACCATATTTATTAGTCATCACAGAATGTTGTATAATCATTTCCATAACACGATCAATCCTGACCGGTTCCCGCTCTCGGGATACTTCAAGTTCTGTTTCATTTGGAATATCGTCTATCCGCTCATCTTTAGTGGAAACTATTTCTGTAACAACCACATGACAAATAAACATACAATTCAGGCACATAGAACAAGAAAACATTGAATTTAAAATTAACTGTACTTTAATTAACACTCGTCCATTCTGACACACAAGCCACGTAACTTATAAAAGCAGCTGCCATTGTTACAATTAATACCACCAAATTGCAGTCAATGATTATTTATTTTAATCAAATTGCTTACACTTTACACGATTAATATAACCAGATCTTGTTTCTTTTATGCCGACTCAGAGGTTTTGGGACATGGCTCCAAGAGCGCAGAGGTCTTGAAACATGGCCGCACCAGACTCAAAGGTTTGTGGGACATGGCTCCAATAGCTCAGAGGTCCTGATACATGGCCGTAACGTACAAGACTCAAAAGTTTGTGGGAAATGGTTTCAAGGGCTCAGAGGTCTTCACACATGGTCTTTTAAGACTCAGAGGTGTGTGGAACATGGCTCCAAACACTCAGAGATCTTGAAACATGGTCGTACGAGGACATCAATAGTGACATACAAGTTCTTAATTTAAACCACTCAGACTCAAACTGTCTGCACAGCATTGCATTACTCACGCTAAAACAGTTAGTATCACAAACTAACATCATGTCAGGTTCTTGTTGACATCATTAGGACAAATGTACGCAAATCCACATTCTACCTCACATCTCGATTCGTACTATGCCGAGGGCGTTGTTTAGCCCAACACGCGCTAAGATCGCGCACGTTCTTCCCACAAGTGAAACTTTCACGTTCCTTCACATTTCGGATTGGACACAGACAAAACCTAGGCACTGGCCAATACCCTAGGAATAAAACCTGAAAAACCAATTATAGCATGTTCTGTAAAGCATACCCAGGAGCTACATCAACGAACTCTTGTGACTATATTACTACTCTCCTAGACACTGGTCAAAGCACTACGATAAAAATCTGAAAATTCTGAACAATTATATTATGACTTGCAAAATAAATTGTCAAATATGAAACTACTCATTGAATAAATATTTAACAGGGAAAAAATCTGAAGGTAATTTAACTGACAACTTATTCGTCAAATAGTTGCTAATTGACGTTGGCGAAACAAAAATATGCTATTTTATTCGACGAATAGTTTAACTGATGAATAAACTATTTATTCGTCAATGGTGAAACCAGGCATTAGTGTGGTAAAGGGTAAAACTTGATACAACATTATTATTTGCCTTTTAACTAATTCTACTTCATTTTAGCTACAAAATGACTAGCGACAATGAACTGTCCACCCCTCCAGAAATTATTGAAAAATCCAAAAATGTGACCAGCAATCTGTTACTCAAAAAATCACGTGATAGATATGAGATTGTTTATCAAAAAATTATGAATTGTAAAGAAAACAATAACATTAAATCATTTTCGGAAAACGTATTGATAGAATATTTCGAAGAAATGTCAAATACAATGAAACCATCCTCATTTTTGGCGATATTCTCCATGTTACGTACAATAATAAATATAAAAATCAACACTAATATTGCACCTTACTGTTAAAATACAATAAAGTTTTATACAGTGTGTCCCATTTAGAGGTGCCACCATTGGGATCTCGAGAACTATAAGAGATACGATGTCGGTTAAATGGAACTTTTTATGCGCCTTTGGGAGGCCATCTCAGATGTGCTTTTATTTTTCCAAAAATTCTCATAGGGCACTAGATAATGACGAAAAACTGAATATTGTTGACTTTTTCTTTTTCAAATAACTTCTAAACTATTAATAATTGAGAAAAAAGTTTCAAATATAAAAGATAGATATTTTTATTAACTAACCAGTGGCATACGGAATAAATTTTTATATCCGTAAATTTTTGAGATATAACACAAACTTATATTTTTTTAAATGGAACCCATATCTGATTTTAATCTCAAAAAAATAAATATTTTTTTCTCTTTTCAACGACGTAAGGGTTATTATGTTTTATATTTGTTTTTCCTTAAAAATTATTATTTTGTCCTTATTTTGTATTAAATTCACAATTATTTTGAAAATATTGGTAGATTTCTATTTGGAAATACTCCTTGTATTTAAATAATTTATTTCGTTAGAAAATTTTGCTCAAAATTCGTATCAAATTACTTTTTATAATATTTTGTATCAGGTCGCCCTTGGCTCATCATAGTGTAATTTGTAATTATGAGTCTAGAATAAAAATATTAAGTAATAAAGGCATAAAACAAATTATTTTGATCAAATACAATATAATTAATAAAAATAATAATGTTTTTTTTTGGGAAATAATAAGAAAATTCAGGAAAATAAAGAGAAAAATTAAATTTTAGGAGCAAAACAAATATAAAACATAATAACCCTTAAATCATTGAAAAGAGAAAAAAATATTGATTTTTTTGAGACTAAAATCAGATATGGGTTCCATTTAAAAAAATATAAGTTTGTGTTATATCTCGAAAATTTACGGATATAAAAATTTATTTTGTACGCCACTGGTTAGTAAATAAAAATATCTATCTTTTATATTTGAAACGTTTTTCTCAATTACTAATAGTTTAGAAGTTATTTGAGAAAGAAAAAATCAACAATATTCAGTTTTTCGTTATTATCTAGTGCCCTATGAGAATTTTTGGAAAAACAAAAGCACATCTGAGATGGCCTTCCAAAGGCGCACAAAAAGTTCCATTTAACCGACATTGTATCTCTTATAGTTTTCGAGATCCCAATGGTGGCACTTCTAAATGGGACACACTGTATATGCTAATATAGTTTCATCCTCTTCTCTCTTGATAAATGTTTTCATAAAATATTTAGTAGTAATTCAGATATTACCAATTGTTGTTGTTGACATTACTCCTGTAATCCCTGTATGATTAAAAACTAATATAAAAACGATATCTCCAGTATTATTTTTAACAGGTTATGGGGCCCAGTCACCCAGTATTCTCTAAATAAAGTAAAGATTAAAGATTGAATTTTTCAGTAAATTATGGAGAAATCGGAAATACATTCCTACATTAAACTAAATGGACGCAATTGGCCAGTGTGGAAGTTCAAAAAAAAAAACCTTTTAGATATTGTGACAGGAAAGTTGAAGAAACCGGAAGAGTCAGATCAAAAGGAAAAAGAATGGGAAGACAAAGATGCATTGGCACGAGAATTGCTAGTAAACAGGTTGGAGGAAAGTGTATTAACATATATATTATCATGTCTAAATAGTACCGAAATGTGAGATAAACTACATACGGTTTTTGAACCAAAATTAAAGGTCAGTTACATTTATTAGAACAAAAATTTTATAATATTAAATTTGAGGAACCAATGTCAGTTTATTTTTCAAAAATTGAAGATATAACAAATCAGCTTAAAAATATGAACGAAGCGGTTTCCGAAAATATGATAACGAAATTATTGTCACTACCTGACAAGTACAAGCATTTTATTTCCGCATGGGAATCTGTACCTACTAGTACACAAAACTTAAAAGAGTTAACTTCAAGATTGCTTGTTGAAAAGGAAAGGCAAAATAATGCAAATGAAACAAACAGTTCATCCAATGACATTGCTTTTATAAGTATAAAAATAAATACGAAGGAAAGTTTTATAAAAATAAAGGTCACGGTAAACATGAACCTAGATTATGCCATTACTGCAAAAAGCCAGGACATTATATAAAAGATTGCAGGTTTAGATTACGAAAAGAAAGTCAAAAACCAAATACCTTTATCAGTTTAGCTCTATACAGTAACCTGAATTTGCAAGAGCAAATTTGGTACTTGGACAGCGGTGCTAGTCATCACATGACTTGTAATAGAAACTGGTTAACCGAATATGAAGAAACAGATACAACAATAACCATCGGTGATGGGAGAGAAATTAAAGCAATAAAAGAAAAAATTCTATTTTAGCTTTTAACGGATCAAGTTGGAATGAAAACGATATGGTAGATGTATTACATGTTCCTGAATTAAAGACGAACTTATTTTCGCTTGGTAAGGTACTAAGAAAAGGTTACAAAGTAAGTGGATCCTCAGAAGTATGTAAAATTGTTGATGCCAATGACATTACACAAGTTGTAGCAGAGAGAGAAGAGTATATATATAATTAATGAAGATAAAAATTAAAACTTATGTTGCTATGGTAAGTGAAAATTCCTCTTCTTGGCATGAAAAGCTGGCACATCAAAATGTAGTCCAATGTAAGAAAATATTGGATAAATATGGTATCCCAGTGAATGGCTCAGATTTTAGTTTTTGTGATACCTGTAAAAAAGGTAAAATGCATCGGCTACCTTTCAAAAGTAGTGAACAAAAATCATCTGAAGTATGTGAAATAGTTCACGTTGATCTCAATGGACCAATGGAAACACAGAGTATCGGTGGCAGTAGATACTTTTTACTTTTCAAAGATGATTATTCACATTTCAGATTTGTGTATTTCATAAAAGAAAAGAAAGAAGTTCCAGAAAAGTTAAAAGAGTTTCTTGAAATAGCAGAAAATGACACTGGAAAAAGAATTAATATATTGAGATCAGACAATGGTACAGAAATAGTAAATAATAAGGTAAGAGAAATATTAAATAACAAAGGCATTAGACAACAAACAGTGCCTTACGCACCAGAACAAAACGGGAAAATAGAACGAGAGATGAGAACAATAGTGGAGTCTGCCTGTACTATGATGTTAGCTGCTAATCTTGATAAAAATTTTGGGCTGAATGTGTATATACAGCAACTTACATTATTAATCGCACAGGTACAAGTTCAAAAGAAAACATGTCACCCTATGAATTGTGGTTTAATAAAACGGCTGACATAAGATATTTCAAAACTATTGGCACTACTGTCTATGTTCACATACCCGATGAGAAGAGAAAGAAATGGGATCCTAAAGGAAAAGAAGGAATATTAGTTGGATACACAGAAAATACAAAAGGATATAGGATATTTCTAAAGAAAGAACAAACCATAGTTACAGCAGTAAATGTAGTATTTAAACCGAAGGAAGTAAAAACTGAAGATAAGATTAACAACGTGGAAATGAATAATAAAAATAGAAAGATTTGTAACTCAGGGATAGAAGTGCAGATAATTAATACTGACACTGAAATACAGGAAAGACAAAACGAAGAAATAGAAGACATAATGAAGAAATAGAAGATGTAAGCAGTAACCATGAAGAAATAGAAGATAAAAGCGAAGAAATAGAAGGTAAAAGCAGTGAAATACAATCTCCTCACCCACAAACAAATGAAAATGCACGTAAAAGCAACAGACAAAGAAGATTACCAAATATATATAAAGATTACGACATGTGTTACATGGCAAAGGAATTAGATCAACTAACTTATGGTGAAGTAATAAATGGACCAGAAAAGAATAAATGGAAAGAAGCAATTAAAAAAGAATTAGATGCATTGTATGAAAACAATACATAGACCGAAACAGAATTACCGAAAGGAAATCACGCAATAGGAACTAAGTGGGTATTTAAAATAAAAAGAGGTTCGGAAGATGAAGCACAATACAAAGCTCGACTTGTTGTGAGAGGATTCCAGCAAAAAGAGAACTTTGATCACTCAGAAATACATACACCAGTTGCCAAATTACCTACTCTAAGAATTCTTTTAGCCATAGCACTACAGTTTAACCTACCTATATATCAAATGGATGTAAAGAATGCGTTTCTAAATGGAGATATTCACGAAGAAGTTTATTTAATAAAATCTGATGGTATGAAACTAGATAATAAGGTACTAAAATTAAACAAATCGTTATATGGGCTGAAGAAATCGCCGAGATACTGGAATGATAAGTTCAATGAATTCATAATGAAGCAGAACTTCAAGAGATATAAATCTGACTATTGACTATATTATAAAGAAGAACAGATATTTTACATTTTACTGTATATCGATTATTTCCTTATAATAGGAGAAGATCCAACAGAAGTCGAAAGATTAAAAGAAGAATTGAATAAAACCTTTAAAATGACAGATCTGGGTAAAGTATCTAACTATTTAGGTATAAATATAAAGCAAAAAAACAATAAAATAACTATAGATCAAAAGGAATACCTAAAAGATATATTAAGAAAATATAACATGTAAAACTGTGAGCCATTGTCTACACCAATCGAATCAAATACCGAAATAAGCAAAGAAACATCAACTGATAAAGAAATAGTAACTACATGCAGACAACTAATAGGATATTTAATGTTTTGCATGCTAGCTTGTAGACCCGATTTATCGTTACCTCAGCAGATACCAGTCAACCGGAAACGAGGAACTATGGAAAGCATTGAAGAGAGTTCTACGTTATATTCAAGGTTCCCTAGACTTGAAACTCGTGTATGAACGGCAGAGATGCGTGACATTATCTGGGTACGCTGATGTCGACTGGGCCAGTGATAAAAACGACCGCAGATCAACGTCTGGCTATGTGATGAAAATGTATGGTTGCACCGTTTCGTGGTCATCATCATCAAAACAACAATGTGTGGCACTTTCGTCCACAGAGGCGGAATATATAGCATTGGGACAGGCCGTCTCCGAAGTTTGTTGGATTAAGAATTTAATGACAGAAATTGGACTTGAATGTAATGAACAAATTGTAATCTTCGAAGATAATCAATCGGCAATTGTAGCTAAAAATCCAGAAAATCACAAACGTCTAAAACATATAGACATCAAGTGTCACTTTATTCGTGAAAAGGTTGCAAATAAAATTGTAGATATTAAATACATTCCAACCAGTACTCAAATAGCCGACGGATTAACAAAACCATTAAATAAGGCTAATTTTAATAACTTTTGAAAAATGTTAAAACTAGTTCTTCATTAGAAATTCCTTTATTGAGAGGGGGGTGTTAGAAAACAATAAAGTTTTATATATGTTAATATAGTTTCATCCTCGCCTCTCTTGATAAATGTTTTCATAAAATATATAGTAGTAATTCAGATATTACCAATTGTTGTTGTTGGCATTACTCCTGTAATCCCTGTATGATTAAAAACTAATATAAAAACGATATCTCCAGTATTATTTTTAACACTTACCCTAAATTAATAGCAGTGCTAAAAAGAAAGTCAGTTGGTTTTGTTTTATCCCATTACCGGCCATTGTGCCTTTTATGGGACGCAACTTTTATTGCATATAATAGCTATTTATTTATTAAGGGCGAAATGATATAGACTTTGGCCCGCGGTGTAAGATTGAAGCCCGGCGCGTAGCGGAGGGTTACAATGCACCTAGGGCCAAAATATATTTCGCCCGTAATACATACAATATTTTTTGCACATCCGGAGTAGTGTTACTTGATCATCGTGATCAAAGTATAACGATGTTCAAATCAAATTCAGATCATAGTAATCTATTTGACATATGTACGTTGTCACGGATAACAATGAAAACAAGCAAGTTAATGATAGATGTACTTATTTTAACTGGGCACGAAAAGCTCTAGGGCGAAAATGACTACTTTTTGGCCCTCGGTCGAAAAAGAGTGTCATTTCGCCCTTAAAGTAATGCTATTTGTTCGACTTTTACGGCCGGATGTGCAAAAATATTATTTAAATACAGAAAATTCTGCATGATTACTGTTACTGTTTCTTCTAAATAAATTTCGTTCTTTGACCTCGGATTTTCGCCAAACATTTCCAGATTGTCTTCATCACTAGAAGAAAATTTCCCCGATTCATACGACTTTTCAGATGAAAATTCGTCAATATAACAGAAAATGACGCTTTCACATCCAATTTACAAGGTTAATTTTTAATAAAACAGCTGATCAAAATCGTATAACTGCGCAAACTCAAATCATTATTTAAAAGATAAACCACCTGAAATTGAAAAATCATGAAATTTGGAATGAAAAATGATGACGTTTGTCATTCATACATACTGCGAGCTGTCATTCTGCTCGCGCCTTATAAATTAGTATCCCATGTAAACTTAGTATGATAGAAATGAAATGGCAGAAGATTTGCGTCATCAAAAAATATCCCTAAAATAATGACGTCATATACAGACAGAGTGCAGTATGTTGAATATAACTTGCCAACTTTATTAGAAGCTTGTCCTTTTTATACACCATCTGTTGTATTAAGACCTAGAGACAAAATATTTCATGTCGTTAATAACACTTGCTCGCCATTAAACAATGCATTTCATCTGGTGAATGAAATATGTTCTAAAATAGGAAACTTAGATGTGTTTTGTTCCAATAAAAACTCTATTCGTGCTATTCTTTGATATGTTTTTAATTAAAGCTATTAATTTATTTTTTTAACATGTTATATTTGTATTTTACGTATATTTTATGTGTACTTGCATTATTGAATGATAAACTGTAAATACGTTACTGGGGTTTTTTCTGTATATTTCCAGTATAAATAAACTATTATTAAAATTAAACTATTATTTTCCAATTTCAGGTGGTTTATCTTCTGACTAATGAATCGAGTTTGCGCAGTTATACGATTTTGGTCAGCTGTTTTGCTAAAAAGTAACCTTGTAATTTGGAAGTGAAAGCGTTATTTTCTGTTATATTGACGAATTTTCATCTGAAGAGTCGTATGAATCGGGGAATTTTCTTCTAGTGATGAAGACAATCTGGAAATGTTTGGCGAAAATCCGAGGTCAAAGAATGAAATTTATTTAGAAGAAACAGCAACAGTAATCATGCACATACATAGATGTCAAATGTCATTATTTTTCATTTTAAATTTCATGATTTTCCAATTTCATGTGATTTATTTAACTCGTCAAGTAAAGTCACCACTCCTGGTGACATAGAAACCACGTGAACTTACAAAATATTGAAATTTTGAATTAAAATTTATGACATTTGTAAGTTATGTACATCATTCTGATAGGGTGCCCATTTATGCTTGTCAAGATTTGCTTATTTTATTAGATCTATATAAATGATTTGAATGTGTATTTACCACAAAGAATTAGGATAAACAGAAGTATTTCTTTAAGAAATAATATTAATAAAACTCGAACAGAAGAAACAAAGCAATAAACGTATTAAATTAACTCCAACCTCCAGCCCGTTCAAAACATTTCAAAACAAAACTTGAGTGAACATATACAAGTGCCACTAATAATATGAGAATGTCAAAATGTTTCCTAGTACAATGAAAAATATGTAATCAATTACTTAGATTACTTATCTTATAATTTTCTTCAGTTTTTGGTAATAGTATGTAAGATTGTAACGAAATATATTTTATTTCCTACCTTTTTCAATACTTGGTCAACACCTTCTCAAAAAGATATGAACCACGTACAACTAGTACGTCTTTTTCACGTGACACAACAAAATCAAACTTTAATAATTAATATCTCGCTTATTAGATGGAATTTTTAACTCGGGTTTTCACAGGTACTCTTAGATATACCTGTCCTTTAAGAAAAAAATAAATAAAAAAAAGTAATGAGATAATACCCTACTGAAAAATGCATAAAAGTTTTGCTGTTTTTCAAATATTGTACTGACTGGAAATATATTAGAATAGTTGTATTTTGTGATTCAATTAGAAAGGTAAGCCACCAACTCTTTTGTTTATTAAAAATTTGCTATTTATGTTCGTGTCCCATTATTAGGACATTGGCTGAAAACAACTTCAGTAAGCAGGTGGATGTTTTTCGAGTCCTAAAAACTTTTATTGCTTTACTTTTGTAAAAATACTATATAACAAAGCCATTAGCTGCAGACAGTATCTAACAACACAGCAGTTATCGAAAATTTTAGAAAATCCTGAATTTTCAAAAGACATTGTGGATATTGACGTTGTAATAATTCCTTCGGAACCTGATGAATTTTGAAGAAAATAATCTAGAAGAGGAAGACGCGGAATATGTTGCACGTACCCTAGAGTTATTTGTGCCTATAAGGATTATTTATATAATTTTAACACATATTGTAGCAAAAATGATAAAACTAAACATGAACTGTTTTTCAATAACTTTTTCACCAGCTATGAAATTATGTGCCACCTATAGGTGAAAATAGAAGCAAACGGAACAGTTCGAGAAAACCGAACACAAAAGTGTCCATTGATTTCTAGCAAGCAAATGATAAAAGAAAACGATCGATGCTATTATGATTATAGATTCGATCAGACAAACGAAATTCTTGTGCTAAAATGGAATGATAATAAACCAGTATCACTTGCCACTAACTACAGTAGTATAGATCCACTGGAACAAACAAAACGCTACTCTCGCAAAGAAAAAAAAAAACAAATTCAAATTCCCATTTCAAAAGTAATACAAGAATATAATTCACATATGGGTGGAGTAGATCTGCTAGATAAGCAATTTTCACTCTGCAGAATCAGAATTCGTTCTAAAAAATGGTGGTGGCCATTATTCACACAATTCATAGATATATGCGTAGTCAACACTTAGAGATTTTATCAGATTACATATCCCCGAGAAAGTGAATCTTATCTGGACGAACGCAGAAAAATAGTTTAGGCCTATCTTTCTGAAACAACTTCTTCTGCTCCAAAGAGACCGGGACCACAAAATTCCAAACTTCTAGGTGGACGAGTGGGTTTGGGCGTCCGATTTGATGGGAAAGGACACTTGATTGTACCAATAAAGACACAACGAAGATGTGCTTTATGTAGTAAAAAAAAAAAACAAAAAAAAATGTTGTAAATGTAATGTTCCCCTACATGATATGTGTTTCCTTCCATTTCACACAAAATAATTAGCGTAAAATTTATTATGTTCCATTTTAAATACATTTTTTGTTTGTTCAAATTTAGCCAATGTCCCAAAAGTGGGACGCACGTTTTCTCTGTAACTATTGAGTTTTTTGAATACATTTGTTAGCTGTCTTAATTTAAATGCTTTTAGATAATATTAAGCGAGAAAATGGCGTTTTTCTTTCACAATTAATTATGTCCGGTAATGGGTTAAATATAAAAAGTCGACAACACGTACTCCAAAAGAAATTAATGATATCCTATTTATAACCTACATATGTAAATACAAGTAAATATTAAAATTTTATTTTAGTTTAGGTAGTTTTTATCTTTGGTATTAGTGGGGCCTGACGAAAACAGGAATTAAGGAATATAAAACCTAAAAATATCGAAGATACTAGGAAGTCACTTGTTATTCACATTCCCGATTCTAAAACAAAAACACAACGTTAGTTTGTAGTATCTGAAACCTTCTGCACAACTTGCAAGAAACATATGAAATATTAATTATGTAAACGAAAAACACACCAAACATTGTGTTGGAATAAACAAGTTTGGCGGCATTCCAAGAACTCTTCCATAATATCTTGTATTACTGGATGCGAAACTGGTCACTGTTTTAGGCGCTCATCAGCCACCATTGCTGTTGATGGTGGTGGTAATTTACTAGCATTAAAAAGACATGGTGGCTGGCGGTCTTTAGCTGAAGCCGAAGGCTATGTGGACAGTTCGATGCAAAGCTAAACTACCACTTCAGTAACAATTACATCTGCAATAAACAATAACAATGCCGCTCCGAGTACATCAGAAAATAATGTCTCTGTATCAGACAATCATATGACTATATCATCCTAAGCAACAAGGCAACAAATATTACTGACCCGTCTCTGGTATTCAACAATTGCAACATTACAATAAATAACGACTATAATAAAATGTAAAAATTAAACTAATTAAAATATGTATTTTGTTACAGTAATAAATGTTCTAAAATAATATTTTTATATTTCGGCAGATGCAGACTTTGTACCAATACTAGTAAATATTTATTCATTGTAGTAGACATTATTGACAAAATTATTTATATAATGGCCGTAGAAAAATTATAGTACATAATTCGAGTTGTAAAGCAATTAATAATGCTTCTCACAATTCTAGTTACGTAATATATTATATTTTGAACGCATACTCATTTTTTAATGAAATTTGAACATTTTCGTTTGCAATTTTTCTGAAAATTATCATAATATAACCTAAGGGTATGTTAAGAGAAAAAGCATATTACCAGCTTTACCTGCTTTAACCTGCTTGAAAAATGTTCACATGTTATCAGGAGTAGGCATTCAAAGTAAAAGCAGACAACTGCTCAACAGGCGTTTGTCAGGCAGATACTACCCGCTTTCCGATTTTGCCGGCACGAAATCTATATCCCTATTGAGCAAGTTTAAGTAAACAAGCCCACTCAAAAGTATGTTCAGAAAATTAATTTGAATATGAATGTTCTAATATCCAGAGTTGAGAAAAAAGAAGCAATTTGAAACAAATTTCATAAATATCATTCAAATAAAAAATTATTGAAAAATTATGGGGAGATATTTGTATACGTGGGGAGTGTAGGTGGACGGATTTAGTGAGCAGTTTGGCTGGGTATATTGCTTGGATAGTTTGGGTGGACATCGTGATGAAGTTACAATGTTTTCACCGCCAGCTGGAGCATGCCGTCCGTTCCATGGAGCTTTACCGTCTCTAGAAGGGCTACGATGCATCATGCGGCCGTCCACAGAGCCCTCTTCGAGAAATAAACATAGATTTTTTAAATTTTTTGAACAGATTACATAGCCTTATCTATCAGCACGTGGGCAGCACACGAGCTTGGCCAACAACGTGACTCAGCTTTTGAAGCGTACCGCCATCGTCCGACGGTTTCCATGGACATCTCAACGGCACATCAAGCGTCCACCTCACAACGACCCCTTCAAGTTAATTTGACAATTGGTTTACAAGCTTTTCACCTGTCAAGACGTTGACGTGCGAAAGTAACCTGAACCATAGAATATTAGTCAATTTCTATTTATTATATTTTTACTTTGCATATTTACCTGTTATTTTTGTAAAGAGAAAAACTGGAATTTTACAGTTTTAATTGTAAGTAGAATTTATTAGAATACATTTTCATTTTTCGGCTCCGGTGGCTCAATGGTTAGAGCAACGCCTCTTAGTCATGAGTGTGTCGAGGTTCTGGGTTCGAATCCCACTAAGGAATGGATGTTTGTGTATGTGAACCTACTCAGTAATTGGGAAAAATAAAAAATTTCTCGGCCAATAAAAGCCATGTTCTCGCCTCCACTGCGTCCAATCAGATGCGAGATAAGGTCCCACCATGCAGACCGTGCGCATTCGAACCAGATTTGCCAAAATTATGCTGTAAAAGACCGATCGCAAGCACAATAAATCATTCTGTTCCCTGGTTAGCGGCTAACCAGCTCCAGAAGGTTTTTAAAGTCTTCCTATAGCGGTTCCATAGGACCTAGCAGAAGCGCAGCGCTTTTCGACCGTCTACGAGATCTCCGTAATCATCGGGTGGTGGGTTTAGCACTGCCACAACAGATCAGCGGAGATCATACGTCGACGAGTAAGTCACGTTTCTAAGGCTCACTGTGCGAGTAAATATATTCACGTTTCTCAGTCTCGCTGTATGAGTAAATATACTCTCAATTCTAAGTTCCAAGTCACAACTATAAATACTTCCAGTTTTTCTTAATTCATCATTAGTATAAAACATTATTTCACGATATTAAGTTTCATCAGTAGTTTAAATAGTAAATCTTACCAGTTTTTTTTTTTTCATGATACATTTTCTTAATAGCTAAAATAATAATATTCACAATTACATATTATCTGTACATAGTATGTAAATAAATTTAGTTAAGCTGAGATCTTTAGGTACGTTTCAACCCTAGACCCATCGGCTAGCTATCCACCACCCCTACTCTCTCTAGTTCCAGGAAAGGAGAGAGATATTACATTAGAAGACTGTTAGCGTTAGCACTTCGGGTTTGGATTGTACCTAGACGGAAGATAAATGTTCGTATAGACTATCATAAAACAATATCATCAGTGTCAGTGGAAGCTCGAAATTTCGCTAGTTTCAAACTAAAATCCGTACTTATTGTGCGTGATATTTCGATTTGAAACACTTTTTTTTTTGTTAAATGCACATTTATAACTGGAACAAAGAGATGCAAAATTGTAAAATAATGTTTCATATTTTTATATTTGTAATTGACAGAAAAATAATTAATTTTCGGCTAAAATTACACGGGTACAAAGATAAAAAGTATGTATATCATACAAAAAATTACTTTTTCTATTTTATGTTTAAAATCAATTTAGTGGCATTGCACAGATTTTCATATATTTTCAGTAATTCATATTAGGTTTATTGAATCAAAATATTTTTATTTAAAAAAGTATCTAATTGACAATATTGAAATGTCTCTATCATATCAATTATATGATAGAATAAAATTATTGTAATTTTATAAACTGTTGGCAGCCCTAGAGGATACCTCTCATTTGACACCAAACACGACATGGTTCTTACATCTTTATGCAAAAAACAAAAGCCGACCGAGCTGTAAAATTTTTGACATTTCTGCATGACAGCCCTTGACTATACCTCTCATTTAATACCAAACACGATATGGTTCTGACAACTTTAAGCAAAAAACAAAAGCCGATCGATTCTAATCTAATATTTTTGACATTTTAGCATGACAGCCTTAGACGATGCGTCTCATTTAATACCAAGCACGAAATGATTCTAACATCTTTATGCAAAAAATAAAAGCCGAGCGAGCTGTCTAATTTTTGACATTTCTACAGGGCAGCCCTTGACGATACCTCTCATTTGATACCAACAACGACATGGTTTTGACATCTTTATTCAAGAAACAGAAGCCGATCAAGCAGCCAAATTTTTGCTATTTCTGCATGGCAGCCCTTAACGATACCTCTCCGTTGATACTAAATACGACATATTTCCAACAAGAGCCGATCGAGGTTTAATTTTTTTCACTATATGGTTGGTAACAAGTATTTTTTTTCTTGCAGTTATATCTAATATTTATTACATTATATTATTATATGTAAATAACTAAATATATCACGGCATGTTATCCATTACTGGGTATGTTAATCTGGGTGCACCAATCTGTTTTATACACAGATATCGGTAATGACATCAGTAACAGCCAGCAGGAATGAGCCATCCAAGAAAAGAACTGACAACTTACTTTTAATGAGCAAGCAAGATGTTAAACTAATAACAGGACTGGTAACAAGACATTGTCAATTAAATAAACATTTGCATAGGTTCTGCCTCAAACAAGAACCAACATGCAGAGGGTGTGGAGAAGAGGATGAAACTCCTGAACATTTAATATGTTACTGTGAAGCATTTATAACATAACATAACATTTATTGTATATAAGATTTATACATCTTTTAAACAATGGTTGGTTACAAACGTATTATAAATTCCCATTAGTAGCATTTATATATAACACATAATAGTACCTATTCCTTAGTAACAATAATAATGTCAACATCATTAATTATAACATTAAAAAGATCAATAGTAAGTAATAATAATAAATTTAATTTTAATTTCGTTTAACTTGTTTAAGAGTAGCCATAATGAAAATCATGAAAATATCAATTATTAATTAATAAAAATAATAAAAAAAATACAGTTATAAAATTGTACACACATAGAATAAATTTTATTATTCATTCAAACAAAAGGAACGTAATTTCAAGGAACTCACAGTATAGTAGAATATTGAATTTATTTTACATTGTTCAACACTGTTCCAGAGTAAATGCGAAGCATTTATGGCAAGCAGACATAGTCTTTTAGGAGCAAGGAAATTGCACACTGAGGCACTAAATGACATCAGTCTAAAGAAAATCTCTTGGAGTTCACAAAACATACAGGACTCCTAGAATAGGAGGAAAACACGGAGGATACAATAGACCAGAAAGGTCGCAGTACAGGGGCAAGGATAAACCACCTCCCAATAATAATAATAATAATAATAATAATAATAATAATAATAATAATAATAATAATAATAATAATAACAGCAGGAATAAGTCACGTCAAAACGGCGTGTTTGAAACTAGAGTATTCTTGACAGATATTGTGCTGTTTCCCGGCCTTGTATTAATAACGTAACGTAGGCTATGACCCGAATACCGTGGCATGACGTTCGGCTCTCCCCAAGTTTATCCGAACACCGTGACGCGTGACACATGACGGATCAGGTAAGTTCACTGCCCAGAAAAAAATGTGCAAGGTGGGCCTAAAGAAGTTTTCACTTCAAAAACAAAACAAATATGTCCAGATAGTTATTTGACGAATAAATTTTATTCATCAATTAGTCAAAGTTTCGTTTCATCATCCAAAATCGTTGTATAGATCGTTATTCGTGGACTATTACTTTTCTCTATATTATTTTGCGTTAACTATACAGCCAACAGTTCATCTCCCTGACAAAACTGTCAAATTCACTGTCAACGAAAATAAGTTTTTGATTTGTGTCATTGAAATCATATGAAAATGAGTGAAGAAGAGGAAAAGAAGCAAGAATTATCTTGAGGAAGAAAAAAATTGTTTAATAATTATAGTGGAAGGATATTTGCATAAGTATTATATAAAATAAAAATCTGACGATATGTAGTCATGCGAAAAAAATTTAAAATGGAATATTTTTGAAAAATATGTCCTTCATTAAAAAAAAAATGCATATTTCTTACATTTATTGGCTCCAGGTGATGCCGAATAATATTAAGAATTTCATGCGGCCGAATTCACCATCCCTTGATCGTGAGTTGACCCATAGATTAACGCTGATTCTGAATCAATCTAATTCACCATTAAAAATGAATGGTCAACTAATTGGTGCTATTCCATGAATCAAGCTTTGATCAGATCTTTGAATCTTAATTTTCACATTTATAGCCATGTCAGGATTCTGGCTCTTGTTCTTATTTGTAACTTTGCCCCATGCTGCTTCATTATCTCTAATTAACCTCATTGGTCTCATTATTTTCAAATATACTTTTATTTTTTTCATTTTCACTACATTTAAAAACATTCCTTTATTGGAATCAGTGTAAATTTTTACCTATATCAAAATAAAAATATAATTTTATTTTAGGAACATTATAAAATATATTTTCCAAATCAATTAAAAACTTTTTCGCACTACTTGTATTGTAAGTATGTATTGCAACCATAGTTACTACGTATGTAAGTTACCTTTTATATTTGTTTATAATTTTTCCTTGACGACAGAACTTAATAAATTTACTTACATTCCTAGGAAAATAATCACAGGTAACTTGAATTGAAAATTGTAGTAAAAAAAAGAATAATGTTGATGACAGATGTCAACCAGGCTATATTTTTGAATATTTAAGCATAATCTTTTAGTAGCGCGAAAAATATAATAAGTAGCACGGAATGTACATACATCTACGGTCTAGTACAACTTCCTCGGATATAAAGATGTACTTACATTCCTTGTTACTTAAATAACTATTATATTAATACTTTTTAACGGAAAGTACAATTACCACGAATAAAATTATATGACAGTTACTTTAACTGTCAAAAACCAGAACAAAACTGTAAATCTGTTAATCACGATTATTTGATACAGAAATCATGTTGATGAATTAAAACAAACGTTGCTCTACGAATCAGCTTGTTTCCCTAATCAGTTGACCATCAATCAACGGAATGACAATTGCTTCTTCGGAATATGTCAACAATAATGAGGATGGCATTCTAATATTGATGGAGTTATTTATAACTACTAAAGGTAATTTCATTTTTACCATATTTATCTAATATCAGTAGTAAATTTGAACCTACTTTAAAAATTCTTCTGATCACTTTACTGAACAATTACAAAATTATTATAACACGCTCAATAAAAATGTCAAATTTTGAACTATACTTGATTTCACGTAAGAAAATAGCAAATGGAGCTCGAGAACCGACCGTTTTAACATGCATTAAATAAATAATTTTATTTCGTGAGACCAGACTTTGTCAATAATAAGAATATTTTTATCTGTATAATGTACGAGCCTCGAATATTAAAAATTACAACAAAACATGATTAAATACCACTCAATTATGTCGATTTTATTTGTTACTTTATCGTTGACACTATCTAAACCAACACTATTTTTTACGTGAAACGAAGTATACTCGTTGAATAAATATTTAACTGGGCAAAAATCTCCAGATAATTTTACTAACGATTTATTCATCGAATAGTTGGTACTTGACGTTGGTGAAACAAAAATATGCTTTTTATTCGACGTATAAAAGAAATATGACGCAGAGCAAAATGTCATTGAAGAAATATATAAATAAATTTACCTTGTTTTATCCACGTTCTTTGTGTATATTTTAAAATCAATAATTTATTAAACAAAACTATTCCAAATACGCGAAAATATATTAATTTAAATAAAGGTTATAATTGAGTAGATAAGCACCAAATTTTAAAAAAATTCAGGCATATGACTTATGGCCGGTTACACCAGTGTAACTTAAATATTAAACTAGCTTAAATTGACAATATTGCATCGAAATGAAATGTCAAATGAATTATAATATATTGCTGTCAAATGAATTATAATATATTGCTGTCAAAATTTCGATTTGCATTTTTTTGTTTAAGCCTAGATTAAAATTTAACCGGAATTGTTGGTGCAACTGGCCATTAGTGCAACACAACCTTAAATTCTAGGCCTACTCTGTGGAGATATTTTATTTACCATAGCAATATTCGAGGTCTAACAACAAAATACACTCAAACCTGTTTACTCGATTTGGATATAACACGGTTTAGAAAATTGCCAATTTTGTACCATATTTTATATTGTATTTATAAAAAAAAAATATCATGACTATGTATATTTTTAAACAATTTGAATGTAATGAGACTGACTGTTTCACACAAGTAACAACTTTGCGACCTACTATCACATACTATGTTTTACCTCCATCCTACCTCTGCCGGAACTCCAAAAAAATATTAGTACAACCGCCCATTAATATTTATTTACTAAATTTATTCCTAACACAGTACCTATTTACACTAAGTTCTGTATCATTAAAACACTTAACAAGAACTATTTGTACAATAATAACAAATATATTCGCACCCAATGTTTTTAACTTATGGCTTCCAATTCTAACTCACTACTTCCCTGGCATGTTTATTTTACCATATATAGGTGTCCCACAATTTCAGGTATAAACTTTAAGGGCATATACTACTGACCAAATGAGTAAATAAACGCTTAATAAACATAGGTCTGATCTTGTACTGTTTCCGAGAAAGAGGCCATTTTGTATTATAATCAAAGAAAAACTGACAAAGATAGTGGTCGAATAAAATTTTGTCTTCGCCAGTAAGTAGACTATAATAAACACGTGAAATTTTGTATGAAACATTTTTACGAAGTTATTTGAAAATTAAATATTGGCCAACATGTCGTAACTCTTATAGTTTTCGATACAGCAGAGGTAATTATTATAATTACCAATCCAGAATATTTCTGTTGTATTCGCTTGACAAGTTCCGTCCCCTTTGTTGATATTCGAATCTGCTCACATTTTGGTTGAGTGCATAGCGCTGCACCCGTGTCCTACAACGCATAATTCCCGTGAAGCACAAAACGAAAACAGCAGAACACGTTTCGTTTTGTATAGGCTCCACAAGTGACGTCCAGATTAATTTAAATAATATAATTATAAGGACAAATTTTTCATCGCAAATACAGGTAACTGTTTCATTTTGGATAATTACATTTTAGAATGTTTTAGAATTTTTTTCCAGTAAAACACGTATGGTTATGTTTTCTTTTAACCTCAAAATTTCTATAATTTGAAAGAATTTCGCTGGCGGTCCATTGAAACGAGTTACACATGTTCAACTGTAGTAGTATCATCATCAATGAGCCGTAAGGATTTTTTTACTCCTATCTTTAATACGTGTTATTTGTATTTGAATGACACTCATTATGATACAGAATTTCATTATGCAAATTAATTTTATAATCAATTTATTGGTTTACAGTACATTTTTTGAATTATTATGGATAGTCGTAGGAAAATCAGCGAATGCAACCATACATTATGACTATTAATGCACTTGCATGAATTATGATGCTCGTCATTCCTTGTATCGTAAACTTCATGCTCGTGTATTAATAGCTCGTTGCAAAATATATTAATAATTATCAGTATTAATTTCCATATCGGTTTGATTCACAATTTAAAAGTGTTTTTAATCTTGAACAAATATCTGGTACTAACTACATACACTCAAAATGAATTAAAAATGGCGCAAAATTGTCAAAGTATATTAGTACCCTCCTAGTTGAAAAGGGTACAGAGAGTATGCTCGAAGAGAATGTACTCCAAGTTATTAAAGGCGAATAGAGTATAATCTAGGAAAATAATGGTATAAGTATTGGAGCGACTTGCACCATGCTCGATGCTCTGTAGTACAATTTTGGAACGCAACCCTGGTGTAGTTTGCCAATATATATATATATTTGTGAATAGCATATGCTTACCATGTCGTGAGAGTCGTTTACTTGTACAATTATTTGTCCCTGGTGAGTATTGGTCAGTTTCCCATCGTCTGACGGTAAAAATTGCAAAAGTCGAAGGGACCACCATTATTGGTACACTTGACAAGTTTTAACTTGTCTATACTTTGTAGTTGCACTCACATGAGTTGTACCTACATATATTGTACATTGCTACGCTACTATTCGTTCTGTGTTCTGTTCTATTTAAATTATTGAAAATTAAAATGGAGTGGTTAAACGAAGTGGTGTTTGAGTTTCTAGAACAAAGGCTGCGCAAGCGATGATTAATTCAGGACGACCGCTATCCCTGATTGTCAACACTCATGGTGCACTTCCACCAACATTGTACCAATTTGCTGGCGTATGTTTTTAAAAAATGTGCAAGTCCTGTGAGCGCCTTTGCTTGTTAATGGTCTTCCTGAGCTAGTACACTTGTCAAGTGTGCCAATATTGGTCTATTCGTAAATTACACCAGTCGTCTGAGCTCGGCTTTCAATATAACCTCAACTAACCTACCGCACAAAACTCACGCCCATAAAATTCGGACAAGGATTTATAATGCTGATATGTATTTCAAGCCCAAGTTTATTGAAAGTGCCAGAACACTTTAAACCTAACGAGAAATGGGTGCAATATAATTTTTATTTCAAGCGCCTTGGGACACACGACGTGCTTCGACGAAGAATGTGTGTATTACAACTTGTGAAACACGTACGACGTGGGACGTATGAAGTGCTTTGTAGTCCATTCAAATCCGAGCGATCGACCAAAATTGAAGATCGAAGATCGATCATAAATTTTCAAGATCAAACAACCCTAGGCACGGCGACTCTCGGATTTGAATGCACTGTAATAGTCTTGGGCATATTTTAGTATAATTCTATGGTGGAAACTTCTCGAATAACGCATTCCTTGTAATAATACATACTTTCAAATAATGCATGCTTTTTTTTTCAAAATTTGTCGGTTCTAAAATACACTGTACATCCGTTGATATATCAAGAAATATACAGAAAGGAGTGAAAAAATCATAAAGCTCTTGTTGAGATGAAACATTAAATTTGGAATACAATATTCATTATTTTTATACAAATTAACTTTTTTATTTCAATATTTGTACTCGTTTTGACTTGTAGTGACAGAATTCTGATCCGCAAAATATAGCGGCCCCCATACACACACACACACACACACAATCCATCAGTACATGATATACATATACACAGTATCTATATCAGTCAATTTTATTTACTGACACACATTAATTTAAATTTTTAGTTGCTGTGTATGAAAAATACAATATTTGTAATATTCATCGTTTGTGATTAGTTGGCTTCGTCATGAAACAAATTGAAATGCAGTGGCCATAGCGTAACCGGGTATAACACAAACCAGTAAAACAATTTTACTCCGCCTGTTTCACATACACGAGTGTAATTTAATTTAATGGTTTCATAAATGTAGATATGAAAAATGATAATACACTTTCAAAAATGCGCTTTTAGTTGTATTAAAAACATGATAAACAGTTCCATTAAAAATTTAATAAGTGTAATTATTTCTGTGGATGCTTTATTACTGAAAGTTAATTAAAACTAAGTGCATATGATATCCTTGAAAGGAATAATTTTGTTCTGTACAGAGCAAAGCGTGGAAGGCAACAAGGAAGACATAAAGAAAAAGTGTAGTTATGTAGGTATTGTGCTGAGACTAATAAATTCGACTAATAGCCAAAGTTATTGCATTTGCTTCCCTTATATTGAAGATGACATCTCGTAAGGAGATTTTACACAATTCATCCATTCCCGTTTCAGCAAAACTTTATCCATTAACTAATTTGCTAACATAATCAAAATAAAATGTATAATGAAGCTTCCTATACATGTAAAAACAACCAGATCCAATCTGACGTTTTTTAGTTAAATATTAATAACCAAAAATATGAACACAGCGATTTAGGTAATAACTTTCATCTTTTAAATAAAAAATATCACGGAACTTCAATATTTCCAACTTCCAATGCAGATATGCGACAAGGCGATGAGGAGTATTTTTTTTATTTTGAGTTTGTTGTTTAAGTATAACAAAATCTCATTTTTTGATTTTAAATAAGTCCTAATTAGAATTGAGTTTCGCGATTTTCATTTTTTACGTGGTATAAAAAGCTCTGTTGAAATTTAAGTAATTCTTATGAAAAAGTATAATTCTTTTAAATAGGAAACATGAAATATATTATTACAAAACAAAATTCTAGGATGTGTCCAATCTGGGAATATCGAGAACCATAAGAGAATCGAAGGAGCATAAAAAAGTATTCTAAAGAAGAGCAAAGAAAAGTCCGTTATTATTTCATACTTGGAAGTTATTTGTAAACAAATGAAAGGACAAAACAATAATTATTTTTTGTCTATTTATACTGACCTATGTTTTTTTCTGGATGTCGGCTCCATGAGTACGCTCGGGGTCCCGGATTCGAATCCAGCTAATGCATGGATGCTTATATATGTGAATCCAACCTGTAATTCGGATTTAATTAAATTTTAATAATAAAAAGTGTGTGACTCGGGACGCTGACCAAACTTTATCCCGATTATTATAAATTAAAGTAATTCTATCGTATAAGTATTAGTAGAATAAATTTAATGATTTGGTAAAAGGTTAGAATTAAATACATAATTGTTTTGTAAGTAGTTATATTTGATAATTTATTTAAGAACACAACATTGTATAAAATATTATGAATAAGAGGAAGTTGCGTGCCGCTTCGTCGGTAGCTAGAAAGAACAAGAGCTGCGCGTGCTATGGCTTGCCATCTCTCATCGGCAGCTTGGACACTGGATTGGGGAAAAATTTTAATCGCCAGATTTAAATTCCTGATCTGAATTCCTTAGCGGTTTACTATCCCATAAGAAGTTATCTCTTCAAGAACAATACACCATTAGAATGGCCTCCTTTTATTTAATTTAACCGATTTCATAACTCTTATGGATCTCGAATATTTATGTTGGATACACAGAATAAATTCCTATAATACATTTATCGATATGGAAGTGTTATAACCAATATAAAAGTCGATCGTCCAAGAAAAATAGTCGTAGAACTGACAAAAACCATTTTGCATCTATCCGTAAGTGGTCCTACTTTATTATAAACTGAACATTGTTCAAAAATTAGGGATGTGTGATGTAGGATTACTGGGAACACTCATCGTGGACAAGTGAAAAATTGAATACTGTCTTTTGGAGCGATAAAAGCAACTTCAAAATATTTGGTTCCGATGAGAGTCAATATGTTAGACATCCAGTGGGTAAGAGGTACAATTAAAGGTAATCAGCAAATGCAATTCTTACCCTCCTGTTTTTCTTTAATAGTAGAGGTTCCTTAACGGCTATTTTTTCTAGTAATCCTACATCACATAGTCATCGTATCACAGTGCGATCACTCAAATCAACATCAAATTGTTCCCGAATTTTTGAATAAAGTTCACTTGTTGATAAAGTAGGATCACTTACATATAGACGCCGAATGGTTTTTGTAAATTCTAGCACCGGTTTTCTTGAACGACCGACGTTTATATTAGTTTTAACACTTCCATATTAAAAACTTTTTTCAAAATTTTTGATACGCCTCTTTTACTGATTTTTAAAGTTTTTTAAATATTGTACTGTTTCACATCATCTCTGTGGAGCTGTATTACCTTTTTTCGTAAGTCGTCCGAAAAATAATTATTTTTACCCATCTTAACATGAACTTAACAAATGACAAAATACAACTGAAAGTAAGACAATTAAAATCATATTATTAATATGTTTCTATACTTTTGTCCACCGAAAAAACAAGTATATGCTATTTCACTTAAATCGTACAGCCAACATCAAAAGATTTCTTGTGATTTATTCTTCGATATACTGACTAGAAAATAAGATTCAAATTTACGAAAACTATAAACATATTTTAAAAAAATGAAATATTTAAAAGTTTCCATACTTTTGTTCGCCGCTGTATATATGTATATAGAGGGTATCAAGTTATTGGAACAATGCATTTTATTCATGTATATGAAAATTTACATATAAAAGTGATTAAGATATTTTGTAAGGCATAGAGGCGGACACATTTTGGCATAACCACTATTATTTTAAAACAAGTGGTACTCAACTTATGGGTTAATGTTATATTTTTTTTAAATGCCATTATGTATTTTTTATTAACTCACTAAATAGAGAATTTTCTTCAAAATTCAACGAATAAATAATACCATATACTTACATTGCGAAAATATATATAACAATTAAGTCAAAGTTAGTATTTCATTTCTGTTTTAAATTTTTTGAGTAGGCTAAGCAAACATTCAACTATTGAAACAAAAAAAATATCTGTCATTTTCGTATGTCATTGTTACAAATTATTAAATTATTTTTTCGAAATGTTTCAAACTTCGTTATTTTTGTTATTTCGCGTGATTACTACTTAGTCTTCTTTAATTAGGATAACTTTTTGCAAATAAATTGCATACTAGAAATGCATTTTGATGGGTCTCACATTAATAAATAAAATAATTTGTATTTGTAAAATATGCTGCCATTATTAAATTAAATATTAATCGGCTCCGATTACATGTTTTTCTAATTTACAGAAATTCTATCAACTTTCAACATAGGACATGCTACATAAAGTACCCTTATTTTTTTCCGTAGAATACATTTGTGGAATAAAAAAGGGGGTTCCATTTAAAAAAATCTGATGTGGCCAACACATGACCTCCCGCCAATTCCATGTTTAAAATAGCAGTGAGCTTTAAGTAAAGTATCATTTCCGGTTAATCGTTTGTAAATAAAATCTAATTTGTTGTCCAATAAATAGAAAAGTCTGTAATACGAAATTTTGGATTGTTTTATTGTTTTTCCTCAAAAATTTGTTAGAGCTCCAAATTAAGTACTACATCCGATTTATCATATATGGTTAAAATCTAATATGTTGTTTCAAATTATATATGAGTTTTAAATACCAAATTTGAGAAGTTTTGGATCATATTTTAATAGGCTTTAAGGAAAAATCGTCACACACGTACATTCTTATAAAAATCAGCATCATCTTCTAGGTGCTCTAAAACGCAATCTTTGTAAATTCTTCGCCGTACATAATCCATTTCGTAAATGTGTAGTTGTAAATTTATTTTATTTTATAATGCTGCAAAAATACCAATTAGCAAATTTAAATCAGATCATCCCGTACATCTAACATTTAGGTATGATGGAAATTATATTATTTTTACAAACCTTAATAAAATATTTTACTATTATATTCTCATTAACACGGTTCCATTATTAATTTTAATATATTTGCTGCCTGTCAGTGACATTTGTTTAAATATGTCAAACCTGTCAATAAAATTATGATTTTGTTTGACGCAAAGGCTAGGTGATACATGGAAATAAATTATATTATATATTCATATTTAAAGTTATTTAGAGTTATTTACTACATGTTATTTTCGTAGAATTGAAGATTAAACCGTTATATTCCATTTTAATTAGTAAAAGTTGCTAAAAAATTATATTCAATTAATTTTTTACAAGAAAAACTGTTTAAAGCTTGTATAAATGATACTTTCGGTTATCCGATATACACTAAAAACTAATGAGCACTTCCCATATTAGTATAGAATGGGTATACAAAATTTCAAATTTTTCTGATTGATAGTATTTGAGTAATCGTGTACACAAGATCCACACACACACACAGACACACAGACACACACACATACATACCTACAGACATCATTGTAAAAATGTTAAAATCGGATTCTGGGGACATCAAAACGTGCTTATTATATAAAATCTCTATATGCTATTTTTAGCACGATCCCTATACCTCCCTTACCTAGGGTAGCGGGAGGTAAAAATTGTCTTTTTTGAAGTTTGTCAACTAAAATTTTGGTGTAACGTACCCGTCACATTTTTATAAATAATCGAGGATTCTTCTATGATAATGTAGCTTAAAGTCTCCTTTATAAAAGGCTTTTTTCAGATTATAAAAATTCGATCTCGTTCCCGATATACAGAGTTTTGAAAATGTGCCGGATTTCAGACAAAAAATCAAAAAAAGTTGAATAACGCAGGAAGTAGTTGATCATGAGTAAAATGTTTTTATTGCTTCATATGTAAAATTTTCCGCTGCATTCAAAGGTAAAATAAAATATAGCGTATTTCATTTAAATAAGAAAGTTGAGGTCAATTTCCGGTCAAACCGGAAGTGCTACTGCTTTGAAAATATTTTAGTTGAAACGGGCATGTAGGTTAACTCCTAGATACCAAATTTCGTTAAATTATATTAAATAGTATTTAAAATATAGATAGCGTAAACTCGTCCTGAGACATCCTGTATATATATACGTATATACTATCTTCTACCCGGCGCCTTGCTGCCGCAGAAGAAATAATTGTGGAAATATTTGAAATCTGAAAGAGTTATCTTGTTTAATTAGGAAAGATACAAAGAATGATATTTTATTTTCTTATCGATAATGAATACATATATTGAATGATATATACAGAAGTATAATTGGTATTCATTTAATTTAGTTAGCTTTATTATTCAAGTGCTTTAGGGTAGACAATATTTTTTGTTTTTCCGTCTTCTGCAAAAACAAATAAATTTCTTGGCTGTCCGACTCGTGAGCATGCAACATACAACTGGCCATGGATTTTCTAGATTCAATCCTTGAAGTGATTGACCTTGTGCCTTGTTGATGGTCATTGAGAATGCAAGTCGAATGGGGAATTGCAGTCGTTTGTAATCAAATGGCATCTCGATGGGAATGATGGGAATGCTTGGAATAAGCATATGTTCTTCGTTCGACTTTCAATTAAGAATAGTTGCCTCGATGACATTCGGCACCAGTTTCTTCACAGCGAGTCTTGTTCCATTACACTATCGGGGTGGATTAATGTTCCGTAAGAGAATAATTGGCACGCCGACTTTGAGTGACAATTTGTGCGGTGGCACACCAGGAAGATCTAACGAATTTAAAAACATGATTGGATAATTAACAACTTCGTCCGCATTCATGACGCTGTCAATCGATTTGTAAGTAATAGAATCGCCTGCAATTTGTTCTTGAATTGTGTGGTTAATTGCATTGACATCGATGTTTTTTGCTGCCAAAATAGCACGTTCGCAAAGCCATTTATGATTTTTATAATTGGTGACAATTTGCGGAGAAACTCTCTGAATGAGTTGTTCGATGGATGGCATAAGGATGCAAAAGTTCAATGTGAAGGAAATACATTTTGTGGTAGCATCAACTGGTACTTTTCCTTCACCAATATTCAATAGCTGTTTTGAAAATGTGGCTGCCGACGCATCGCGCTGCAAATGTACGCGCATATTGGTCTTTAATGTGAGTTTTCGCACATGTCTCCAAAGATGCGATGCTTTGAGGCAAGCATTGAGCTCATCAGCTGGTGTTGATGTAGGTATCACTGGAAGAGTTTGTCTAAAGTCGCCAGATAATAAAATGAGAGCGCCACCGAACGGTTGTGCATTTGTTTTTTGCTGCCAAAATAGCACATTCGCAAAGCCATTTATGATTTTTATAATTGGTGACAATTTGCGGAGAAACTCTCTGAATGAGTTGTTCGATGGATGGCATAAGGATGCAAAAGTTCAATGTGAATGAAATACATTTTGTGGTAGCATCAACTGGTACTTTTCCTTCACCAATATTCAATAGCTGTTTTGAAAATGTGGCTGCCGACGCATCGCGCTGCAAATGTACGCGCATATTGGTCTTTAATGTGAGTTTTCGCACATGTCTCCAAAGATGCGATGTTTTGAGGCAAGCATTGAGCTCATCAGCTGGTGTTGATGTAGGTATCACTGGAAGAGTTTGTCTAAAGTCGCCAGATAATAAAATGAGAGCGTCACCGAACGGTTGTGCATTTGATCGTAAATCTTTAAGAGTTCGATCAAGCGCTTCAAGCGATTTCTTATGAGCCATGGTGCATTCGTCCCAGACAATGACCTTGCAAATTTTCAGAACTTTAGCCATGCCAGATCTTTTTGAAATGTTACATGTTGCAGCTTCCGAGAAATGCATATCCAATGGCAATTTGAGCGCCGAATGCGCTGTTCGTCCACCATCTAATAATGTAGCCGCAATACCTGATGATGCAAGAGCCAAAGCAATTTCATTTTGTGATTGAATGTGAGCCAATAGCAAACTGATGAGGAACGTTTTACCAGTGCCGCCAGGCGCATCAAGGAAGAACAGACTACCTCTGCCATTTGACACGGCATTTATAATTGTATCGTTAGTTATTTTTATTCCGCAAGCAAAAGTTACGTCTGCTTCAACAAATGCACGCAAATCAATAGCATTGTACTGCTGTTCTCTCACTAAATCGCGATCCTAAAGGTCAGATGCAGAACGTTCTGGCGCAATCATGCCAAGTTGAATGAGTTCTTTGTTGTTGATGGATAAGCATATGTCTTTGATTTCGATCAGAGCTTGATTGAAAATATTGTCGGAAAAATCAATGGAATTGTCGTTGCTAACAGTACGAACACGGTGCAAAATGTCTTCGCTCAAATCAAGTCTCAATTTTTTCCACAAATCTTTCGGGTTGGATAACTCACATTTATCGGCATCGATGATAATAATTTTATTTGTCAAATTATTGCTTGCACTTGTGCAAAGGTTTCAATGTTCTTTCAAATACATTTGCGTAAGACACGCGCGCTACACCTTCGCACAAGTAGTACAATTAACTTGCAGTAGGTGGCATTCACTATTTCAGTGCTGTTTCAAATACATTTGCCGGTACGACCCACGTGTCACCTACTGTAAGTTAATTGTACTATGCCTATAACATTCGCACAAGTGCAAGCAATAAGTTGTCAAAGTTTTATCGCAATCGGATGAACGGTATGGCGGCGCATAAAGTACGAACAAACAAACAAACATTGATTTTTATGTATAAGAAGATATATATTTAAATTCGAAACCCCCTCCGAAATGAAATCGTGGCTACGGCTCTGATGGCGAGACATTATAAAATAATCGTGCTGCTGCTAAACGGTACAGAGAGATATACCGCATAACTTTCTTTTTTATCCGAATTCATCAACATTTATCCGAATTTGGAACCTTTCAGCCAAAAACACTTGGGATCTTGGTAGGAATCCTAATGTCAACGCTGTTGATCGTGATGAAGGAATATTGGAATTAATACATGGAAATCCCAATTTAAGTATTAGACAAGTAAGCTATATTCTAGAAACATCTATAATTATTACATCCTGGAATTTTTGGAAAAAAGATAACTTCCATCCTTACCACTACTATCGCGTGGAAGCTTTGCAACGAAAAGATTATGTTCACATTGTGTTTACATTGTGTAACAATATTGTAATCTTGCGGTTGAAATGATAAATATAAATCTGGAGAAGAAAAGATCCAAAGGAAAAAAATTCTGTGATGCAGAAATTGCAATTCTTCTAGATTTAATAGAAGAAAATGTGGACGTTATAGAAAACAAGAAAACAGACACAGTAAATTTAAAACAGAAAAACAAAGCATAGGGAAAAATAATTCAAAAGTTCAATGCCACAAAGAACACGGATAGAATCTTAATGTAATTAAGATTTTTTCATGGAAGTTTAGAGCTTTATTTCGTAGTGTAGGGCTTTCTAAATTTTGACTTAGTAGTTCATATACATGCATGACTGTAATTTTGTCTAACCAAAATCGATTTTGTCCGAATCAGAAGATGGATGTTAATAATGTTGAAGAAATAGAAGATGCCGATAATGATGATGTAGGTAGATGATAATGACGACAATGTCAAATTCTGAAATATATTCGTATTTCTATAAATTAATAATATCCTTAAATAATATCTAATTAAACGTACCTTATGATAGATCAAAATGTATAATTCTCAATGTCAAAATTATATGCAACGAATTTCAACAAATGAATAACGGGCTGTAATAGGTATTACAGCCGAAATTCGAGTCCTTAAATATTACGATGAATTTTACGGTTGATATTGATAACGAATGTTTATGAATAAAAAAAATGTTTTTTATGGCCATTTTGAATATAACGAAGCGTTACCTTCGTTACGGACGTTTATGAATACGGGCAATTATCTGTGCTCATAAACATGTAGTATTTCATTACTAAAATCTGGAATATGCCGCGACGCTAATGATCTTACATGTCATTTGTGACAGGTGTTACTTTTTTCAAAGAACATATTGATTTTTACTTTTTTACAAAATTTTGAACTCTGACGTGATTGGTCAGTTTTAAAGACCTCTAATTCTTGTAGAAAGCATGTTAAACAAAATTATTCCCAGATTTACTATCTATGGGGTCAGTTCTACCATGGGTTAAGCTTTTTACACTTACATAACATCCTGTATATAACCTGATATGCTGGAAGCGAAGAGAATAATTATTGTGCGTTATCTCAAAGGAACTAAAAACTTACAATTGCAAATAAGTGCGTCAGATGGAAGTACAGTACTGTTCGGATATTCTGATGCAAATTGGGCTGCGGATAAAGTTGATCGTAAATCAAATAGTGGATATTTATTCATACTGCACGGAGGAATAATATAATGGGCATGCAGAAAACAAAATTCTGTGTTTCTGTCATCAACGAAAGTGGAGTACATTGCTCTGAGTGAAGCATGACGACTAGTTTGGATACGTAAACTGTGAAAACGAACTTAGAGAAAAGTCGGAGATTAGATTAGACACTGAGGATAATGTGGCTGATCTACTGGATAATTCCGTTAGCATCAACTAGAATTTGGATATTTGCGAGCATTAGCAGGCTAGTATGTAGCAGATCAAGGTGACCTCAATCGACATTGAGGAGGAATATTAAGATTATTTGTAGTGTAATGTCATATATTGTTACTATGAAAACATAATGTTTGTTATCATAATAAAAAACAACATATTTGTTCCATATTTTATTTTCAAGAAAATTGAAGCTTCTTCACAGCTACTTTTTGTGCAACATAATAATCGTATTAATTAAAACTTGATAAGTATTAGTGGCATCGAACGTTTTGGACTCAGCGTGACTGCTGTCTTAATTTTCAGTCCTAGTAAAAACACAGTATACACTCGCACTATATGTACAATTATTATGTATTGAAAAAGATTAATTTTTCTGGTTCAAATTATTAGCTAACTCCACTGTTTGAGAACAAAATAAGCTTAACAACTATTTCGTAGAATAATTAAAAAAATTGTTACGGTTTAAGGATTAACAATTAAAACTTTCTAGAACTATGAATCCCTTTCAATTTAGATGAAATTTCATAAAAAATAGTGCAAGACCCTATTATCACATCGGCTGTATATGAGCATATAATTCACATGAACAGCTAGCTGTCCATAGATTAAAATATAAAATATTTAAATAAGCTTTGTTACAATTCAGCTGATTTTGAATGAACTAACTCAAAATGTTTGCAATGTTATAGGGTATGTTCTGAGAAATGAACATATTTATTTATATTATTTTCCTCTTCCGAATTAGGAATGGCCGAGTGGGCATTTGAAAGACTTATTCCGTTGGGAGAGAGGGATGCTTACTATGTTGTTGTGTAACATAACTACAATGGGCTACCCACGTTAACGTTATGAGTGCGATTATCCTGTGCCGCTTTCATCCTGCTGTACGCTCGAGCATGAGTTGAGCGTACATCCTACAACGTACCCATACTCGTTCTCCCGAATAAGAATTTCCTATAGTGAAGTTTTTAATTTCCAGATTTGAAGCTTTGCAAAAGAGCTGGAAGACTTTGTAATTGCACTAAGTATTATGCTAATATTTGAGCTCTTTAACCTCCAGAAAATATTACATGCAGTAGTTCTCTAAAAAAAATCTGTTGTGGCCAGCACAAGACCTCTCGCCATTTCCATATTAGACTATATAAGTATTGTATTGCACTTTGCTATCGAACCGTCGTTTTATAACATAATATTACCCAAATATTGTTTTTTATTGTATTTAACATGTCTTCTGCACACATATAATTCTAATTATATCTATTTTTCATTGTATGAGGGAGTTTCTAAATGTCACAAATTCTTCCAATTCATTAACCAGATTGGGCGGTATTTCTGATGGATATATGCATATTACCTATAATTTCAAATATTTAATTAATAAAACAATAAGAAAGATTAAATGTACTTCCCAGAAAATGCTATCAAAATGTCACTAAAACTGTAGATTTTTGACACTGAAATCTGTCATTTACAAATTATATTATAAACATTTGACTTTGTCAACTGGTTTCCTTAGTGTAGTTTCGCCTACTCGACTTGTTATATCCCGATATTATAGCGTCTTTATCTCTAATTTTATAGAAGATATAATAAAAAATTTAAATGTATCAGGTGTAGAATTTTGTTATTCAAAATTAGTAATATCAAAAATTAATATTTGGAAGAATTTCTTTTAAAAACTACTACTTCCGGTTGTTCAATTGTTACCAAAACCTTTTCAGCTCTTCCCAGGAATGTCAGATTGAGGAATCCATAGTTAAACAGTTCTTAAGTCTTATAGTTTTTGAGGAATCGTGGCTACAACATCCAGACATACACACATACACACATACACACATACACACATACACACATACACACATCCACACACACACACAGACATCATTTTAAAAATGTTAAAAACAGATTATAGGGACCTTAAATCGTGCTTATTCACTAAAATCTGGGTATGCGAATTTTAGCATGAATCCAATACCTCTCTTAGCGAGAGGTAAAAATTAAATATACTTCCCAGTAAAAGCTATCAGAATGTCACTAAAACTGTTGATATTTGACACTGACATGTGTCATTTACAAATTATGTTATAAACATTGAAATTTGTCAACTGGTTTCCTTAGTGTCGTAGCCTCTGCGATAAGTTTACTCTATAAATTATAGTGTCTTTATCTCTAAATCTATACAAGATATAATGAAAATTTTAAGTGTATTAGATGGAGAATTTTATGTTCTTCAATATTTAATAAAAAAAAATCCCAAAAAAATATATTTAGAAGAATTTTTCTAAGAAACTACTACTTCCGGTTCTTCAATTGTTACCAAAACCTTTTCAGCTCTTCCCAGGAATGTCAGATTGACGAAACTCCAGTTAAATATTTTTTAAGTCTTATAGTTTTTGAGGAATCGTGACTACAACATCCAGACATACATACATACATACACACACACACACACACACACACACACACATACATCCACACACACACACACACACACACACAGACATCATTTTAAAAATGTTATAATCGGATTGTAGGGACCTTAAATCGTGCTTATTCAATAAAATCTGGATATGCGAATTTTAGCATGAATCCAATACCTCTCTTAGCGAGAGGTAAAAATATAGGAAGTATAATATTAGATACCTCAAATCGGCAAACTTTTTATGTAATCGTAAAATGTCAATATTTCAGGCATTAGTCACACTTGAGCTCGACAGTCTAACCAATGTCTTTCTTAGGAAGGTACCACCTACCTACATTGTAAGTATATACCTGATCGCATTTCAAGTATAGTAGTATGAAAATCATTCATTAGTATATTTGTTTAAAACTTGGGGCATTGTGAGTCACGGGGGACTTTTGACAATAGTGCATCAATTATTGCCATGTTCTTAATATTTCCATATCTTATAAAAACTGGTCATCCCCTAAATATATGATAGCACTGGCAACATGTTTTTTTTATATCGAAACGAACAACTTAAGTAACATAAAAATACAACCACTTGACAATTTTTACAACATAGCAGTGTGTATTTCATCCGTTCCTGTTAAAAAAATATAGAAAATTGTGATGAGTGTTAGAATTTAACACCGATTATTACAGGATGAGAGGTAGATAGTAAACTACTTTCATAATGCAAATTTCGTAAGTAGGAAATCATCATTTTTTATGAGTAGCAGAGATCCTAACATTATTAACAAATATTAATACTCGTACTCATTAGTATAATTAGTAATGTGACTTTTCTTTATTTGGGTGAAGGTAAATATATAATTATTATTAATTAAAATAAAAATTTGTTAGTCAAGAAATAATTTAGAAAAATGGCTGGTTGCATCAACGTACCTTTAAAATTTTAAGCATTCCTTTAATTGACAATATTGCATCAAAATGAAATATCTAATGAAATAATATGCATTGGTGTCAAAATTTTTATTTGCATTTATTTGGCTTACGGATATCTTCAAATTTAAGCCTTGGTGGTTCAGCTGAGCAAAATATAATTAAAATAACGAACAATATAAATAAACTATTATTAAACACTAATTAAAGACTAAGAATATTATTAAACATTTAACACTAAGATGATTTATTTAAACAATATTTATCTCACTATATTTATTACACGATATTTCGTCGGATTTCTGGTAAAAAGACTTAACCGCCAAAAAATGATAAAATGAGTTATGCACATAAACGGATACGTCTCTTCACGACGCATGCTCTAAACACAATATCTGAGCGCCAAAAAATTTATGTTAGAAGGTAATTCATTCTAAAGTTTCGTAAACGCCATCTGACACTATTTGATGCGCACAGAAATTTTATACGAAATGTCTTAAACGCCATTCTGTGTTAATGTAATGGGTGATGTTAACGAGTTGTGTTCCACAAAAGTTAATTTATTTTGATATTATTTATTAATCTGGTCTTCACAACTATATAAATATTAAAAATTTGGGTATTAAGCTATATATTGAACAAAAAAAAAACCTTTTTATTAAATATTTCATGATATATGCTTCAAAATGTTGCGAAAGTATGTTGAAAAATGCATAAAATATTAATCTCATCGATATAACACAATATCTTGTTAAATAAATCAATATTGTAAATAAAAACAAGTTTTTCCTGTTTATCTCAAAACTAGTCAAAAGGCGGTTAAGTCTTTTTACCAGAAATCCGACGATTTATTTCACTAACTATTTATTAATTTCGCTATTTATTTCATTTCTTTATATTACTAACTTCCTTATCAGACTGACTTGATTGCCATAGAATAACTGACGTAGAAAGACTATTTTACAGAGAACTGGTTCTCCTTCACACAGGGCTGTGTTGTTTCGCGAACCTTTCGTGAATGTTCACGATCAAAGTCAAGCCATGTACACACCGGCCGTGCGACAGTTACGTCAACGTCTTCGTGAAGCTTCCAATTGTTCTCTCGAACGTTCGTGAACAAGGAAAGGCGAGCGCGAGTAATTAAGCTTATTGTGATGTTTTTGTTTACACAGCTGCATATGCTGTAATTAACCAGTCTTCAGGGCCAGATCCGTCCGATCATGGACATCAGTGGCGTTGATGCACGCTACAGTAATTTACCTTAATTCCTAATTATCAATATTCCTGAAAGACGATGTATAAATTTAATTTGATGCACCTACACAAATTAGCCTAATTTTGAGCCTTAATTAATTTAATAGGTTAGTACGCCGTATTCTTAACATTTTTGGCTTCAATGTTGTCATATCGTCAAATGTCATTTGATAAGTATGTGGCTAAAATAAATTATAACGAGATTATGAGAGCACCATTGGGGCGATTATTGTTATAATATCAGCCGAGTCAGACGTCAAATGCTAATGTTAATTAAACTCTAATGCCTAATTTAACATTAATGACCATGATGGAATGAACAAATCGATGGAAAGCTAAAGTAAAGCTCTTTTCATTAGTGTAACTTTTTAATATGGAGTATGGTGTCTACGGGTATATAAAAATGATCACATTGGCATCATGATTCAAAACGTAACAATTATAGAACAATTGAACACTGTTATTTGATCGAGCATAAAACTGTAATAAAGAGATGTTAACAAAAATCCAGTATTATTTCTCACTTGAAAGACCTAGGTATGTGTTTTTTTTAAATGATATATTTACCTACCTACCAAATCAATAACTAAAATTGCTCATAATGAAGCAACTTTTGAATCCATATCCATATACATTGCGCGTTGTTTTGGGATACTTCTACTCTATACACATTCCGCATTATTAATAAACTTTTTACCTCTCGCTAAGAGAGGTATTGGATTCATGCTAAAAATCCCATAACCAGATTTTAATGAATAAGCAAGGTCGCTAGAATCCGATTTTAACATTTTTACAATGATGTCTCTGTGTGTGGATGTGTGTGTGTGTGTGTGTGTGTGTGTGTGTGTGTGTGTGTGTGTGTGTGTGTGTGTGTGTGGATGTATGTATGTGTGTGTATGTTGTAAGGACGACTTCTCAAATTCTATACGACTTAAAAAATATTTAACTGCAGTTACCTCAATCTGTCATTCCTGGGAAGAGCTGAAAAGGTTTTGGTAACAATTGGACAACTGGAAGTAGTAGTTTCTTTAAAAAAATCTTCTAAATATTATTTTTTAGAAATTTGTTATTACATATATTAAAGAATATAAAATTATTTATCAATACATTGAACATTTTTATTATGTCTTCTATAGATTTAGAGATGAAAAATTAAAATGTTTGTAATTGACATAAATGTCAGTATCAAAAATCCAGACATTACTGAAGGCTTATTTTGGGAAGTATATTTAATATTTATTATTTTATCTTTAATTCAATATTTAAAATTATAGAAAGATATAGATTTCGTACATGGACAAATTGAAATGGAATAGTAATATAAGAAGCTGTTGTTATAACGAAGAAAAGACTCCGTCAACATCTAAAATTGGTACAAAAAGAAAGGGGATTTATTTATAAGCCAAAGTATGTACAGTATCAGTGTCATTTAAACATGCGCTTACTATACATATAATACATCATATACTCTTTAGAAATACCGCCAATCTCCTCAATGAATTGGAAGAATCTCGATCATTTAGAAGAATAAGAGGAAACTTGTTCATAGAATGAATTGAAAAATAAAGAATAGATGTAATTAGAATTTTCTGTGTGTACAAGAAATGTTAAATACAATAATTATGTAGCCTAATATGGAAATGGCGAGAGGTATTGTGCTGGTCACAACAGATTTTTTTTTTTATTATTTTACATTCATTGTAAAGTAAAATAAATAAATAAACATATCACCACGGCATATTACCTATTATTGTATACATCGGTAATTATGACGATATATTTTTACCGTGAGGGCGCTTACAAGGCTTCACCTTCACTGGCCGGGATCGAATCCGGGTCACCAGATTGGCAACCAGACATTATACTAACACGGCCACGCTACCTCATTCCATTATAAAGAGATATTCTTATTCTTTCCATGTGTATTAATATTATTGTATTGTGTACTGTTGGTGGTGTATGGTATAATATTTTCATATAAATAATTATTTTTACATATAAATAATACGTTGAAAAGAGAATTATTACTGACAATTTAAGTAGTAAATTTTGATCTGCAGTCAGTAGTGTAAAAATATCTACTCTGCTAACAAAGGAAGAGTGCTGGAAATAACATAAATATTAACATTTCCCTTATAACTATTTCTGAAGTTGTAATAATGTCATCTCTAAATGCAGCTGTGCAGGCAACAGGTACAAATACACCAGACGTAATATAAAATAAGTTGCGGTAAATGCGGAACAAAACACAGAGTGAATAGAGTAGAAAAGAACGAAGAGCTAGTACTGCTTCACTGGTCGTAATAATTGAATGAGCAAACAGCACGCAGCGCCGCCAAGCGGCAACTTAACGTAGCTAACACTCTGAGCGGGAATTTCATTAAAACATACTTGCATACCATAACAACAGCACCGCAAATATTCCTGCCACTGCCAAGCTGTAATAAATATCGCCTTGTATTAATCTACTTTATTACGTAATAAAAGGTTAACAGATATTTAATGTAACGCTCTTAATGCACCCTTTGAATAATAGAGTGATTTCGCGCTGAGAAATTGTATCAAGGGATTTATAATTTAATATTTTTGTTACTCATGTTGTTGCACTCTTGTTACATCTGATAACAAGATATACACCTAGTTTCAGTCGTTAGCGTGAATCAAATGTTAACACACTCATTCTCATTATCATTTAATAGCGATATATTATTTATACTTATCGTTGAGATCAAGTAAAAAAAATCTGTTGGGCCAGCACAAAATCTCTCTTCATTTCCATATTAGGCCATATAAGTACATATTGTATTTAACATTTCTGGTACACGCAAAAAATTCTAATTACTTGTTATTAATATATTTCTATATTTTTTAATTCGTTCTATAAATAAGTTTTTCCTACTCTTCTAAATGTTCGAGATTCTTCAAATTCATTGACGAGATTGGCGGTATTTCTGATGCGAATATGTAATATATGTATCTATAATTCTAAATATTTAATTAATAATAAAGTAACTATTAAATATACTTAGCATAAAAAGCCTTCAGCAATGTATCTGAATTTTTGACAGTGACATTTTCTATAAATTACAAACATTTTAATTTTTCTACTGATTTCCTTGAAGTTATTTGGGTTGTGAGATTCATTGCAACGGATTATGCATTCTTTATCTCTAAATCTATAGAAGATATAATAAAAATATTAAATGTATCGAATAGAGAATTTTATATTTAATATTTATAATAAACATATATTTCCAAAAAAATAATATTTAGAAGTTTTTTTTAAGAAACTACTACTTCCGGGTATCCAATTGTTACCAAAACGTTTTCAGCTCTTCCCACTAATGGCAGATTAAGGAGTAAGTAGTTAAATTGGTGTTTAGAATTTAAGAAACCGTCCCTCCAACACCCAGATACACATACGTATACACACATCCGCGCCCACACACACATACATACATACAGAGACATTAACGTAAAAATGTTATAATCGGGTTCTACGGACCTTAAAACGTGCTTATTCACTAAAATCTGGATAAGCGATTCTTAGCATGAATCCAATACCTCTCTTAGCGAGAGATTAAAAGCTTTAAGTAGGTAGTTGTCATTAATGAAGTTTACAAGTGACATACATATAAAGATATATAATAATATCACCATCAGTGGACACGATAACTCTAATAAAACAATTTGTTCTTACTAAGATCGATAAAGTGATTATTTATGCGGAACGGGGATACTCATGCAATAAATTTAAAAACCATCACTACATGATAAACAGATGTTTTAGTACTGTCATGTTCCTATGTGAATAATACCTAGAATGTTGGCGCATTTTTATAATAAAAGCGCTTTTATTATAAACGTGCGTTCGTAATATGGGCCATTGTCCTTTTCAGACAACAAAACTTTCATGTAAAAGGCGAAACATAACTAAATATTATAATTGTTACGCATCGTATTTTATTTTGAGAAACAAATTCTGTGGGTTCATGTTCATACAGTTGCGTGCAAAAGTTTTGAGCCACATACATTTTTACACTATATCATATATTGTAAAAGTACTCAAGAAATGAAACAGTTATGTTATTAAACATATGCATTTGTGCATAAAATATTTTCAAATTTTAAACTAAATACTACATAAATAAACTTATGTGATATCAAAATAATTTATGATGCTGTTCAAAAGTATTGCGCCAGAAATATACATACTTTAAAAGTAGTAAAAAATTAATACAAACTTGCAATTTTCTATCTGTACTTAATACTTAGCCGACATTTCTCTTGTAAGCCATCAGTGATCACACCGTCGAAGGATTGATTTGATTAAATTTGTAATAGAGTCTTGTGATATATTTTGTTATTCATTTTTCAAATGATTCCACAATTCAAATTTGTTTGAAGTCTTTTTCTTTACCCACGCGTATTTTTAACTCTTGCCACAAATTATCTACTGGATTTAAATCCGGAGATCGGCATGGCTCAGTCAAGAATTCGGACTTTTTTGACTTAGAAACTCCTTTACTGGTTTTGTAGAATGTTTAAGATCGTTGCCTTCCTGAAAAACCCATCTCAGTGGATTTTTTTTTTGTTACATAAGGTAACTTTGTTAAAATATCCCCATACATGAGAGTATCCATGATACTTTTAATATGGACTAATGGACCTACACCGTCATGAGAACATGCACAACATAAAATCACATATTCTCTTCCATGCCTAACTGTAGAAATTTGGTACCTAGAATTATATATTGCACTTGTTGATCACCGAAAATACTTCATACCATTATTTCCAAAAAGATCTAATTTGAAATCATTCGAAAATAATAATTTTCAGTAGTCGACTGTATTCCAATGTTGATATGTTTTGCAACATTTAGTCTCGCCTTTTTAATATTTCTACTAACTAAAAGTTTTTTTAAAAATTATGTGTCTATTAAGTTCTTTGTCTTGAAGACTTCGAGACACAGTACTTCGGCTGTCATTGGCAAGGTTTTCTATTCGAATTTCTTTCGAAATATCCACAGTAGTTTTCTTGAGTCTGCTATAGATTTTAGCTTAATTGTTTTATCTGTTCGCTTTGCTGGTTTACTGAGTCTATCGCATCTTGGCTTGTCAGCTAATGATTTTGGCTACTTATATTTGATAATAATTCTATTTGCTGCGCTCTTATAATCTATAGCAATCTAGCTATCTCGCGAGAGCCCTTTTCTTGTAGAGAAAAGTTTATTACGGATTCTCGTACCTGTAGATGGATGTGTTTTACCATTTTGTTAAACAATAGTCCACATTTAATTTAATTTCGGAATCTGATGAAAACCTTCAATAAAATAACGTATATAAACTGTCAGCTACAACGTGGCGTAATATTTATAAACATGATCAATTTTGTTTGAGCATACAAAATACAATGAACATAAATTTAAAAATATGTTGACTATGGGTACTAATAAAAAGATATTAACATTCTTAACATATGTATACTATATAAATGTATAATAGTTATTTTCCCAAATTAACATTCTTTCGGTTTGATATATATAGGGTGTCCCAGATTTAAACGCCATAACTTGAATCATGGATTAAACACGTAAAAATAAGGTAACAAGTTCATTTGAGCAAATGTCCACAAATGCTTTGTTTCAGAGATATTCATGTTTTTCTTATTGGAGAGCAGCGCTACTTTAAAATGTCAAATATTATCTTATAAGTTGTGAAATAATAATTAAATTAATTAGAGGTAAATTATTTGGCTATTACCTAATTTCAATACAAAATTTAGTTTGCTTGCACTGATGTGAGGACAAAAATGAAAATTATCGATGAATTCAAACAAATTTATTATTTATGTACAATAATTTTTTACCTCCCGCTACCCTAGGTAAGGGAGGTATAGGGATCGTGCTAAAAATAGCATATAGAGATTTTATATAATAAGCACGTTTTGATGTCCCCAGAATCCGATTTTAACATTTTTACAATGATGTCTGTAGGTATGTATGTGTGTGTGTCTGTGTGTGTGTCTGTGTGTCTGTATGTGTGTGTGTGGATCATGTGGACACGATTACTCAAATACTATCAATCAGAAATTTTGTATACCCATTCTATACTAATATGGGAAGAGCTCATTAGTTTTTAGTGTATATCGGATAACCGAAAGTATCATTTATACAAGCTTTTAACAGTTTTTCTTGTAAAAAATTCATTGAATATAATTTTTTAGCAACTTTTACTAATTAAAATGGAATATAATGGTTTAATCTTCAATTCTACGATAATAACATTTAGTAAATAACTTTAAATAACTTTGAATATGAATATGTAATATAATTTATTTCCATGTATCACCTAGCCTATGCGTCAAACAAAATCATAATTTTAATGACAGGTTTGACATATTTTAACAAATGTCACTGACAGGCAGCAATTATATTAAAATTAATAATGAAACCGTATTAATGAGAATATAATAGTAAAATATTTTATTAAGGTTTGTAAAAATAATATATTTTCCATCATACATAAATGTTAGATGTACAGGATGATCTGATTTAAATTTGCTAATTGCTATTTTTGCAGCACTATAAATTAATATTAATTTACAACTACACATTTACGAAATGGATTATGTACGGCGACGAATTTACAAAGATTGCGTTTTAGAGCACCTAAAAGATGATGCTGATTTTTATAAGAATATACGTGTGTGACGATTTTTCCTTAAAGCCTTTTAAAATATGATCCAAAACTTCTCAAATTTGGTATTTAAAACTCATATATAATTTGAAACAACATATTAGATTTTAACCATATATGATAAATCGGATGTAAGTAGTACTTAATTTGGAGCTCTAACAAATTTTTGAGGAAAAACAATAAAACAATCCAAAATTTCGTATTACAGACTTTTCTATTTATTGGACAACAAATTAGATTTTATTTACAAACGATTAACCGAAAATGATACTTTACTTAAAGTTCACTGCTATTTTAAACATGGAATTGGCGGGAGGTCATTTGTTGGCCACATCAGATTTTTTTTATAACATTTGTTCAAAATGTTCACCTGTAGCAATCAAACAGGCACGACAACGATCTGTCACTGCATTGGTCGCTGCATGACATTGCTCGGGAGATATGGTTTCGCAAACTTGAATATTTTTTTTGCGTAGTGTCCAAATTATCTATCGGTTCATCATAAACTCTTTTTTTTATTGCAAAATATCTAAAGGTGTTAGATCGGGCAAACGGGCTGGCCATGGTACAGGTCCTCTGCGCCCAATCCACTGTTGTATATAGTGTAAATTTAATCACTCTCTTGGTTGTCTCCCGTAATGTGCAGGGCAGCCATCTACTTCTTCCATTAAATCATTCAAATCATTATTTAGAAAATTGTAGCACCTCTCTGAATTTAAACGATCTGGCAAAATTAAAGGGCCTATTAAAGTATTTTCAATAATACCTAGCCAAACATTACACTGAAATTCATAGTGGAAACTTTTCTCTTTAATTGCATGAAGATTTTCATGTAACCAAAGATGAGAATTTATTTGATTCAAAACCGTATCTCTCGTGCAGTGTCACGCAGCGACCAATGCAGTGGCAGATCGTTGTCGTGCCTGTTTGATTGCTACAGGTGAACATTTTGAACAAAAGTTATAAAAAATAGTTATTATTTTATTGTACCTACTCGTACATAATAAACTAAATTTTGTATTGAAATTAGGTAATAGCCAAATCATTTACCTATAATTAATTTAATTATTATTTCACAACTTAATAAGATAATATTTGGCATCTCGTTGTCAATCGTGTAAACTTAATAAACGATCTAGGAATGTTTTTCGACTCTAAATTAACTTTAATATATCATGTAAATTCATTAATTAATTCAGGATATTAAACAGTGGGCTTCATTTTAAGATCTACCTCTGATTTTAAAAATCTAAATAGTTATAAAATACTTTTCTTTTCGTTCGTATTAAGTAAAATTGAATATGGTGACAATTTGGAATCCTTCACAAAAATATGTAATACATTCTATTGAAAATATTAAAAAAAAAAATTGTTGCAAAACAGTTTATCTTAGATTCAATAATTCTTGGCCAAATTTAGAATATAATACATTATTAGTTGAATTTGATCTTGTGTTCTTAGAATGTAGAAGAATCAAGCAGCAAATTATATTTCTGTATAAACTTGTGAATAACTATACCGATGATAGTGAATTACTTAGTAGATTAAATTTTTATGTTAATCCATGTAATACCAGGTGTGATAATACTTTTCTGTGTGAGTTTTCCTGTACTGCTTACCATTTCAATCCGCCAGTTAACTCTGTGTGTCGTTATTATAATTTATATTGTTCTAATCTTGATTTTGCATTAAGCATAAATGTTTTTAAGTCCACTTTAGGTACTTTATTGCATTCTTAGTATTATAATTATATTTTCTTTTTTTGTGTCATACTATTTGTACTACTTATATACATATGTAAATGTCATGATATTATTCTGCAATTGGGTATAACCTGTTCAATAATAAACATATGTATTATATTATATCATAGTAATATAAATTAAGTAATTAATAGTAATATAGTATATTTGTAAAAGAAGTCAATCTACTTTGCTCTAGTTTTTCTAAAAACTAACATAAATTAATTTTTAACATTTAATATTTCACACCAGATCTTGTAATATAAAATGCCAGGAAAACTTTGTATACATATTTATATCTTCCACAAGACGTAATTTTTGCATAAATATTATTCTTACCATTTTTTAGATGTTCTTATAAATTGATAATAAATAAAAATTATACGTCTCACTTTAAATAGTCGTAATATTAGTTATCAAACTATAAATATTTATTACAATAAAAAATAATTTCAACAAAAAAATTGTATTCATTAGCTTGTCGGTTAATAACTTAATTTTTGGGCGCATTCGGTGCCCTGGCAGCGTTGAGCTATACCGGGTACACCATCTGTTGCTATCTCCACAAAACTGCTATTAAAACTTCACCGTTCAATACTTTTCAATAAATGATGCTTTATTGAACAGAATACACCTGCCCATTATCTGCGGCAAACAAGTTCTTTCAAATATTTGCCGTGGCTGGCTTAGCAGTAGCACATCCTGTTAACTCAATTTTGAAGAATATTGTCGATTGTTTGTGGCTCTATTTCGCGAATAGCTCAATGGGACATCAGTTCTTAACATTTCCCTCATAAAAAGCCGCAGGTGCCAATGTACTCGTACGCCTCGAAAACGACTGATTATTACCCACTTAAAACACAAAGTTACGTTGTTTATATTTTTAATAATGTTAGGCGCCAGTTGAATTGTAAACCCTCTCAAACTGTAGTGATTCAACACACGTTCAGTAAATGGGCGAGTGATAGGGAAAGGGTTTGCGAGAAATATAAAGATAAACATTTAATAACGTACTTTGTATAAATAAAATGAAACTTAAATAATAGACCCGACGGCAAAACATATGTGGTACGGCTCTGCGAGGCGATCATGGCAACGGAGAATGAACATGTGACGACTCAGGTAACGTTTTTCCCGTCTAAATCATAAACAAATAAATTCTAGGTTAACTATTGCGGTCGTAAGGACGTTAACATTTGATAAATATAACAATAAACAATATCGCCAAGGCGCTGGATAATCAAAATATACATATGCGGTAAGTACGATATACATGAAATACGAGAATATCAATAATAAAGCTTAACACAAACGATAGATTCGTAATATGCCCAAAATAGCGATACGGTACATAAAATCAAATAAATAAGAACTCTTTTCTGGACGTAGTATCCTGGGGACAGGCCAAAGTAATGAAGGCCCTGTCGTGAAGATGGTGGCGGTACTTCTAGGTGTAGCCAGATGAGAGGTACGGTAGAAAAGTGTCTACAACGGCTCCAAAACTCAAAACATTGCACGCACGTAAGGTGGAGATACGTGGGCGTATATTCACGTCAAATTTTGGCTACTTGTTCCTCCACATACTAACTGAACGATACAAACAAGTATGCAACGTGAATGTTGAGAATAGCATTCTCAAAACGGCACGATACAAACAAGCGGTAAAGGTGAACGGTAACGGTAAAATAAAAGCCATAAACTAAAACTCGTAAACTAGAACCCTGATCTTAAGCGGCTATAAAGTGAAAAATTGCCTGTGTTGCAGAAATATTGTGCTTAATATCCGGATCCTTCGGTGGAAACACATTTCCAAATGTACTAGACGCGGCCCAAATCTCTCCATAGATGACAACGCCTACATTCGGCACGAAAAATTGCCACGTCCGGCACTCACAACATCTCGGCACAGAAGAACGAAGCCAAAAAAATCAAGTTCAACCTTGACACAGAGTCGGTAGAGATCATAAACCTCAACATTCAACCGAAAGAGCGCGGTAGGACAAAATGCAAAACGAACAAAATAACTGGAACGTCGACCAGGTTTACTAAAATAAGGGCGATACGATATCGGACTGTAATATGTGTAATAGCAATTTTGCATCAACCCTTTTGTGTCAATCTACTGCAAATAATAAATTTAATAATGGTTTTATTAGTAGCACAATTGTGAAAAAATACGAAATAATTATAATGATAATAATAAAAATAATAGTAATAAAAATAATATCAAAAATAATAATAATGATAATAATAATAATAATAATAATATAATTAATAATAACATGAAAAATAAGAATAAAATAAATAATAATAATAATAATAATAATAATAATAATTTTCTTTATTGATGAGACATCATTGGCGAGGTTCAGCCATAGGCTGGTCTACCACCTATCCATACAAATCCAATTATTAATTTACAAAAATCAAAAATAATACAAATGTATTAAATCATAAATAAACCACAAATTTTTGTATGCAAAACAATATGCCAATTAATCAAATTTTAATAATAATTTGTATACTAAACAGATATTACCTACGCAAACATATTTTTAATATGAATTTTAAACATACTCGGGGATAAGTTTTTTAAATTACAAGGTATGCTGTTGTTCAATGACGGTGCCAAATAAGAAAAAGAGCCCTTTAATTTCGATTTTCTATAAGCTGGTACTATATATAAATCTTTAATCCTGAGCTTATAATTATATTGGTTCGGTTTCAATTTGTCAAATAGATAGTGAGGAGTACCAGTTTTCAGAATTTTATGTATTAAACAGAGATACATAGCTTTTACGCGATTATTTACAGATGTCATATTGGCTAGCCTACGATATTTGGAAATATGATCATACTTGCGTGCACCATAAGACAAGAGTAATTCTATTTTTATCTGTTTCTGTAAGATTTGGAATATACGTACAAGCGCAATAATGAAATAAGGGTAGAATTAGAGTGTTAACAAGGCGTAATTTAACTGCTGAACTTAGATCTTGCCTAAACTGGTACAGGTGTCGCAAGCGAAGTCTCGAGGCTGTAAGTTTTTTTATTTAGATGTTGCCTGAAAGAGAGATTTTCATCAACAAGAAGTCCTAAAATATTGACAGAAGTGCTACGTTCGACAATGATACCGTTCAGTCTTATATCAGGTATGGAGTTGGAATTACCAACAGCAAGATATGATGACTTAGAGACATTGATTTTGAGACCGCTGTCTTCTATCCATACAGATAATTTCTGTAAATCCCAATTAACGTTTGTAAATTGTTCATCCATATCTGATGGATCTATAGTTGCAATAATCGTTGTATCGTCTGCATATGAGTGTGCTGTGGAGTAATTTAAAACTGATGGCAAATCTGCTACATATATAAGAAAAAACTTACTTACTTACTTAATCCTGCACCTTTCTACCCTCACGGGTGTAAGGCGTTCCCCCGGCTTGCGGGGGAGGCGGTTGAGTTCTGGTTCGTTGGTCTTCTCCATATTTCTTTCCACTCTGCTCTGTCTTGTATTGCTATCTTCGTTTCTTCCCAAGTTAGACCTCTTCTTTGCGCTGCCTCCTTTACTTCTTCCAGCCACGTTCTTCTTGGTCGTCCCCGTGGTTTATTTCTTCCAATTTTTGCTTCAAACACTTTTTTAACTATTTTCTCCTCTGTCATCCTTTCTACATGACCATACCATCTCATCTGTCCTTCTGCTATCTTATCTTCTATTGCTTTTACTTTTAAGTTTTGTCTGTAGGTTGTGTTTTCAATTATGTCCAGTCTTGTTTTCCCCTCTATTTTTCTCAAGAATCTCATTTCGATAGCCGTAATTTTTTTTTGTCTTTGCGTAATGTCCATGTTTCAGCTCCGTGTATGAGTATAGGCGTCACTACTATCTTAAATATTTGTACTCTGGTCTCTTTTGGTTTTTCTTTCTTTCCTAAGAAGCTGTGTTTGATGCTATTGAATATTTTGCCTGCTGTTGTTCTTCTTTATTTTATTTTTCCATCAAATCTTCCATCTTCTGAGATCATTGCCCCCAGGTATTTAAACTTTTGGACTTGCTGTAGATTTTCATTTTTTAGTTGTATCGTGTGGTGTTCATTTCTTCTTAGTATCATGGTTTTCGTTTTTTCTTTATTGATCTTCATGTTTAATTTTTGTAGCGCTTTATCATATATTTTTATATTCTTTGTTAAGGTTTTATCGTCTTCTGCTATGATGACCATGGTTCTGCTATTTCCACTCTTCTCAATTTCCAATGTCCTATGTAGTATTTCTTTACTTCTTTCTTTGTCTCTTTTATTCCTTTGTCAAGAATTAGCGTAAACAGAAGCGGGTTCAAAATGCATCCTTGTCTTACTCCGGCTGTAGTTTAAAATGTATTGGAGGTCTCTTGTTTCACTCTTACATAGCTCTTAGTCTTTGAATATAGGCTCTGAATTCCTGTTATTAACGTATTTGATATTCCTCTATTTTTTAGCGTTTTCTATATGTCTTCTCTATTGATTCTATCAAACGCTTTCTCTAGATCAATGAAGCACACATGTACGTTTCTCCCTTCTTTTATTGCCTTTTCCCCTATTTGTCGTAGTATGAATATCGCATTATTTACTCCTCTATTTGGTCTAAAACCAAATTGAGTTTCCTCTAACGATTCTTCCAGCTCTGTTCTTAATCTACTCTCCAGGATTCTTGCATATATTTTGGCCACTGTGCTTATTAGGGTAATTCCTCTATAGTTCTGGCACTCTCTGCTATCTCCTTTTTTAAATATTGGTGTTATGATACCTATTTGCCATTCTGTTGGTGTTATTCCTTTTAGCGCTTCATTCATTATGTCTTTAAGTTCTTGTAGTGCTGATTCTGGTAGTGCTTTCAGCATGTCTGCTGTTATTTTGTCATGTCCGGGAGCTTTTCCTCTTTTGGTTTTTCTTATTGCTTCTATTATTTCTTTCAAGCTTATTCTAAATTCTTCTTGTGTTGTTTCTGTTTCCTTTGTTCGTGTGCGATGACTTTCTTGTTGTTCTTCATCTTTAGTATCCTTTCCCTCTAGTAGTTCTATGAAATACTGTCTCCATCTGTCCATTATTCTGTCTTCTTCTGCTATCGTCTTTCCTTCCTTATCTTTAATGTTCGTTATTGTTGCTGTCTTCTTTTGTCTTATATTTTTAAGTGTTCCAAAAAATAATTTCTGGTTTTCATTGTATGCGTTTTTTATTTTTTCACCAAATTCTCTCCATGCTTTTTCTTTTTCTTCCTTTATTACTCTTTTTACTTTTTTCCTTTGTTCTTTATATTTTTCATAGTCAATAGGTTCTTTCGTTTGTTGATATTTATTCCACTTGTTCTTTTTTCTTTCACTGCAACTTTTACCCTTTCCGACCACCATCTAGTTTTGTTTGTGTTTCTGTTCACTATTCTAGTCGTGCCGCAGCTTTTTTCTGCTGCCTCTAGTATTGTCTTTTTGAAGTTCTCCCATTTCTTTTCTATGTTTCCTTCTTTTTCTTTTGCTTTTTTCTTAAACTCTTCGTTGACGTTCTTTTGAAATTTTTCTTCTATCTCTTGTCTTCTAAGTTCATGGCATTTTATTTTTTTATTTACTATCTTTCTTCTGGTTTCGTTTTCTGTGATTACTTTTTGATTTAGTATCATGGTTACAAGGAAATGGTCGCTTCCAATCTCTGGTCCTCTTTTTACTTTTATGTCTTTTACTCTATTCCAGCTGTCTATGTTAATTAGGAAATAATCTATAATCGATTTGTCTTTTCTGCTAATAACTTGTCTAGTTATTTTATGTATTTCTTTGTGCTTCCAGTGTGTATTTCTGATTTTAAATTCATTCTCTAGACAAAAGTCTATTATTTTTTCCCCGTTTGTATTCATCACATTCTCTCCATTCCTTCCTAAGCACCACTCTATTCCATCATTCTTATTTCCTACCTTCCCGTTACGGTCTCCCATTATTATTACTCTCTTTTTACTTCTGTCTACTATTTCTTGTAGTTCTTTAAAGAAGTTATCTTTTTCTTCTTTTCTTCCGTCCTCGTTTGGTCCATAGCCCACAATTAGTGTGTATTCTTCGTTTTCGTGTCCTTCCTTAACATTTATTGATAGTAGTCTTTCGTTCATTAGGTTTTCTTTCGAAACATATTTCAACTTATCCTCTTTAATTAAAATTACCACCCCTACCTTGGCGTTTTCTTTTTCCGATACTCCTACCCAGTACATCCAGTATCAATTTTGTGTCTTTGTGATTCCTTTGCCTTTCCTCTTTGTTTCTGTTATACCCACGTACTCCATATTCTTTTTTGTCAGTTCTTCTGTTAATTCATATTCTGTCCCTGTTAAACTTTTTACATTCCATATTCCAAATTTTATTATCTTCCTTGGTTTATTTACTCTATTTTCCATTTTGCCCTTCCCGTACTTAATTATATGTGTTTTGTTGTTCCTTATCGTATCCTTTTCCTTTGCTTGCGACGTCTTTCCTTTTTGTTGCAATTTTCCTCGTTTCTTTTCTGTTTTGTCCCATTTCTATTCCTTTCCATTTATTGTTATTTTCTGATAGCCTATCTTCAATATATCTCCTGCCTTTTCTTCTCCGCTAACATTTTTATTTCCTTTTGTATTTCGCGCTCGTTTCTTGTTCGTTGTTCATGAAAATTTTGTCCTTTAAGGTTCGTAGGTTCTTTTTATTCGCTATTACTTTTTATTTATCTTGAAAATTTTCCATTTGTTCATTTATCTGTTTCATTCGTAGTAGTTCTTCTTAATATTCTTTCTGATCCTGTTTTATCTCTTTTGTATCATTCTTTATTTGTAATATAATTTTCATTAAATCTCTTAATTCTATTTTATCACTTCCTTCTTTGTTACTTTTGTCCGGTGTTCTCATAGTCTTTTTACTTCTTTTTGTTATATCTTGGCCATATATACTCTCTCTCTTTCTTTCACTGCCATCCGACGTGTATCTTCTCTATCCGATGACATATTTGCACAACTTTTCTGAGTACGGGCCTGACTAAATTTTTATCTTGATATGCACGTTCTAGCTTCTCCGCCACTACGCTACGCTCGCTTACCGTTGTATTTGTGCGTTCTTGGCTACTGTCTCGTCACTGTATACACTTTTTACTCTAATTTAGAGCTTCTAAACACTTCTCACTTCACTTTCTTTACTCACAACACTATCTTGTTTCACCAGAGTTTATTTATATCATATGGTCCGCGAATTTAAGCGTGATATCTTTCGTATATCGAATTTGACTATCGCCGCACGTTCGACACGACCGTATTCACTGCCTTCCACAACTCAACTCAACAATAAGAAAAAAACAATGAGCCTAATATTGAACCTTGTGGTACACCGTTCTGCAGAGCAATATTATTTGATGTAAATGTATTTGAGTTGTGCGACATGCACACCTGAAAATATCTGCTAATCAAATAATTTTTAAACCACAGAATACATTTGACATTCGAAGCCTGACACAGAGGCGTACAATGATCATTTTCACCTTTATATGGAATATAATTCATTCTAATATTGACTCGCCAACTTTACTAGAAGCGTGCCCTTTTTATGCACCATCTGTCGTATTAAGACAAGACCTAGAGAAAAAATATCTCATGTCACTAATAACACTTGCTCGCCATTAAACAATGCATTTCATCTGGTGAATGAAATATGTTCTAAAATAGGAAACTTAGATGTGTTTTGTTCCAATAAAAACTGTATTCGTGCTCTCCTTTGATATGTTTTTAATTGAACTACTAATTTATTTTTTTAACATGTGTGTATTTGTATTTTATGTATATTTTATGTGTATTTGCATTATTGAATAAGAAACTGTAAATATGTAACTGGGAATTTTTCTCTATATTTGCAGTATAAATAAACTATTATTATTATTATTATTATTATTATTATTAGAATTGCATTTTCAGAAAAATTGTAAAATTTTAGCTTGGCAAGCAGCATACTGTGATTCACCATATCAAATGCCTTTGATAAATCAATCTGAATCAATAAGGATTCTTGGATTCATCGAAATTATTTAATAAAGTATCAACAATGTTTAAGAGACATGTATTGGTACTATGCCCTGCTCTAAATCCAGATTGATTATCAGGCAAAATATTAGTTTCCTTTATGTAAATCATGATTTGATCACAGCATACTCTCTCCAAAACTTTGGACATGACTGGTAAAATACTGATTGGTCTTAAATCATCGAACGTTGCACACTCTTTATGTTTAGCAATAGGCTTTCTAATTACCGTTTTCCAAATTTCAGGTACAACACCATCGAGTATACACGTATTTACAATGTGTGTTATATAATCTGCAATTACTGGCAATATAATTATTAACATTTTAATTGAAATTTCATCCACCCCTACTGCATTAGATTTGCATTTTTTTTTAATTGTTGCTATAGTACCGCTATCAACACATTTGAATTCAAATTGTTGAGACTCCCCGTAACTACCGTTCAAATAAAAATTTAATATATCAAAACTTATATTAGTAGTACCAATCTTATTACAGAGAAACTGACCATAATATTCTGGTTTACATAAATTTTACGGAATAATTTTTGCCAATTCACCTTTTACCCCCATATTATTTAAATTTTTCCACAATATTTTGGAATTTTTCATATTATTATTTATTTCATATTCCATAAAAGCTTTCTTTTCTCTGCGAATAGCTGCTGTCGTGAGAATACGTAACTGTTTGTAATAATCTAGTTTAGATTTTATTTTATGTTTTTTATATTCTAATAAAGCTTTATCCCTTTTCCTTTGCATGATTTTTACAACAGGTGTAATCCAAGGAGAGTAATTTTTTGTTGTTTTTATGGTCTTAATGGGAGCGTGTTTATCAAATAAAGAAATAATATTATAATTTAAATATTGAACTTTTTCATTTATGTCATCCAGTGTTATAATATTATTCCAATTAACAGATTGGCAATCGGCAAAAAATACATCACAATCTAAACTTTTAAAATCTCTATATTTGATAAATTTTTCTGAAATAAGAGGTTTTGGTAGATTTAGAACACAATATACGGCCAAGTGATCTGTAAATTCTGTACAATCAATAACTCCAACTTGTAAACACAAAGACTTATTTGAAATAGCAACGATATCTAAAAGAGTTTTTGATGCTGGTCTTGTGTAAGTACTTATTTTTTGGTGCATATCGTGAGCAATTAACAAATTCATAAGAAATGCTGATTTGCTATTATTTTGTAATAGATCAATATTAATATCACCCATACAAATCAAGCCATCTGATTGTGTTAAAAATTCTGCCAGAATTGGATCCAAAACACACAATTCATTGTAATATTTAGAATGTGGATTATAAACCACTCCTACAGTTAATTTGTATTTATGAATTCTGATTTGTATCCACAAATGCTCAATATTTTCAGATATAACAAATGAAGAATCCAATATTTTAAAATTAATGCTATTACGAATGTAAAAAGCAACTCCTCCACCACGTTTGTCAGCTCTTTCTTGACTAATAAATTCATAATTTTTAATATGGAACAAATGTGATGGAGCAGAATTACTTATCTATGTTTCACTAACAGTTAAAATATCAAAATCATTATCAAATAAAAAATCTTTAACTTTAGAGAAACATGAATTTAATGATCTAGCATTTATATGACCATGTAACATGTAAACGTAGTATTATTCTGGTTATTGACTTGTGTATTTGATATAGGTACAAGTAAAAATAAAACGTCAAGAGTACATTGACCCAATGCATGTTCTGACGTAGTTTGTTGTAAGTTTACAGATGTATAAAATATTGCTACAAGTGAATCTTAATTTTATACTGTGAAAGAAATACAAAAAGAAATAATATTGTATAAAGGACTCAAACTAAACTTAGAAGTTCATAACTTTTTCAAGATCACTCTGATTGTTTATATAGAGTTTGTTGTTTTTGCCATCTTTAGAAATATTTACTACAACTCGACCATCAAATGTCCAAACATTTTTTATGGTAAACTTATCTACTGCGTCCTTAAAGAGTTTAACTCGGTTCGTCGTGAGGTCCTCTCGGATTGTGACACCTAAGCCTTTTAATTTCTTCTTCTCATAGAAAACTCTGCTTCTGGATCGATAGCTAACAAATTTCACAATAATGGGCCGATTCTTTCCTTTTCCAGGTTTCCCTACACGATGGCATCTGTCAATATCGTCTTTCACAATTTGCACCTTCAGTTTATCATTAAACAATTGTACCACGCGATCATCGACACATTCGTTAGACGTTTCGGGCAGTCCAAATATTCGTATGTTATTTCGGCGCGAATATTGCTCGAGATTATCAATAGAGTTCTCACACCTTATTTTTAAATCTGTATTCATATTCCGCATTTGCACTTAAATTTGCCAATGAATCTATAATCATTTTGGCAATTGTGTTGCTGTCATCACGAGAAAGCATTTTGTAGCAAAAAATATTTAGTAATGCAGAAAATTAGATTCAAAAATCACTTGCAGCTTGAAAAAATAAATTTCAGCAGAACACACAACGCACGTCTAGCTTCGTTGAACGCTCATATGAATATATAAATAAATAATAATAATAAAAATCTGCTGGGTCAAGCACAATACCTTTCGCCATTTTCATATAAGGCTATATAAGTATTGTATTTAAAATTTCTGGTACACACAAAAAAATCTTTTTACATATATTCTTTATTTTTCAATTCATTCTATAAACAAGTTTCCTACTACTCCTCTAAATGTTCGATATTCTTACAATTCATTGACGAGATTGGTAGTATTTCTGAAGGGTATATGATGAATTATATGTATAGAAAACGCGTGTTTATTAGTCGCTGATACTGTACGTACTTTCTTTTTATACCAATATTAGATGTTGACGGAGTCTTTTCCTCATTAACAACAGCATATTATATTACTATTACATTTCGACTGATCCATGTACGAATTCCATATTTATCTATAATTTTAAATATTTATTTAATGATAAAATAATAAATATTAATTATTCTTCCCAGAAAAAGTCTTCAGTAAAGTATGAATTTTTGACACTGACATTTTTCAACTGGTTTCCATAGGCTGATTGATTCATTATACAATGGATTATTTTATATATCTATAATAGGCTATTCCACCGTAATCGAAAATAGTAAAAGTTTATCAAAAACATGAAAAATAACAGTTAAATGATACGGAAAATACCAACTATTTTTTTTAATTACTCCCTCTAAAAAATCCGGGGAGTTTTACTTTTAATGACGTAGGGCATGTGCACGCGTGTTTAAGCAAATAGGATTCAAGTTTGAACTTGTCCTGTATGGAGCTCTGGCTCTGCTTCAACTTCGTTTCAACTAAGAATATAATTATTCGGGTGTGTCGGAAATGTTCGGATACTGTTCGGGAGATTTTCTTGTCTTCGCATGTTTGTTGCTCTATCGGCTGCACTCCTTTGAAATTTTTTTGAAATTGTGAGTCACCATAATATACCTATTAAACTATATACCGCTGAAAAGCACACGGGAAATGTCCGGAACCGGAACATTATGTATATCTGCACTCTTCTGGTTTGGACACCATCCTTTGCGCGCATGTGCTAACTGCATTTGATTCAGTGATTCTATTGGTCAGGAAGTTTTAAGTTTCAGAGAAAGGGAAATGGAATGGAGGGAATGCTTCTTCCACTTGTTTAGGTGTTTATGAATTTTGTGTATGTTTATCATTTCAATATTACATCTCCTTGTAATCACTTGAATAAATGAATAAATATTTTTTACACGTGACTAAGTATGAAAAATTTCAATTACGGCATTCCATTTTCTTCCCCCAAAACAGAATTTTAACCATACATATATTCAAATAACGGATTTTCCTAATTTAATGCAGATTTTCCCTAATCTCTTTCTCCAATTATAGAATTTAAATCCTATAGCTATTCAAATAAAGTATGTTCCTAATCTTTTCCTGGTATTCCCTATTCTCTTTCTCCAAAAGGAATTTTTATCTTTTATTTTTATAGACAAATTCATTTTTCTAATTTTATGCAAGTATCCCCTAATATTTTTCTCCAATTATAAAATTTGAACCCTACAAATATTCAAATAAAATATCTTTCTAATCTTTTACAGTTGTTCGCTATTATCTTTCTCCAAATTTTGCGAATGGAATTTTAACCTTTTATCCAGAAATTCGTTTCCTTAATCTTCTGCAGGTGTTCTCTTTCTTTTGAAAAAAATCAGAATGTCCTCTATGCATAAATTTAGTTCATTATTAAATAATCTAATATAATAATTTATAATTATAACCAATATTTTTGAAATGTCATATGAATCATATGTCAGATTTTTCAGCAGCGCGAAGATGCCTACCATTACGCCTACTACCTGTGCGCGCATGCGTTTGTAGACGTGTGTCCAAACGCTAGAAAAGGTTGGAGATATTAATGTCCCGGACACTTTCCACTTATACGAGAGATAGGGGTTCAGCGGTATATAGTTTAGTAGGTATATTGTCACCATGCGCTTCCAACTTCGAGAATGTCAAAATGTTTTTTTAAAATAAGAAAAAAAGTTAAATGAATTAATTGCAATAATATATTTTCTTTCTCTAATAATAAAATATAATATTAAAATTCAAATATACATTATTTGGTAATTTGTTCAACATTTTTTCGTAAGTCTGTGAACCACTGATTGTTTACTTCTGGTATACCCACATTACCTACGTCACAAATGACATTTAAAATTCATAGCTTAATATCTCGCTTATTTGGAGGAATTTTAAAGTCGGATTTTCACATATTGTTTTACATACTTATGTAGTTCAAGATAAAAAAAAAATATCGTGGGATAGCCTGTTCAGTCCATCTCTAAATCTATAGAAGAAATAATAAAAATCTGTTGTGGCCAGCACAAGACCTTCCGTCAGTTCGATGTATTTTGTACAAATCCCATACCAAAAGGTCCTTGGAACAAATTCTATATAATATCATGTAAAATCGAACACGAATACATACTTTTTTTTACAAATTCCATACTAAAAGTTCATTTGAAAAGGTTCTTTAAATGCAATAAAATTATAACATAAACTACACTAAGTAATGTCCTTCCATCTTCTCTTTGGCCTTTCTCTGCATGTCACTTGCGAGTAACAATATCACATACCAATTTTAGATCCTATACTTTTCATATTTGGTTTTGCACTTGCAACTGACATCTGTCAATTAATTTTTTTTGAATAATTATGTCAGCTGTTTCCATTTTAAATTGCAAAGCAGACTAATTTTTGAAAATTAATTTCTTTATAATGCTTTTAATTTACATCTATTGAATATGAAGGAAAATGTATAATTAAACCGTATAGAGAAGAGTATTTTCTTTAATATATATAATAACAAAATGTCAAAAAGTAATATTTAACTGTGTTTTTTTAAGAAAAACTGTTAAAAACTTCAAAAAAGGGTACTTCCGGTGGATCAATTATAACCAAAATCTAATCAACTCTTCATATGGATGTACAGAAGAGGAATACGAAAGAATTATAATTTTTAGAATTGTAGTATTGGAGTTATCGTCGGAGAAAAATTTGTCACACACGGACATACATACACACACACGGACACACACACACACGGACACACACACACACACACACACACACACACACACACATACAGACATCATCTCAAAAATAGTAAATTCGTATTGTAGGGACCCTAAAACGTGCTTATTCATTAAAAACTCACCACCGAATTTTTTGACCAAAGACAATACCTTCCTTACCTAAAGGTGTTCAGTGAATTGGTTAGAGATTTTTGTATTCTTTAATATTCGTAATAACATAAATTTCCAAAAAAATAATATGTAAAAGATTTTTTTTAAGAAACTACTATTTCCGGTTTTTTAATTTTTACCAAAATCTTTTCAGCTCTTCCCATTATTGTCAGATTAAGGAATATAAATTGACCTTTAGTCTTGTAGAATTTGAGAAACCGTATCTACAACATTCACACATCCACACATACACACATCCACACACACACACACACACACACACACACACCTACACACAGACTGACATCAGTGTAAAAATGTTAATATAGGATTCTATTGACCTTAAAACGTGCTTATTCACTAAAATCTGAATATGCACTGTATACCTACCAACATATTTTTGAGAATTTTTATATTGTTAATTTTGTACAAGGTGGCGCAAAAATAATCACTCGATTTCCTATATCAGTAACTTTGTTATTAAATAAAAAAAATTGGTTATGTTTGTTGAATATGTTTATTTAAAAGTTAATTTTTTTTTTTTCATTATGTTGCGAAGATAATATCGGTCAAGTAGCTGCCGCCAGAGTTGATGCAGATTTGGGCTCGTTTCATAGCATTTTCCATAACTCCTCTGAAAACTTCTGGTGATAAATTCTCCACTTCTTGTCGGATGTTCTCCTTTAGGGCCACCAAGGGCTGTCGCTTGTTCATATAGACTCGTGATTTCAAAAAAGTCTAGAACGTTTAACTCGGATGATCTTGCCGGCCAGTGCAAATCGCCAAAACGAGAGATTACACGGCCGTAAAACACTTACTGCAGAATGTCCATTATCGTTCGAGCTGTGTGTGTGGTTGCACCATCCTGCTGGAACCACATATTCTCCAAACCCAATTCGTTCATCATGGTTCTGTAGCACTCACCAGTCACAGTAACAGTGTTACCGACGCCGCCCTCGAAAAAATATGGGCCAATCACCTTTCCTCCGTAGACGCCGCATGGGTGGAAATTGGCCTCGTCGCTCTTGATGACTTTTAATGAAAAATCACCCTCATCGCGATCAAGGGTTAAGGGGGTTAGGCTGTAATTTACACGCAATTGGCAATTTGGAGACAATAGCCGTTGAACTGTTTGATTTTTGTAAGGGAACATTTTCATGTCTTTCACCAAAATCCGCTGTAAAGACCGTCTCTTGGACAGCTGCAGCTACATCAGCGATATTCTCGCCCGAACGATTACTCCGGGGTCGGCCACGTCTGCTACTGAGCTACTGTCTCTTGTTGAGCCAGTCTCCTCGAGGCGAGCGGCTAAATGCCGCAGTGGCAGTGTTTCTCCATTTGGTGCCATACGTCTAGGGAATCGACGAGCAAATTCACGTTAAGCCAAAACCACAGACCGATTATGTGTCAAAAACATTGATACAATTATTCAGCGTTCGTGACGAGTATAGCGATTCATGATTTGTCTATGTGAATTCTACGTTTGTTTACTTCACAAATGTGAAAATCACGATGACATGAGACGTCATTTACAAACATAAGAACATCTTCCGATAGGGTGATTACTTTTGCGCTACCAATAATAGTACGCATGCAATGATATACATACATAAATAGATAAAATTTTCATAGTTTCTAGTTTTTCTGTAAATCATTTATGTTTTTTTATTTAAATATTTTTCAATTTAATATTATACCATTTACAATTAAGCTATATTGTAATTGCACACATGTACACCCTGAATTCATTATTTTTCTATGTGATATGTTTTTGTTTTTAGCTGTTTATTTTGATTGCCTTCGTTATCTATGAAACTTTGATTTTATTTTCATTTCATTTTGATAAAAAACATTTCCTGAAACAAATTTTAATTTTCCGAATGTAGAACAATTTATATCAAAATATTCAGATCAAAGTGAGTACATAAAATTCCATTAAAAATATGGAGAACATAAAATTTTGTAATACGCAAATATATGGTTCCAATTTTTCATTTTATGATGAACAGCATGCCATAAAAGTAACTAAACTGCTTCATAAGCTGATAAATTATGAAAGTGATATAAACAGAGATTTATTTTCAATTGAATATTAAATTGGAGCTCATTATAGAACAAGCGTTATTCGCATGTCACAATTAATCACATATTGTAATGCACGTTGAATTGTGAATTGCGAACTGGTAGTTTTAAGTTCGCATAATTATATATTTGCCTCTGTGAGTTATTAGCTATGGAGCAAATTTTGAATTAGTTCCAAATTTATCGTGTTCATCTATTTGTAAACTACAAAATTCCTTCTATCATTTAATTTGAATAGCTAATTATCATTTTGATTAATGACAGTTACGAACCCATACATTACAAATAATTAATAGTAGATAAGTTGGATACCTCTTCCAGTTATCATAAATTTGTTTTTTTACCTCTCGCTAAGAGAGGTATTGGAATCATGCTAAAAATCGCAAACCCAGATTTTAGTGGATAATCCAATTATAACATTTTTACGATGATGTCCGTATGTGTGTGTGTGTGTGTGTGACGTTGGTAACAATTAAACAACCGGAAGTAATAATTTCTTTAAAAAAAATTTCTAAATTTTTTTTTGAAAATTTATAATATAAATTATTAAAGAATATAAAAATCTCTATCCCGTACATTCAACATTTTTATTATATCTTCTATAGATTTAGAGATAGACTGGATTATAAATATTTAAATAATCCATTCTATAATGAATCAATTAGCCTATGGAACCAGGTGAAACATTAAAATGTTTGTAATTGACATAAATGTCAATGTCAAAAATTCAGACATTACTGAAGACTTTTTCTGCGTAGTGCATTTAATATTTTATATTTTATCATTAACTAAAGTTAAACATAGCCTTTAAACAACATAAAACTGTTAAAAATTTATTTACCGTAATAAAAGACACAACAAAGAAAGAGATACAATCCAATCTAATATATAAAATTCCTTGTAAAAATTGTAATAAAGTTTATACAGGTCAAACTAAAAGATATTTAAAAATACGCCTTGATGAACATAAAAGAAACTCCAACAATAATAATAGAAATATAAAATGTGCGCTAGTGGAACACGCTAAAAGCAATAAACATGAATTTGATTTTGATAACACTAAAATTTTAGCATTGGAATCAAATCTGCAAAAACGGTTAACGTTAGAGATGTTATTCATAAAACAAGATAAAAACAACATTAATTCACAAACAGATATTGAACATCTTAGCCTAATATACAATAATTTAATTAATATTAAAAACAAACTAAAAATATAAAATTAAAAACAACACAATATTAAAATTTACACGGATGCACACCACATCATCTGCCATCAAGGAGTTCACGGTCCCACATCAGAGTTCTCACACCCACTCATCTATTGGTCCTGCAGTAATTAATCTAAAATTATCCACATTAGTCCTCAACTTTGATTATTCTTAAAAAAAATTTTTTTTTACACGTTACTATAGTTATTTGTAGTTCCATAAGTATTACACTCATCAAAGACAAGTTTTTCATTTTTAGACGATTTTCACTCTGTAATATGTTGGTTTTAACTATTTATTTATTTATTCATATTTATTTATTTATTTTTTTAATTGTCCGTGCTGTATGTACTTTTATCCACATGTGGTTTCCTTTTTTCAACTGACCATTCTGTAAGTCTATATTTTATATTTTTTGTAATTTATATTTATTTTGTGTTCATATGTTATTATTTCGCCTTTATATCATATTTTAGAGCCCTGAAGAAGACTATTGTATAGTCGAAACGTCGGCGTGAATAAATTTTATTAATTGACTGAAAGTCAGAAGAATTCTTACTTTCCTGTATCTACCTCCATCCTAACACAGTCGAATGTTGATTTTTCAAATTTAAAATTATAGTTAGATATAGAATTTGTACATGGACAAGTGGAAATGTAATAGAAATATAATATGCTGTTGTTATAACGAGGAAAAGATTCTATCAATATCTAAAATTGGTATAAAAAGAAAGGGGATTCATTTAAAAACCAAAATATATACAGCATCAGTGTCAACTAAAATGACATTTTAAAAAGAAAATAGTAAATAAAGCAATAGTTTTCTGCAATGGAACAGTTTGCAGCGTTAGTAAATACGTAGGTATGTATTTAAATTAATAAAAATTAAATAGCGGGAGGTTTTGTGTTGGCCACATCAGATTTTTTGTTATAAATCGACGGTTCGATAGAGAAGTACAATACAATACTTATATAGCCTTATATGGAAATGGCGAGAGGTCTTGTGCTGGCCACAACAATTTTTTTTTTTGTTATTAATATACTGTAAATTACAATTCGTTGAAATTCATATTTAATGCATAATTATGTAATATGAGCTAAAAGTATAAATTCAATTATACTCCCGAAATAAATCGTAATTAACGTAGCTTTTTACTTTGAAAAACAACTGTTTCGTTCATTTAAATATTTGAGCCATTTCAAAAGTAAATTGCAATATGAAATGAACAAAAAAATAATTATAAAGTTTTAACCAGCATTTGTGATTCGTTAATTAAAACAAGGTAATTAAAAAAGAGAAAAAAGAAAATACATTTACACAGAGACTTCACCGAAATGGAAAAGAAAATTCAGCATTTTCTTGAATGAGACATTTAAATGAAACAAAGTACTTCGTCAAGATTCAATAATTTCATGAAATACCATAGAAAAAATATCATAATTGTTTATACGAATAACAATACACTAATGTATACTACAGTTTGTGAAGTAATATAACTTTCATATACGATTTCAACTAAGTAATGTATTAATTTTCTTATTTTTTTCTCAATAACAATTAATATCCGCCCGGACCCATATAATCCAGTATACAAAATGTTACACTTGTGTAATACTCTCTGTTCCATTACTAAAAATCTGTTGTGTCTAGCACAAGACCTCTCGCCATTTCCATATTGGGCTATATAAGTATTGTATTGCACTTCGCTTTCGAACCGTCGTTTTATAACAAATAATTACAGAACTTTACCCAAATATTGTTTTTTATTGTATTTAACATGTCTTCTGCACACATATAATTCTAATTACATATATCTATTTTTCATTGTATGAGGAAGTTTCTAAATGTGAGAGATTCATCCAATTCATTAACCAGATTGGCGGTATTTCTGATGGATATATGCATTTTACCTATAATTTCAAATATTTAATTAGTAAAACAATAAGAAAGATTAAATATACTTCCCAGAAAAAGCTATCAGAATGTCACTAAAACGGTTGATTTTTGACACTGACATATGTCATTTACAAACTATGTTATAAACATTGGAATTTGTCAACTGGTTTCCTTAGTGCCTTAGCCTCTGCGATTAGATTACTCTATATATTATAATGTCTTTATCTCTAAAACTATACAAGATATAATAAAAATTTTAAGTGTATTAGACGGAGAAATTTATGTTCTTCAATATTTAATTAAAAAAAACTCCCAAAAAATTATATTTAGAAGAATTTTTCTAAGAAACTACTACTTCCGGTTGTTCAATTGTTACCAAAACCTTTTCAGCTCTTCCCAGGAATGTCAGATTGAGAAATCCATAGTTAAATAGTTCTTAAGTATTATAGTTTTTGAGGAATCGTGTCGAGACAGACATACATACACACACACATCATTTTAAAAATGTTATAATCGGATTCTAAGGACCTTAAATCGTGCTTATTCACTAAAATCTGGATATGCGAATTTTAGCATGAATCCAATACCTCTCTTAGCGAGAGGTAAAAACCGTAACGTTCAGATCCGATTTCGTGAAATTCCAGAATGAATAATCATTCTATATAGTATCCTCTCTGCTCACTAATTGCCAATTGCAGCTCGATTAGAAAATAAATTCGATTGCATCTGCACTAGGGCAGTACGGCATGCGCCTAAAGCCGCGCCGTGTGTGTGACACATAAAAATTAAAAAGTACATACTGTTGTGCGGTCGTGCTTGTTCGTCAAACTTGTCAGGTTGTAAATATATATATATATATATATATATATATATATATATATATATATATATATATAATTAGTCTGCTTCGATATAATTGTGATCTCTACATATCGATAAATGGATAATATCAAGCTGCTAGTTTACACCCATTGTTTAGGTCTCTATGTTTGACTTATACCTTATGTTGTAAACATTTAGGGTCAGGTCTCTTTTTCAAGCGACCTGACCCAGTTGAGGCCACTTTTTAAACTGCGTGTAAACGCGTTAGTGACCTAAAGTTTACAATAGACGATAATAATGGTTGATTTTGCCTCATGAAGTTCAAAATAATATTACGGAATCTTAGAAATTGTAAATGTATATTTTGCTAAATTTGCCGCCGTCTGTGCTGAATTTAAAGTAATCTCGATTTTCTTTTTCTGTTATGTTCGATCAACACCATTTCTATTAAGTACTTCAAAACAGCACATATTTCACTAGTGACGTCGTGTTAACGAATACCAATATATTAGTATATTGTATAATTAGTGCTGAAAGTTGCATATTTCACACGAGCGTGAAGATTGAGCCAGAGCCGAAGGCGAGTGATATAAACACGTGAGTGTGAAATACCCTTTCAGCACGTGTTGTACATGATATTTTTCCGACGACCACAAAATAAAAACAATATAAAATTTACATAAAAATATTAAAACAGATTATGTTAACATCATTAATATCAGAATTCACCAAAAATTATGTTAAAATCTGATAAATCAGGGCCCAGACTTCTTAATCCGTGTAAATTCAGCAAATTATTTGCAACTGTCAAATTTTTAAATACAAATTTTTAGGTTAGTTCGCTTAGTTATCGCAGCGTATGATAAAATCATATCACACAGTTGCGGACACATCTGATTGGCTAACGAGATTTCATACCACACAGCTTTGCTAGTGATGTGCAATGACCAACTTTCAGTAATAGTTTAGCGTGTGAATTTATGTACTTTTTGTAGTGGTCGTCGGAAATAGTTATTTACTTATCAAGGTAGGGAAGTTCGTCTTTTCATGGAATATGGAAAAAGTTTGCCGAGGCGTAGCATATGTATATAACCATAATTAGTCATGAAAAGGAACTTCAATAATGAGATAAGTACTAAATCTTTTCTGAAATCGTATAAGAATTCAAAATTTTTGAATGGTTCTTATAACATAATCGGCCCGATTCTGTAAAAAGTATCTAACATTGTTACTTGTTAGCAACGTTACTATGAAGTTACTCTGATAGCAACTATTCTAGTAACTGAATACATATTTCGTATTTTGTAATTATATGTTTAGGAATGTTACTCCCAGAGTAACTAAACAAACTTAGTTACTAAGATAGCAGTCAAATGAGGAACACGAATTGTGGTGCGCATGCGTATTTTCTTCATCTGCGTGTCCTAATCTGACAAGTGACATTTATTAGTGTTTATAAGTAACCAAGTGTTATATCTGTTTTCATCATGGTATATAACAAGCCTAGGGGTTCAAGAACAACCAATGAACAGTTGGAAATATTAATAGCTTATTTAAAAAACCACAAAATAATGCTCGAAATAAAAATACATCTTCTGAAAACTAATGAGCTTAAATTGTCATGGGAAGGACTTACAAATATTTTGAATAATACAAAGAAAGGAGCCAAGTAAAATGTACAGATTACTTTTAAATGAATAGGTACGCTTGTTGATCTTATTGAAGGTTCCGCTAACGGAGTTACTTTTTCAATAAGATCTTGTACAATTGGTTTTGGTAATCGGAATAATTTTTAAAATTTTATATCCGGAATTAAGAAAGGATTACTCTCGTCTCTTACCAATCTATTTTCTAACCTATTTCTTCTTCTGTGAAATAAAAATATAAATTTATCAAATAAATTTTCCAATTTCATAAATAAACGTTACCGAAAATTATTTACAATTACTTTTTTATACATACCGATTTTCCAAAGCTGCCAGTGCTCTATTAAATTCAAAATTCATCCAAATTCCAGTCATTCTGAAAGGTTACTACACCTTAAATACTACGTTTGGCTAGTCTCTAGAGTAATAACTTGTTTAACAACTAAGTATCTAAAACTGTAATGACTCTGTGCTTATAGAATACAAAAAATAACAAGTTACTGTAGTTGTAACTGACCTTCATTTTAAAGACTATTTTAGTAACTTTATTCTAGTAACTCTTCTTACAGAATCGGGCCGATTGTCATTGAACAAGTAAATCGCATTGAAAACTTAAGGAACTCTTTTTAAAATTGTACAAGAATTTAAAACAACTGTATACTGGACATCATTTATTTTAATATTATTATTGTATTTCATATTAAAACATAAAATATGTAAAATGAATATGACAACGTTGTATTTTACTTCCCTGCCTAGACAAGGAATTTTAATTTCCCTACCGATTTTGCACCAGGGACGTAATAGATTACATCACGATTTCAGGAAAAACAAATTAAAGATTGAATGACATTTGCTGACAACCTGCAATATTTTCATCCACCTGGCGTTTTAATATGAAACTGTGTGCGATTGTATTCCAACACATGACATTGGCTCGAAGACTATAATAACATCATAAAAATGTTAAAGTTAAAATATAAATACCATAATTTGTTTGAAGGTTGTAGACAATGGTTGACTATGAATAATAGAAGTATTTCGAACTTTCATTGTCTTTATTTTTTTGAGTTACACAACGTTTCGATTGATAAAATCTCCAATCGTTATCAAGTGAAAACTGAACAATAATCCTTAAGGCTACAGCTTATATACTAAGGGTGTGTGATGAAGTGTGAAGTTGGTTGAGCTGACCAATGAGAGGGCGCCATATGGACCGAATGTCTATGCTGGGATGGCTGAACACATCTCTGTTGTTGGTGATGTACACTGCTTCTTTGAATTTTCTTTTTTGCCACTGTTCTTCTCTGTCAATGATTCGTGCTTCGTTCCATTTAATATGATGATGTGCTGTCCACGCATGATGTGCAATACCTGATTTTTCTATATCTCCCAGTTGTGTGTTTTTCTTGTGTTCCTTTAGTCTTACGGCGAGTGGTCTTTTTGTTTCGCCTATATATGAGGCTCCGCATTCACAAGGTACTTGGTATATGCAATTTTTTGTGTTGTCTTGCTTTGGCTTCGTTCTCGTAAGCACACTTTCTAGAGTTTCAGTTGTTTTGAAAACTGTCTTAATGTTGTATCTTCTTGATATCCGGCTTATCTTCTCTGAAGTTCCTTTAATATATGGAATTACTAGAATGGATTCTTCCTTGTCGTTTTTTTCCTTGTCTTTGGTCCGCTCCAGACGGTTCTTGATGATGTCGTCAATTTGGTGTGTCGTGTATCCATTCTGCCGTAGATCCCTCTTTATGTTTTTTATTTCCATATTAAGTGCTTCTTCTGTATTGCATATACTAACTGCTCGGTCGTATAAGGTCCTGATGACGCCATGTTTTACCGATGTTGAGTGGTTTGATTGGTAGTTTAAATACTGACCAGTGTGTGTGGGTTTTCTGTACACGGTGGTCTGAATTTGTCTTTCATTTCTTCGTACCATGACGTCTAGAAAGGGTAGCTGATGTTCTGTTTCTTCCTCCATGGTGAATTTGATTGTTGGTCTGATGTTGTTTAGGTGATCCAAAAAGATTTTTAATTTTTCTGCTCCACTTGACCATATTATGAAGGTGTCGTCCACGTATCTAAGCCACAGTTTTGGTTTATCTACTGAAGTGTTTATAGCATGTTCCTCGAACCATTCCATATAGATGTTAGCTATAACTGGTGACAGCGGTGAGCCCATTGGTAGGCCATCGTCTTGTGCGTAGAATTGATCTTGAACTTGGAAATAAGTGTTTCGTAGACAGCATTCTAGAAGTTCCATGATTCCGTTGACTGGTATTGTGCTTCTCTCTGCTAGTGTTCCATCTTCTTCAAGTTTGGCTCTGATTATTTGTAGAGATTCTTCTAATGGAACGTTGGTGAATAAATTCACGATGTCGAAGCTGACGAGTTTGTCTTCCGGTTGTAGATGAAGAGAGTTCATTATTTCCACAAAGTGTGAAGAGTTCTTCACATAGTGCTCTGTAGTGCCTTGAAGTGGACGTAGAATTGGAAGTAAGAATTTGGCGAGTTGATGCACTGGAGAGTTCCTCGAACTGATGATTGGCCGTAACGGGATGCTTTGTTTATGGATTTTTGGTAGTCCATAAAGATGCGGTGGCTTACTGTAGTGTGGTGTTAAAGTCGTTCTTGTCCGGGATGGAATGTGTTCCTCGTATTTCTTCAGTGTCTGGTAAACTTTCCGTTCAATTTTCGTAGTAGGATTAGTTTTAAGCTGTTTGTAGTTTCCACTTTCCAGTATTTCTCCAATTTTTTGTTCGTAGTTTGTCGTATCCATGATGACAGTCGCGTTGCCTTTATCTGCAGGTAGAATTTTGATGGCTTTGTCTTTCCGGAGTGAACTAAGCGCTCTTTCTTCTTCTTTTGTTGTGTTTTTTGTTTTCTTATTTTTCTTCTGTAGGACTGTCCGTATCTTCCATCTGAATTCTTCTGAGTCGGCTTCTGGTAGTTTCACGCTGTGGTTTGGAGAAATACTGGAAAGTGGAAACTACAAACAGCTTAAAACTAATCCTACTACGAAAATTGAACGGAAAGTTTACCAGACACTGAAGAAATACGAGGAACACATTCCATCCCGGACAAGAACGACTTTAACACCACACTACAGTAAGCCACCGCATCTTTATGGACTACCAAAAATCCATAAACAAAGCATCCCGTTACGGCCAATCATCAGTTCGAGGAACTCTCCAGTGCATCAACTCGCCAAATTCTTACTTCCAATTCTACGTCCACTTCAAGGCACTACAGAGCACTATGTGAAGAACTCTTCACACTTTGTGGAAATAATGAACTCTCTTCATCTACAACCGGAAGACAAACTCGTCAGCTTCGACATCGTGAATTTATTCACCAACGTTCCATTAGAAGAATCTCTACAAATAATCAGAGCCAAACTTGAAGAAGATGGAACACTAGCAGAGAGAAGCACAATACCAGTCAACGGAATCATGGAACTTCTAGAATGCTGTCTACGAAACACTTATTTCCAAGTTCAAGATCAATTCTACGCACAAGACGATGGCCTACCAATGGGCTCACCGCTGTCACCAGTTATAGCTAACATCTATATGGAATGGTTCGAGGAACATGCTATAAACACTTCAGTAGATAAACCAAAACTGTGGCTTAGATACGTGGACGACACCTTCATAATATGGTCAAGTGGAGCAGAAAAATTAAAAATCTTTTTGGATCACCTAAACAACATCAGACCAACAATCAAATTCACCATGGAGGAAGAAACAGAACATCAGCTACCCTTTCTAGACGTCATGGTACGAAGAAATGAAAGACAAATTCAGACCACCGTGTACAGAAAACCCACACACACTGGTCAGTATTTAAACTACCAATCAAACCACTCAACATCGGTAAAACATGGCGTCATCAGGACCTTATACGACCGAGCAGTTAGTATATGCAATACAGAAGAAGCACTTAATATGGAAATAAAAAACATAAAGAGGGATCTACGGCAGAATGGATACACGACACACCAAATTGACGACATCATCAAGAACCGTCTGGAGCGGACCAAAGACAAGGAAAAAAACGACAAGGAAGAATCCATTCTAGTAATTCCATATATTAAAGGAACTTCAGAGAAGATAAGCCGGATATCAAGAAGATACAACATTAAGACAGTTTTCAAAACAACTGAAACTCTAGAAAGTGTGCTTACGAGAACGAAGCCAAAGCAAGACAACACAAAAAATTGCATATACCAAGTACCTTGTGAATGCGGAGCCTCATATATAGGCGAAACAAAAAGACCACTCGCCGTAAGACTAAAGGAACACAAGAAAAACACACAACTGGGAGATATAGAAAAATCAGGTATTGCACATCATGCGTGGACAGCACATCATCATATTAAATGGAACGAAGCACGAATCATTGACAGAGAAGAACAGTGGCAAAAAAGAAAATTCAAAGAAGCAGTGTACATCACCAACAACAGAGATGTGTTCAGCCATCCCAGCATAGACATTCGGTCCATATGGCGCCCTCTCATTGGTCAGCTCAACCAACTTCACACTTCATCACACACCCTTAGTATATAAGCTGTAGCCTTAAGGATTATTGTTCAGTTTTCACTTGATAACGATTGGAGATTTTATCAATCGAAACGTTGTGTAACTCAAAAAAATAAAGACAATGAAAGTTCGAAATACTTCTATTATTCATAAATACCATAAGTTATACAGGTTGTCTCTTAAATAGGGGGACAAGGCTTAACCACAGGCTAAAATAAGACGATTTGACCAAACTTGCTTCTACCGGAAAGTGTACCATTTAGCCAGAATTCTGCTTCAAAGTTATTCGAAAAAAAAAATTAATTTTGCTTATAATAATCGGGGGCTTTATTCGATTTGGATGAAATTTGGTATGACAGTTTATATGGTTATAAGTCATCTTTTAAGGTGATACTTGTTATTATTAGTGAACCACTAGTGTATGAAATTTAGGTGTCCCAACATTAATTAGACCGTAACTTTTTAATGGCAATGCCGAAAACGTGAAATTATTTTTCTTCAGAAAGATACATTCAATAGTAATTTTTTCTGTCTCTGTGTAATTTGTGATATCTGTGACGGTTCACATAGAAAAAAAAATAAAATCAGAGTGTCTGCACTGCTAAATAACCATTCTCTTGTCAATTCAAAGATCTTGGAGTCATATTCGATAAAAAATTAAACTTTGCCACTCACATACTCCATATTATTCTTGAAAAATTACCAATATTTGTTTCTAAGCATAATTCGCTTAATAAGAGAACCTTTTATAACAGTAATGCGCGTACTAATTATGAATTAAAATCACCCGTTAAAGTGTTATGTGAAAACTTGAATATTCCACCACATTACATTGACATCTGTTTCGACTCGTTTGTGAAGTTTAAGAACGCTATACATTGTTAATGTTACAAATATTTTATTATATGTGTGCTATGAAAACTATTACTATCATCTAAGTTTAATTTTTTATTCTTATATTGATATTTGTGTTAATTAAGGCACCCGGGTCAGGGCCGTCGGGGGTTCATTAAAAAAAAAAATTTTTGCTGTACTTATATAACAAAAAATACCAATGAAGAACAATATTTTTCATTTATTCCAAAGCTAAAAATGGAAAAGTATCCCTGCAATTATTTCACATTTTAAATTTATCACCTATATAAAAAGTATAGAAAACTTCGAATTAGAAAAGCATGCCATGGAATTTTTTATTTGTATAAAAATTGTGTGAATTCTGACCTTATTGATGAAATTTACGTAATAAAGAATTTAATTTCAACTGCAGATCTAAACAGTGCTCAAGATATCTTACATTACATATTAAATAATAATTTCAATGAGATTTTTCCAAATTCCTTAACTGCATTAAGACTCTTTTTAACTTCAGTAAGTAAGTAAGTAACTTCAATGTGTAATGATCGGTTAAATGCTTTTGATGTGATTTTTTAAACATTATTGTCGAAAAGCTTTAAAAGAAAAATCTGTTGTGGCCAGCACAAGACCTCTCGCTATTTCCATATTAGGCTATATAAGTATTGTATTGCACTTCGCTATCGAACCGTCGTTTTACAACAAAAAATTATGGAAATTTAGCCAAATATTCTTTTTTATTGTATTTAACATGTCTGTTGCACATATATATATATATATATATATATATATATATATATATATATATATATATTGCATTGTATGAAGCATATCCTAAATGTCAGAGATTCTTCCAATTCATTAACCAGATTGGCGATATTTCTGATAGATATATGCATTTTACTTATAATTTCAAATATTTAATTAATAAAACAATAAGAAAGATTAAATGTGCTTTCCAGAAAAAGCTATCAGAATGTCACTAAAACTGTTGATTTTTGACACTGACATCTGTATATTTGCAAAGTACTTTATAAACATTTGAATTTGTCAAGTGGTTTCCTTAGTGCCTTAGCCTCTGCGATTAGATTATTCTATATATTATAATGTCTTTATCTCTAAATCTGTACAAGATATAATAAAAAATTTAAGTGTATTATATGGAGAATTTTGTTCTTCAATATTTGTAATAAAAATTTCCAAAAAAATTTATTTAGAAGAATTTATCTAAGAAACTACTACTTCCGGTTGTCCAATTGTTACCAAAACCTTTTCAGCTCTTCCCAGGAATATCAGATTGAGGAATTCATAGTTAAACAGTCTTATAGTTTTTGAGGAATCGTCCCTAGAACATCCAGACATACACACACGCACACACACACATACACACATCCACACAAACACACACACAGACATCATTTAAAAAAAGTTATAATCGGATTCTAGGGACTTTAAATCGTGCTTATTCACTAAAATCTGGATATGCGAATTTTACCATGAATCCAATACCTCTCTTAACGAGAGGTAAAAATTACATAAATGAATATTTATTTACTATTTATCTATGGATAATAATGATTGGAAAAACGATATTCGACTGTGTATTGGGATATAAAGAGATGGAAACGGAAAGAAACAATTTCAATAAATAATTTTTTTAACTCCAAGTTCGAGAAATTGTTTCTTCCCGTTTCCACAATAATTATGGTTTTTTTTTTTTTGTTCACATGGTTTATAAAATTAACATATTTTTATGTAAATTTTAATTATATTTATATGATACCCCTATCTTGGCCTATACACTAAGTTTTGGTATGAAAAGGGGCCCCGAATCATTTTTTGTACCCGGGCCTCTCAGTGAATCTAGCCGGCCTTGTATTCTGCTGTACATATTGTCCGCTCTACCAGCACCGAACCCGTCTAGAAATATTTGATTTGTTTACACTGATACCTTGCTCAACCGACCAAACACTAAATTTTAAATAAATAAAAATAAATAAATATCATCACGGTATATTACCTATTTCTCGGTGTGCCAATCTGCTTTGTCGCAGATATTGGTAATGATGATGACATATTTGTACCGTGCGGGCGTTTACCAGGCGTCACCGCACGGGCACTCATTGCTGGCGTGGAGAGTGCACCACAGGGGTTAATTTTGTGCCATTTAAAATTCGCGACCAGACACTCAAGCACGCGGCCACGGGACCCCATTTAAAATTTTAAATTATGCTTCGTATTAATATTACAAAGTTTGGTACGCCTCGTGTAAACACTGATGCACCAATGTAATCAGGTACTTGTCGAAACCAGTATCTATAGCGAAATAAATCAAAATATAGCTATCATTTTTACTATGTAAACGTATCGAATGACACAAGTGTGTTCTACATGTTTCATTTGTTGTGTGTTGACAAGATAGGTTTTCACTGGTACTTTCAATAACAAAATATTACATGTCTTTTTATGAATGAACTTTAATTTTTTGATATAATTTTTATGATTTGTGCTAATTTTATTTTTGTTCTATAATATGTAAGGGATGCAAATTAATGAATATAAATTTACTGTAATGTACTTACTGGAGTGAATTTCTACTTTTGTTGCTGTACTTGGTTGTTTTGTTATTTTATTGTTTAGGATGTATATTTTTGTATAGTATGTATATATTGTTGTTATTGTGACATATTGGCGTATCCAATTCGCAACCCCCCTGCTATTTGGGCACTGTGTATCCTGTTGGGAGGTTGTAAATAAAATAAATAAATCAATAAATAAAAATACCAAATTGGAGTTACCCGAGAATAATCAAAATCAATTACATTCCTCGCTTATCGACCAATTCGATTTACTACCTAGTTGAAACGAAACTCGGTCTTTAATCTATGGATGAATTGCAGATATTTAGTAGACACGTTAGTAGAAGTGGGTTTAGAGATTTTTTTATAGAATACAAATGGTAAGTTCAGTATTTATGCCATTATAGGCAAAAGGTATCCTAAAATGCTTCGTATTTAATCAGCCATTCAGCTTGAAACAAAACAGAAACTCCTGTATTTTCTTAAAAGACACATTTTAAACAAAAATAAATATTATCTAAACATTCAAGTCAATTATCTGTCATAGTACCCACTATAAATTGCACAATAAAAGTAAATCCCATTGGGCAATTACCGTTCCAATAAATATTCTCGTTGAAGACAGAGGGGGCAGGTGGTATAGGGCTGCATCGGTGGTCTGAAGTCAGGTCACATCTCGGAGTGGTCCGTACAGGCTCGCGCATTGTCGGAGTTGGTGCAGCTAATGCGAAAATGTGCGCATATCCTGTCTCGTGAATTGCAAAGCGAGTACAAGCTAGAAAAGCCACACGGCCAGCAAGCTAATAGGAGGAGACTGAGCAAGGACTAAATATTCAGTAGACGGATGGAATTGACAAGCTCGCTGGCTGTTGTTAGCGACTGTTGCATTACGGATTCATTTATACAGATTTTCAAATGACTGATTTCCACTTACACATAGTAGGGTATGTGACCAAAAAGACTTGTATTAATATTAATTCAAAATTATCAATTATTATCAAATTATCAAAATATGACTAATTTTAAATAATTTCATTATTTTAATAAAAATATTCGCGTTAGTGATGCTGTGGAATTTCGCGTTTTCGAGATCTTGTTTTGTGTATTTCGAATTTTCGAGATGAGATAAATAATAGTCTATTTCGAGATCATGAAATATGAATGAATAAATGAATGAATTATGAAATAATTAAAATTTAAGTAACTAAAATAAAATAAATAAATATATCATAATGGCATATTACCCATTTCTGGGTGTGCCAGTATCTACAACACATGTAGACATCGGTAATGATGACGATATATTTTACCGTGTGGGCGCTTACCGGGCGTCACCTCACGGGCACTCATAGCTGGCGTGGAGAGTGCACCACAGGGGTCACTTTTGTGCCTGAGTGTCTATTCGCGAACCTGGGGGAACAGGGTTCGATCCCGACAGACGCCAAATATTTCCAAATTGAAGTAACTATGATCGCAAAATCTGTGGTACGTACCTATTTTAACCAAATAATATCCTATCCCCAGAATCAAATTTGAATATTTTATTTTTAAATACAGTGGGTGATATTAATATAAATCTGTTGTGGCCAGCACAAGACCTCTCGCCACTTTCATAGGCTATATAAGTATTGTATATAACATTTCTGGTAAACACAAAAACACATATCCTCTTTTCATCTTTTAATATTTTTTTATTCAATTTTGACGTTTTAAACTGTCATTATTAGCTCCATAGCAACAACTACAAGTAACATTTTATTCACAAGTGAATTAAAATATTTTAAATCACTCTCACAAAATTTTAACTCTCTCTGCAACAAAAAATACATTTAAACATAACATCAAGAACGAAAATAACACTTACCACATTATTAATCAGACATTATCAGCCCTTTTCATTATTTTTACGACATAAATGACAGACAATAAAGATATATGACTTGACGTCTATCAGCGACGATTGTCATGCTCAGCCTACTAACTGATTAGCTTTTTATTTTGTCAAAATTAAATTTTATAATGGTTCTCATTATTTCGTCAAAATTGAATAAAATATTGTATAAACCACGTGAGCTAAGAATGTTTATTCACTCGAAAAATTTAACTCCCTCACCCTTACAGGCTCTCTTGAGCTAAACTTTCTTCTCATGAATAAACATTATCTTAGCTCACTTAGTGTATAAATATCTATTAATTGATTCTCTGATCAAGTTTCCTCTTATTAGAGGGTATGTGTAATACATGTATCTATAATTATAAATATTTAATTAATTATAAAATAAGAAATATGAAATTTACTTCTCAGAAAGAGTCTTCAGTAATGTCTTTAGTTTGTTGACACTGACATCTGTCAGTTAAAAACATTTTTAATTTTTCAACTGGTTTCCATGGGCTATAAGATTCATTAAAATATATTATTTTATATATTTATATTTCTCTGACTCTAACTCTACAAAAGATATAATAAAAAATATTAAATGTATCGGATAAAGATTTTTATATATTTTTGTATAACATAAATTTTAAAAAAATAATATTTAATTTTTTTAAGCAACTATTACTTCCGGTTGTCGAATTGTTACCAAAATCTTATCAGCTCTTCCCATTGAGAAAATGCAGTTAAACATTGCCTAAGTCGTATTTGGGAAACCGTGAATCCAACATCCACATACACACACATACATACATACACACACACACGGACACCATCGTAAAAATTATATAATCGGATTCCAGGAAACTTAAAACGTGCTTATCTGGATATGTGATTCCAATACCTCTCTTAGCGAGGCGAGAGGTAAAAATAAGTAAATACTTATAATATAAAATATTTTCATTTAATAAACGAACACAGAGTACCACTTCTTACTTCATTGCTAACGCCAATAATGTGTTTTAATAGCCATTCCACACTTTCGGGTGTAAAACGGTACAATTTGACAAAATCTTATTTACTGGGAATTTACATGAATTTTATAATTATCTTTCTCGTTTTAGTTCAGGACCCCATAAGCTTGCGAAATATTATGCTTCTAAATTTAAAAGTAAATACTTAATTCTATACGAATTAACTCCATTTTGTTAATGCAGTTTTAAGTAATTATATATTTCAATTAGGTTAAAGTACAGACGTATGCGAAATAAGCATTTTCTTATAATAATAATAATAATAATAATAATAATAATAATAATAATAATAATAATAATAATAAAAATAATAATAATAATTTATTTATTTTAACTATATTACATTGTATTAGACAAGTTTATAGTACGCCAAATAATTACAAAATAAAAACAATGAATTGTGAATAAACATATTACAAAATTTGTTCCATATCAACATTCAGATATTCTTCTACATCATAAAAAGCATGTTTTACCAAAAAAAAAAAAAATTAATTCTGTTTTTAAAAGTTTTGTGATTCATACTTTTTATTTTCTCGGGCAATTTATTATACAGGTCTAAATTTAATGAACACTTAATAGACTTCTGTAGCCTGTAAGCAGGTTTGCGCAATAAGTTTGCAGATCTAGTGTTATAACGGTGGCAATCTCCATTTTTAGTGAAATTTAAATTGAATTTATGTACTTCTAGTACTGAGTTTAAAATATAAATAGATGGTAAAGTCAATATACCCAAATCTTTAAAGCCTTGTTTACAATGGTCTCTATATTTAAGGCCTAACATGATTCGTATAGCTGTTTTTTACATCCGAAAGATTTTTATTGGCGAATTCCCCCACAGAATTGTCCCGTAAGATATTAGTGAGAGGAATAAAGAAAAATAGCTAACTCTTAAAGTAATTATATCTACAGTATGTTTCAAACGTCTACGTAAGAATAATATTCCGGATAGTTTCTTACTAAGAAGTAAAATATGTGAAGAACAATTAACATATGGTTCAATATAAAAACCCAGAATATTTACAGGTTTCCCTTGCTTGCAATTTGTCTTGTTTGATATAATTATTTTTTGCGTTTTGTCCTCATTTAACAATAAGTTATTTGCGGAAAACCATTCTTTAGCTCGGTTTATATCGTTGTTACTATTTTGTAACAGAGTATCAAAGTTATTATTTTTAGTAATGAGGGTGGTATCATCCGCAAGCAGAATACTATTGCATGGCCGAACAAAGTTACTAAAATCATTTATGTAAATAATAAAGAACAAAGGACCCAAAATAGAGCCTTGCGGAACCCCATGCTCTATTCTTTTTATTATCTGATACTACACCGTTCATAAATACACATTGTTCACGATCTTGTAAATACGAGGTGAAAAATTGTAATGCTAAACCTTTAATGCCATAATGCTCTAGTTTCATTAAAAGAAGTTCGTGTGATACACAGTCGAACGCTTTTGACAGATCGCAAAGTGTTAAAGCTATGTGATCACCATTTTCGAGGACCTCAATTATATCGTACATAGTATTTAGCACAGCCTGGGTTATAGAGCGACCACTACGAAAACCAAACTGTTGATTATCAAGTAATTTATTTTTATCAAAATACTCAATTAAACGGTTTTTTTTACAATAATTTCAACAATTTTGGAAATCTTGGCTATAATAGAGATGGGTCTATAATTCTCCACTTTATTACAGTCTCTTTTTTAAACAGGGGGATCACTTTTGTTTTCTTAAAGGCATATGAGTACACGCCCTCAGCAAAGCATTTATTAATTAGTACAGTTAGAGGTTCAGCAATAAATTCTTCTAGTTTTTTTTATAAAATTATTGTTCATATTATATAAATCTAGACAATTAGAATTTTTAATGACTTAATAGCATGCGAAACTTCTAATATGTCCGTAGGGTAAAGAATAAATTCACAATTTAAAGAGATACTTGTTCTCATTAAAATATCCTCCGCCTTAAGATGACCTTCAGAAATATTTTTTATGGCATTGATTGCAACTGTACTAAAATAATCATTGAATTCATCAGGAGAGAGATCTGGGTGAATATTTCGGTTAATGATGTTTCGTTAAAAGTTTATTAAACGCCAACTATCTTTGCACTTGTTATCGGACCTTTGTATAAAATCACTGTAAGCGGTAACTTTAGTTTCCTTTATTTCAGTTCTATAACTCTTAAGTTTTGCTTTATATAGTTTATGAAAGTAATCACTTTTTGTACTATTGAAACAAATACTTAAGGCTTCTAACTCTTCTCTTGACTTTTTAAGAGATATATTGTACCAATTGACAGGCGGACAGTTTGTTTTAACCAAACGTTTTCTCTCTGGACAATAAATATCAATGAAATAAGATAAACAATAAAATAGGTACTCAGCGTGCTTTTCAGTAGGTAAAGAGCAATCAACAAAAATATTGTGAAAATCATTAATATATAAAGCGTATTTCAAATTTTGAATATTTTTTTGAGAAAAATTTCTAACACTTTTAAATTGTTTTTCGTCGGTAAGACACTTGTTGAAAAAACAAAATATTGACCATGATGATCAGAGAGACAAGAATTTAAAACTCCTGCTTCAAAGTTATGATTATTAAAATTCTTTTTACTCTGGTAGGCGATGCAATAGTATTTTTTAACCCGTAAGAGTTCAATAAATTTTTAAGATCGATAGATTCCTTTTAATCACTAATATCAGAAAACTCTGTTTTGAAATCTCCTACAATAATTATCTTCTATAATGACAGCTGAGTTTATATAACACTTGTTCAAATATAGTCAGAAATACACTGAAGTTACCTTTACCGGTTCTATATATCGCAATAATAATAGTATGATAATCGGTTAACTCAATTCCGCAAACTTCAAATTATTATGCCAAATTAAATTCCAATAAATCAATAGCTTTGTAATTTATAGTGTTTCTGGCGAAAATTGCCACACCACCATGTCCACGTAAATCTCTGCAAAAAAGGTAGTTAAATTATAAAAAGTTAAATAGACAGTTTTTAAAGATTCTTCATTGAGCCAGTGTTCTGTCACACAAAGAATATCAAATGGATAATCATTTAAATATAAATTTAATGTATCTATTTTATTGCTCAATGACTGAATGTTGATATGAAATATACATTAAATTTTTTACAAATTATGTTATTAAAAAAGCTTTGAGCTACATTGCTCGTAGCAAAGTCTTCAGTAGCAGTTATATTTTCCTGAACTACGGAATTTTCCTTGGGGCCCTTATCTGAAAAAACTTGTTGATATGGGTGCCACTAGGCCAGAGAGACGGATCCATAGCTCTTTCACGGTTTGTTTGCGAAACAGTCAGTTTGAAAGAAGCATAATAAGCAGGGTACTTTGAAATTAATTTTTCACAGGTAACCTCCGGAAAAAGTGGCACGAAATAGTTTTTTATATCATCTTCCTTTGTATCTGGATGTAATTTATAAACATGCAAGAGTGCTGGTTGTATTCGAGCAGCCTTCAAAGAAGTTGAGTTAGTAGAATCAACATTACCTATCACGGGTGGCGTGGAAAACCGTTTATTTTTTAATTTACCGTTTGCAGATTTCTCCGCTGAAAAATTAGTTTGTTTTAAATTTGTATCTATATTTATTTACAGCATCAACTTTTACTGAAACTTTATTAATACAGTTGTAAGTACTTTATAAAACTGTCAGTATAGCTCGTCCAGCAATCATTTGAACAAATTAATTTTAAATCCCCCGCATTAATATTACTCGTTGCTATTGTGAAAATTTTTGCGTTTCACGCAAATATAGTTTCTTTTCAGTGTAACATTATGTGCCTATGAAAATTGAAAATTGCTTGAAACTATTTCAATTGGCAAGAGTTTTATTGGGGTTCCGAGGGACTGTAGTTGCACAGTAAAATTCTTGTCCAAGATGTTATGCTTGCTTTAACAATGAACTCTTATTGCTGAACTGAGCACCTGGTAATGCCAAAATGTAAATGTATACGAGTTACAGGATTGTATCCAATGATCTGAAACTGAACCCGAACCTGAACCGCAAACCCAAATTAATCAGAAGTTTTGATCAACATAAACCAAACCATTATTTGTCAATGTCAATAAACCTAAACCGAATTTAAACCGTTTGAAATTCGAATTCGGTTCAGATCTGTTAAATATAGGTATAAATTTAAAAAATAATAAACATTACCATCTTTTTTTCTTTTGCTCTAAACCAAATTTTGAACCCTAAGGCAAAACCGATGAACCCTTAATTTTCTTTTGAACCGAAACTGAACCTGAACCGACATTTATTTCCAAACCTGTACCATAAATACGTTTCGGTTCAGGTCCCTGATTGTATCAAATGATATTTAAAAAAAAAATTAAGTACCTACATAAATTTACAAATCATAATAATATTGTAGTAGATTTCCTTGACCACCCATGACATACTACTATGAGCCCGTTAATCTACGGCGGGTTTCCCGTGGTGGCCTATTTCCTTATGTCAAGAAAACTTATATTTTAATTAGAATCATCGCTGTAAGTTTCAGAATCTGAAGATTTTAAATCTATAATACATGACTGAACAGATGCAAAATGTATAAAATATGAATTTTCTAATTCATTAACCTATTCCTGGCATTTCTTCGAATGTTCTGGGACTAATTTTTACTACTTCTTTGTACATGTAATTCTTTCTTTTTCGTTCCGCAGTTACAACAGCTTTTGCAGTAATCTTTCGTACGGTAAATTTCATACATATAAAAATATAATTTACATAAAAATACAGATAGCTATATTTTAAAATTACGGGTACTTCAAAATACATATATATATATGTATACCCTATCTTAGTCAATTATGAGGTCATTTTAATGATATACTAGGTCCAATTTCAGCTTTTAAAATATTTTGCGTATTAATAACAATTTGTTGTCCGTGGCTGTGCAAATAGGGACGAAAATCTCACATTCAGATATATTTGCTTTTGCTGGCACACTTTCATATTCTAATATTTCCAAGTTAGCATTTTCTTGTTTTTCATAATCAATTGAATTTGTCCACGGTCCACATTGTTAGAATAAGTTAGCACAAATTACACAATCAAATATAAAGCTTAACACGCCGTGTACTGGTATACTAAGGGCCGTACAATAGAAATTATTCGCCAAATAAAGTTATTAGGAGGTGGATATCTCGGACCTAAATAAAGTTAAACTGAAATAAAATTCAGACTACTCCCTATTTTTATATGGATAATTTGAACGCTAAACAGTAATTTCTTAATAACAATAACAATTATTTTACCTACATTCTAGAATTTGCCTGTAAATAATTAAATTTGGGAATACCGAACACTGAAATTGCAGAATATTTTAATCTGCTTAAGATTAACATGTCGTCCCGGGGTAATTTAACAAATCAATACACAAGTTAATTCTACGATGATATGTTTACTTGGACAAGAAGTAGAATTTGGAATAATTGCAAGCAGTATGTTACTAACATAGAAAATTCATATTTTCATATATTTTGCTTCTGATCAGCCATGTAAATATTATATATTTAAATTTTTCATATTCTGAAACTCACAGCGAAGATTCTGATAAAAAATTTGACATACGGTGAAAGAAATCTACTACAATATTATTATAATTTGTAAATTTATATAGGTACTTAAAATTTTTGAAAATATCGTTCAATACAATAACTCGAGTACTTTTACATTTTGGCATTACCAGATGCTCATTTCAGTAATGAGTGTTCATTATTAAAGAAAACATAACATCTTAGATAAGAACTTTACTTTGCAACTACTGTCCTTCGGAAACCAATTGAAACTTTTGCCTATGTAAATAGTTTTAAACAATTTTCAACTTCTTTGACATATAATGTACACTGGAAAGAAACTATATTTGCGTAAAATCTAAAAAAAAATTCACAGAAGTAAGAATTAGCATTAATACAAAGGATTTAAAAGTCATTTGTTCAATGATGCTGGACGAGCTATGTAAGCACTTACTTAATTTTATTAACACCACGCAGAATATATTCTATAGCTGCGTAGTAAATATAAATGTACAAATTTTTGTTTATTATAATTTATTAAGTATGTAATATTCTTGCAAAGATATTATTCTTTTATACATTTTCGGTGTTAAGACAGATATTTAATAAGTTATATTAAGATCACGAAAATAATGTACCATGAATGAACTAAAATTTTGGAACATGATTTTGCAACAATAATTTTTTGTGAACTTTGAATTTCAATAAATATAATAACTCATTCATTTCTTTCATACAAAAGTTCATGTAATGTAAGCACGTGTACTAACTGGATTTAATTTCCCGTCCTTTATGAAAAAACAACGTGATGACATTTACATAGAGACTTTTTCAGCGCTAATGCAACTTTGAAATCTTCCACTTTTATCCGTGTTATTGTATTGTTCACTGGATGTTTTTTGTGCCAAGGAATTTATGATTTTTAATTTTAAATCCGTGTACATAAATATTTGTTACCGCTGAATTTTTTACTGATTTGATTCTGTTTTCTTTGTACGTTTTCCATTATTTTACAAAGGGGATGAAATAGTAAAAAATATGAATTATTTTCACACATCTAGAGCTTACAAATAATAAAAGTTACTATTACACAAGTTGGTTTTATTTATTTATTTAATTATGCATTGCGCAATAGAATAACATCCAGTAATGGGACATGAAAAAAGGCAAAATAATACAACAGATATAAAATAACAAAAGTACAAGAATTAAATTACATATCTCTCATTACAATTATTTTGAAGTACAGGCTTGTGGAAAAAACAAACATCAACAACAACTAGCACAGAGGTTGATTATGGAAAAGAAATTATTGCTCAAATAGAATTCTTATGGGAAAAAAGTAAAAATACCCATTTTTAATTCGGTGTACGTCCCTGCTACCTTGCGTCCAGGACCCTATATCCAGAGCAGTTTTATCCACGATCCTCTACCTCACACAGTTTACCCACAGCCTGCCGGGATGATTTTATTTATTTATATAATCTATTTATTTATTTGTTTAATTATTTATTTACTTATTTATTTATTTACTATTTTCGTTCCATAGAAATTACAAAATTTATGGATTTCGTCATAGATAGAGTATAATTAAGTACAGATATTAAATATTTTTACAATAATTAAAAAATCTAATTCTGAGTATAAGTTTTTTTTTAAGTAGTCTTTAAATTTTCTTTTAAAAATGTACAATATTTTTGAAAACTTAATCTCTGTAGGAAGAACATTGAAAAATTCTAATCCTATGGTGTTTTTCTACTTAAGTTTAATCGCATGTTAGGGATTCTGAAATTATTACCCTTCCGTGTATTTTTCTCATGTGAATCATTATAATTGGGGAATTTACATTTATTTGAGCTGATATTAACACATATATGAAAAATATATAGCGAGTAAATTGTTAGTATTTTATGTTTTTTGAGGATATCCCGGCACGAGCTATTGGGAGCTGCAAGCAAGGCATCTAATCACTCTCTTTTGGGCAATAAATACGTATTTAATATATGCAGATGATCCCCAAAAGCAAATTCCAAAAGCTAAAACAGACTAAATTTTTGCATAGTAAAACATCATTATCTGTCCGTGATTTAAAATATGTTTCAACTATCTAATTTGAAAACAAGCAGTTTTCAGTTTGGAGATGGAACATCTTCAATACCACGCATTTGAGAGCCACTTCGATCCGATATGACGAACTGTATAAAATATAATATATTTTTGACAGTTAATGACAATGAATAAATGAAATAAATAATTAGAATTATTTATTTCACTTAATATTCAATTTAGCTGGCCTCATTTATTATGTGTATACAAATGCATTAAAAATGTTGCAATATTTACATTATATTGGAACAGTTTAAAACTGATTCACGTTTGCACCAATCACAAGCCGTAAAATATTCTCTGTGCCACGCTACACTGCATTCTTAATCCTGATACAATATAGTACCAACTTTCTAAAACAAAAAAATGTGCATCAAAATGAAGGCTCTTTCCTTACACATTCAGTTTCCTAATGACTTCATTATGAACGCAAAATATAAAACATTACATTATAAAATTGTGAATTTTATACAATTTACTTCACACGACTTACAGATTATGCCTACTCGTTCTTTATAGGATCACTTTCTCGACTTGTAACGTAAAGTACTATTATCTACATAATTTTTTTCTGGATAGCCTATGTGAGTATGTGTGTGTATACATGCGTATGTATAACATTCTTTTTACAATATTTTACATTTTACTAAATGGTAAATTTTGACAAATATCACTTTTCTTTAGTGAGATGTGTTGTAAATCAAAATAGACATTCTCGCAAATAGTTTTCGTCTTTTTGGATCTTGAATCACCCATATAATTTAATAGCTCATTCCACTATATTAGTGTTCAGTAGATTGACCTACTAGCGTTCTGCATTAATTTGTAAATAGGAATTATTCGTAATTTATGAATTGAAACCACAATGAAAACCATTGATGCACATTTGTTCGTAGGAAAAACGTTGGGCATATATTATTGAAGCTCATACTTTCAATGCAAACCCAGTAATCAGCAAGCGAATCGTTATCGACTTGACTGAAATACTGTCCCCGTGGCTAGCATAATTAGAGTTAGTTTATTGATGCTCAACATCGAATGCTCGATGTGGCTTGATGAATGTAAGTGTGCTAGTTCTCACTAGCGGTAATTAGTGGCGCTCTAGTCGCTGGAACTGCGCTGTGGTGGGGGAAGGAATTGGAACAGTAATTGCCGGAAGGACAAAGGGAGCCAGCCAGCTTCCTATTAATATAAATACAAATGATAACCATTTATTTAATTGCGCGATTGTATCACTTACGTTCTTTTAGAAACTTTAAATGGAGCTATTTATCTAGTCAAATGAATTCGAGACTCGTTTACGATTTGTTCGTTTCGTTACTTCAAATTAAAATAGAACGGGGATAAAGCTTCTCACAGAGGTGGACTTGTCTTTACTTACAACCAAATTAAAATGATATTCACATATTTCCACATCAGTTATAATACTGAATGAATGCCCATTTGATACCAAAAAATTGTACTTAACTATACGTATTTATTACTGTAATATTTAAATCTTGGTACAATGCACAATAAATGAATTATGTGTTTTTATTCTGGTCTGGTATACGCTGAACACAATTAATATTGTAATTATTATTTGTTTCTATGAGCTTGTTACAAGAATTACGAGTACCTGCCTTGTATCTTTGTAGGATTCGTAATACTACAACCTTCCACATTTATTTCCGAAAGTGACAATTATAGTTCAAAATAGTTAATTTTAAGTCAGAATGGTCAATTTTATTTCAGAAAGCGTTAAAAGTAATTCAAAACAGTTAATTGCATTTAAAAAATGACACATGTAATTTAAAATTGCTTATTAAAAGAAACTTATTAAATTTAATTCAGCAAACTGTATAGTTATTGAAATATACCTACCCGTATATTAGTAGCCTTGATTTGAATTAACGACAATGATAATAATAATAATAATAATAATAATAATAATAATAATAATAATAATAATAATAATAATAATAATAATAATAATTCTTTATTGTATTTAAAGGCATTGTACAGTGTGTCTGCTGTAAGCGGGCCACCATTGCTAACTTTCTTATTTGAAGAGATAGAAAGACGATTAAATGGACAAAGTTGTGCGATAGTATACGACAAATTTAACGGTGGAAAATACAAAACAATTGAACATCAAATACGCGACTTATTCAACAAAATAACATTTTTTTAAATGGAATGCCATATTGAAAATGATACCGTTTAAAAGACTTTTATTATCTGAATATAAAAGTTCATTATCACTATGCCTCTAAAATTAAAAACAAAAGAGTTATTTCAAGTTGAAATTTAAATATTTTATTTCATATTTTAATACACAAATATCATTGTTGCTATGGAAAGAACAAAAACAAATAACGAAATTAATTATTAACGAGTAAACTTAAAAAAATTGTTCAAAATGTTGACCATTTCTTTTACGACAAATGTGTGCTCTTTTTATCACAGACTTCATTGTTTTAGTCAACATCCTTTTCGATATTAGAGCACAGGCAGCAGTAATTCTGTTTTTTAATTCATCAACCGTATTCACTGGTCTTTGATATACTTTATCTTTAATAAAACCTCAGAGAAAAAAATCTAGGGGCGTAAGGTCAGGTGACCGTGCTGGCCACGGAACAGGGCCATATGTGCCAATCCATTTTTGAGGGAATCTATCATTCAAATAGTGCCTCACTTCTAGCGCATGGTGTGCTGGAGCACCATCCTGTTGAAAGAACTTCATATTTCGTGCAACGTTCTGTATTTTGAAGAAAATGTAAATATACTTCTTGAGTCAAACTTCTTTCAAGAAAATAAGGGCCAATCAAATATGTATCTAATACACCTAACCAAACGTTAACACCGAAATGACATTGAAAACTTGTCTGTTGGATCCAAAAATTATTTTGATCACTCCACCGATAATGAATATTACTATTAAAGAAGCCGTTTTACGAAAAATAAGATTCATCGGACCATAATATTTGATAGCTAATTCTATAATCCCGTCGATGCTCGTTTAATATCCACTGGCAAAATTCAAGCCTTCTTTCAAAATCACGATCTTGTAAATGATGAATTTTACGACATTTATATGGTTTGAATTTATTTTTCATCAAAATTTTTTTAACCGAATCTTTATTAGCGTTAGTATTAGCTTCAATTTCTCGTAATGATACTTCTTCAGTATTTTCTATTTTGTGGTAAGTATACACTAAAACATTTTCTACATTTTCTTCGTTTTCTGTCACTTAATCACATTTTCTTTTTTCTTCACGTAATTTAGCGGTTTCTCTTAAGCGGATTTCAATTTTCCTAAAATATGTTCTATTGGGTTGACGTCTATTAGGATATAGTTCTAAATACTTTTGCGCACTGGCTACAGAATTTTTATTGCACTTTGCAAAAACAAAAAGCATATCAACTAATTCATCATTAGTATATTTTTCCATTTTGTTGACAGAATCTATCAATAAAATGTCAATTGTTCTTTGTTTAATGTTAGTTTCTGTTGTTTCCATAGCAACAATGATATATGTGTATTAAAATATGAAATAAAATATTTAAATTTGAACTTGAAAAAACTCTTTTGTTTTTAATTTTAGAGGCATAATGATATTAAATTTTTATATTCAGATAAGAAAAATCTTTTAACTGGTATTATTTTCAATATGGCATTCCATTTAAAAAAATGTTATTTTGTTGAATAAGTCGCGTATTTGATGTTCAATTGTTTTGTATTTTCCACCGTTAAATTTGTCGTATACTATCGCACAACTTTGTCCATTTAATCGTCTTTCTATCTATTCAAATAAGAAAGTTAGCAATGGTGGCCTGCTTACAGCAGACACAATGTACATTGTTACATTTTGATGATTTGATGGGGTAGAGTCTATCTTTACATATATTTTTCATATATTTGCTTTATAATCAATAAGATGATGGAGATGAGATGATGAAAGGATAAACTAACAACCATAACTTACCCGGAATTCGAACCCAGAACTGCTGGTACGTGAAGCTAGAACTTCGGCCGACGATTTGAATTAACGGTCAAGATACTCGTATTCTTGTTGTTTTTAATTTAAAATCAACTCTAATTTGTATTTTAATACCTATAAATAGGGATCGAATTATATCGTTTAAAGCATACAAATACAAATGACACTTTTTGAAATTAAAATAATTATTCTGCTAGGTAGTGGTGGTTGTTAAGGGTGAACATAAGGATTTAATGTGAGACTTTAGTTTAATGCAGTTTCTTGCTATTCTGTTCATTTTTTTATGGGGTCCCGTGGCAGCGTGCCTGAGTGTCTGGTCGCGAACCTGGGGGAACCGGGTTCGATCCCGACTGATGCCAAATATTTCCAATTTTAAATGGCACAAAAGTGACCCCTGTGGTGCACTCTCCACGCCAGCTATGAGTGCCCGTGAGGTGACGCCTGGTAAGCGCCCACACGGTAAAATATATCGTCATCATTACCGATGTCTACATGTGTAGATACTGGCACACCCAGAAATGGGTAATATGCCGTGATGATATATTTATTTTATTTATTCTGTTCATTTTACGGCAAAACTGTGGATATAAAAATTGTTGTTCAGAAATAAAAGCTGCATACAAAACATACGTAATCGTTTTGTACGCACCTTTTAATTCTGAGCAACTTATCACTCTACGGTTTTCGCCGTAAAATGAATAGGAGTGCAGGAAATTGTATAAAACTAAAATCCTATGTTAAATCTCTATGTTCACCCCTAGACCGTCATCACCCTGTCTGAAAATAAATTGTCTATTTTGAATTATTATAATAATTGCCGCTTTTTGTAAATAATATGATTATTTCTGAAATACAAATGGAAAAAGTATGGTGCTACACGATTTTTTTTTCTAATCTAAAGAACGACACATAATATTTTACCCGTATTTTTATATTTTTTTCATATTACTCTCTATGCATGAGAAAATTGTCTTTCAATATATCCTAAAGGCCAAAAAAAAAAAAAACGAACACAAATTAAATTACCACTTGTAATTTATTAAATTATGAGCTTATTTATGATTTTTTTGTCATGGAATGTAGCAGTGACCTCTACAGTAAAATTAAATATTGAAAAATGTGTAGCAATCACTGTATTTTAAAGGAAAATAGAAAAAAGAATATTCAGGCAAAATTTTTGGTAATCAAAAAATCAATATTAATAACAATTGGTTCAATTCTCGTTGCTTAGTGACTCTTAGGATGTTATATAATGTACTGTCAGATCTGATATTGCTGAATGTGTATCTTTTTCTAAAATGTAATCTGAAATTATTGCTCAAGTAGTTGCTTTAAATGAAGCATGAATTACAGGTTACATCTCAACAGTTTTGAATGTTCCAAGAAGTACTGTCCAAGATATAATCCAGAGTTATCGTCAAACTGGGCAATCTCAGTTTCATGATCACACATCACAAACCCACGACAAGATTGTTTATTAACGTTATAAGTACTACGCGATCGTGATGTATCATCAACTATTGTTAATGGTGCAATGGTAGAAGTGAAATTAAAATTTATGAACGAACCATTCTTCGAATGTTGCGAGAATACGGTTTAAGCTCCAGGAGATCTGCTGCTTGTCCAACTTTGCTCGCACCACATCATAGAGAGCGTCTACGTTTTGCTCGTGAACATATAGGCCGGTAGTGCGAGCTCGGTTTTAACTAAAACGCTGTTTTAAGAAATGTTAAATTTCATTATTTAATAATAAAAATAAATACTATCAAATTTATCAAAATATGATTTTTAGCAGAACATAGTTTGTATTCAAACAAATATTTAAAAAAAAACATTCTATAAACATAAGGGTGAAATTAAATATTGATATTTGAATTTGACATTTCTTAAAACAGCGTTGTAGTTAAAACCTAGCTCGCACTACCAGCCATAAGGTTTGGACAATGGAACTATGGAACTCCGTTTTGTCCACTGTGGTACCATTTGCTCAATTTGTTGGTAAAAACTTAAATTTAAAGCACAATAATGCTCGACCACACATTGCCCAGGTAGTCGTGCAATATTTAAATGAAGTTAACATTTGGCGACTATGGTGGCTAGTACGTAGCTCTGTTTAAATCCTATTGAAAACATCTGGTAAGGAGACGTATAGAGCTGTTAGGTGCCGCCAACCGATACCAGAAACGATTGACTATATCAGAATATCTTTTCGGAAATACTACGATAACATTCGCCGAGAAGATAGCGTCAATTGTTTTGTAAGTGACGGTTCTTGCAATCACACTGTACGGTGCGGTTGCCGCTCCCGCTCCGCTACACCGCCCACTGTTTATTCGTCTTGTCTTGCCGTTTCTATCGAAGGCGGTGACAATTCGAGACTGCGGTGACAATTCGAGACTGCGGTGACAGTTCGAGACGGCGGTAAACTCGTGAAAAATTAATGGATAAGAATTATGCGAACACAGAGGAGATGCAAATTAGCAGGTTTGCTGCTAATTATCTCTCAATATTATGATAGCCTTGCAGTTGCAGCTGGAAGACCCCGACCGCAGGTTCGTTCATGTAATTTTACACTACGTTTTATGAAAACCTGCCTTTTCAGATCAGACCTGTTGTAGCACTCGACCGTAGCGTCCCATAATATGAGTCGTATTTCTATTAAATCTGAGAGTAAAAATTCCTTTTCTAAAGAAAAAAATTATTGTCCTTTTTTGTAAGCACCGGCATAGACGAAAACTATAGCACATGTCAAACCAAAACAGTCACGTGACAGTACCGGGTTCTGTGATTGGCCGCGGGTGCGGTTGGCGGGTGAAAAAATAGCCCGTCGGCTATTCCTTTACCCGCAATCGCAACCGCTAGCCGCCGCACTTCTATTGGTGGAGGAGTCACCCGCACACGCAACCGTACCCGCCAACCTCTTGAAAACCCGCTAGTGTGATACGGGCATAACAAGATATGAAGGAGAATTCCAAGCTAAATTAAAATTTTTAAACCGGGGTATCGTTCCTTTAACCGAGTCAGAGTGGTTGATGAATTTGTGGTTGACAAAAATTATTTAAAAATCATTGATAATTTACTTCTTTTGACGCCACGACAAGTGTAAACTGTTACAAAAAACAAAATCTATTAGATTAAGTATTAAAATCTTAATATTGTGTATATTTTGAGTGATTAAATTTTCTTTCTTAAATTGTTGTTCTGGTTACCTATTTTTGAACATAACTCTTTGAGAGTTCATCCTGGGTAAAAAAGGAAAACACCTTTTTTGTACAAAATGTTTCGAGCTTTAATTTTGTATTATTGTAAAATTTTGATACGGGTCACTGTTTTTGAGATAATAGCAAAAATCTCATTTTTGCATCTTTGATCGAAGATGGCGGCTCACGCCGAGCCTCCCCAAGGTCACAAATTTTAATTTTTCATCCCCGTCTCGACCCAAACAACATATGCCAAAATCATTTTTTCCCCAACTTTTGTAGGGTAAAAACCTCTATTTACTGGACTATTTGTGTATTAAGAGCGCAAAATGGAATATTGTCGACTGAGCGCGGTATTCTTTCGAAATCGACAATATCCATTGGCGTTCGAAACAAACATAAGACAGCACAATGAGGTGCTCCACCATAACAAAAAATAATAAAATATACACTTTGTACTTACAGTACTACTCAATAAATAACGATTGGCTAATATAGAAGATACGGTTTAAACTTAAAATGCTTTTAAATGATTATATCGCTATATTAACCTTCTATTCCATAAAATAAACCAAAATTAAAGCACGGATTTGATGAGTTTTTGTAGCAAAATGTGTCGTTAGTTGTCATGCCTGTCACTTTGAAAAAAAATTAACAAATTTATCAAGAAATTTGTGATTATATAGACATGTATGTTACCTGGTGTATTGACTGACTTCTCCCAATTATTTAAGTAACGAAATAACTAATAACTTTATTGTAATCAAAATAAATACAGTAAACTCGAGATTGAATGTCACACTACGACTCGCAACTATCGTCGCCACTATATATACATTTAGATTAACTTTATTTTATTATTATTTTCCATTCTTCTTGAGCTATTGCTTCAATCTAATCTAAACATTTTATACTTTCGTTTTTGTAAATTAATGCCCTATTTTATTTTCACAGCAGTGCGGCTTTTTTGTTTGGTTATGTAATATACCGACAGAGCATATGTCAGATTGACTTGTGAACGTGGTAAATATGTAACGACAGTTTCCATTAAGAATGTAGACAAGTGTCATTTCTCAATATTGTACAGTTAGAAATTTGGACAGCGAGCGTTTTTTCTACTTTGTCGCCCATGAGCGGCAAAGTGACATTTTGCGTTGCCAAATAGAGCGCAAATGCCGCTTTTCCTTTCGCCTAATAACGCAAGTAAACACCAATGAGAATGTATACATTTCCCACCAAAGCGAGTGACGACCGTGGTAGTTATCACCTGTGTACTAGGTACTAGTTCTATTCATGTTACTGATTTTTATATTTTGTAGAGTTGAAAACAGTTTTGTGCTAGTGTACCCAAATAGAAGTAATAATAGTAAATTAAAAAAAATATGTTAGTAGTGCGTAGTGCCTCTGAATTGAATGGTTGTCTCAAGTAAACCTAAAATCATTTACAAAATTAAATTTTCATTCTGTTAAGATCATTTAGATGTAAGTTTAAATATTTTTAATTTTTATAATTAAATAAGAAATGTTAAATATTTTTTAATTTAGTCTCTATAGTTCTGTCATTGGTTAACACTTTACATGCAGAGAAATTTGGCGCCAATTCAAAAAGTATACCATTAAATTGCTACTGCGTTTAATATACAAAAATTTCAATAAAAAATCATATTTAATAATACTATTTCAGAAGGAAAAAGATATATTAATTTTTGGCAGTACCTCAATTTTTCGCAAATACCATCATTAGTATTAAATGTTTGAATTTCAACGAAGAAATATTTTTGATATTTACTCTTTTACAGTTTTATTAAAGAAGATTATAGAACTTCTTTTAATTTAATTGTCGATTAAAACGAAAAACATAACACCAATAAAAGCATAAATTGAAAAATGACACGTGTCTATTTTGCAAATCGACAATTTTCGTTATAAGTGACAGTTCAATCAGAGATGAAAATATTGTGCCTTTAAAGGTGATAAATAAGGAATTTTAATTAAAAATACAAATCACAAATAATGACACAAGTTTTGTATCAAGAACATTAGTATCCTTACCTTCTGGGGGTAATTAATTTCGAGAAATGACGTGTTTTTATGAACATAATCGTGTTAATATTTTAAAAATAGAAGGGTTTAAGATGTCTGTTCTTAAAATTTTATTATATAAAAAAACACCTACAACTAAATTAAGTTAGTATCTGCTCCCATGTACTGTGTATGAGAAATATTTTCCTCTGTTGGCATTTTAGGAAAATATTTGTAAATTAAATTCTCTTGTTAAATTATTTAGTTCTTTGTATTGTATTTTGTTATCAAATAGACATAGTAAACAGTACAAAAGTAAATTAATATAAATCTGGGACAGTCCGTCATAAACTGTAACGAGACGAGCGTCGAGGCGGCATTGGCTGAATTCCAGAGTTGGTTCTTGTTTTTGTCCTGCGCTGAGTTTTACGATCGAGGAATAAAATAACGCCGGTCCTGTATTGTAACGACACGCTCGCATGCAAGGGTATTTCTTTAGCAGTTTTTATTTAAAGTACTTAACTTGCGGTTGCAACATCAACGTCATTTCTTACTGCCACTATATCTTACCAAATGGCCATCTACTATATATCAGAAGGACTTTAAATAATTATGGGATCTTTTCACATTATAAATGTGTAATGAAACTTAAGCGGAAGATACAAATAGATGTTTGTAATTATTTACTATCTCAGTTTATGGTTTTTACTGTGCTCGTCATTATTTTTCTTTAACGCATTTAAAAGGAGATTTTTATTATTAACATATGATTTTAAAGTGACATGTACTCCGTCCGAATTTATGGTGTAGATTTACAATTTTAATTTACTAATTTTATTCCTGGTCCAGGGCTTCTTACGTATAAATTAAAGTAATTGGTAACCGTCTGTCACAAGGAAGTTTGGGCTCATTGATATATGAAATTCTATATAAATTTTTAAGTTAATAAATTTTGCAATATGCATACCATTACGCTGATCAATAGTTAGTTGTTTTATCTTGAAATTCGTTTGTTGTAATGCAACTTAATTTTTATAAGTATCTCCTATTTCGTAAACAAAATTGGCGTCTCCCTTTTTATACAAAATACAGTTTTTATTCTTATTAATATTTTAAATATAAACAAACTCAAACTTCAGAAAGTAATTTAAATATCATATTAAGTTACAAACAAAGTTACTTCATTACGATTTTTTACTTATTGTTCGTCATTTTTGATATTTTTTAATGAATACCATATTTCCGGACGGAGGTAGTAGTTATTTATGTAATAATAAGTACAAACAATTTACATTTATTGTACGAGGCATGTACAGATACAATAAATATGTTTTTACGGCATCTTCTTTAGATACCTACCATTTGGTATTTCGATCGGTATTTGTCTAAGAATTATAATAACAATGCACAATGCACTACATAACATTTGATGTCCCATTAATCGCATTTATTGCAAATATTTTATATAAAAGAATATACAAAAATATAAAATATTTTAAACTCCCCAAACCTAAAACCCAACATTACCCCCCGGCGCCTCATAATAATGTTTCCATTTTTAATACGCAATAACTGTGCAAGTTTTCAATATTTTTTTTACATGGTAAAAAATGAGTTACAGGGCATGCTGGATCCTCACACAAGTATACAACGTGTTAAAAAATACCGTTTCAAAATTTAAAGAGTATATAATATGACCAAAAGAAATAATGTACATGGGTATGAACATGAATCGTTTTCGAGATAAGAGCAATTTTATTTTGTTATAGATTAACAAAATTTACGTCGTTAAGAAACCATTCACAATAGCAAGAGAATTTTTAACTAATTTAGGAACAGAGACAAGTCATGCTGTCGGTTGAAAAAGGATAATTTTTTTCGTGGATTACTTCAAAATTCTCTCACCATGAAATAAAGTTTTTTCCTGAGAAGATGTAGATGATGTATCAATATGGAAGGAGCACATTTGAAATATCTTGTATAATTTTTCCTTGTGTCGTTAATAAATAATTAAAACAAATTAATTTATTAAAAAATGAAATCGCTCGTATCTCGAAAACGATTAATTTTTGGACCCAGGCACACTTCTTAACTTCTTTTAGATAATATTATATACCCTTTAAATTTCAGATGTTATTTTTAACGTATTGTACATTAATTAAATATGCAAAAACGTATTCCAGGACAGACCAGAGATAGATATACCCATAATAGTCAATGGTGCACGAAAGAAAGGCTAGTCCTATTTTATTACGCTATCCTCTTACTTTTGTTTTCTGATCTCCTAGCTTAGCGTTTTCGTCTTTCCCAAAATAGCTTTCATTGTTATTGATTCTTAGTGATTTGATTTGGCTTAATGAAAGTATTTTTATAATATTATATAACAAACAAAATGCGAACCAAATAAATCTTTAAATTAGCACAAGATTGTTAAAAATATATCCTGTTAAAAATAAAAATAAAAACGCGAGTAATAATAACTTCTCTGACCGAGCGCACTAAGTGCCCATGAATTGATATTTGGTAACTCCAGATTTCTTTGGCAAAAACGTGTCATTATAAAAATCAGCGATAAGCACATTAGTACATTCTCCAATAGGTAAATACCTCCCCGAGATGATATAATAACATTAAGCTGATTTTTCCAATAATATAAAATACATACATACTTCTTGGTTTTGATTTATTGTCGGGCTATTGTTTATAATTCCATTAGTTAGTGTTTTCGGGTAATTGTGTTCCAAAAGTTGTTTTCTAACCTGGTTCTTAACTTAGTCATGAAGGCAAGGAGATGTGAGTCTTATGCCCAGTTGCACCAACAATATTTAATTTTTAATCTACAAATACATGCAAAACAAAATGTTGACAGCAATGTATTATAATTCATTTAACATTTCATTTCGATGCAATATTGTCAATTTAAACCATGTTTAATATTTAAGATATGTTGGTGCAATCGGCCATTAGAGCTCTATTTTTCAAATTTTTAGCAACATTTACTAACTGGTGCATTCTGGAAGTTGAGGTCGGCTTTTTAAACCATTGGGTATGGATGGTATGGATGGTCCCCGTTTTGTTCCTCATAAGAAGAACGTCTAGGAATGATAATTTTCCTTCGTGCTCCGCTTCTATGGTGGATTGTAAGTGTTGATTGTAACTGTTGAAGATGTTGAAAATAACTTGAATTTTATCCCTAGGTATAGCTGTAACTAGTTTATCTACATATTTTTTGAAAAACGGAGGGATGAATTCTAATTTCTGCAGACATTTCTCCAGTACCGTATCCATTACGAGATTCGCGAGAATAAGGCTGATATTAGAACTTATTGCTGGGCTAAAAGTTGTAAGAAGAATTTACCATCGTAACAAAAATAGCTGTTGTTGAACCAGAATTCAATCATATTCTTTATTTCATTTTCCGGAATATTTGTTCTAAGTGATATGATGTTCCATTTTACACTGATTACTTCTAAAATTAGATCTAGTGGTATGTTTGTAAATAGTGAGACATTTAATGAAATTATAACCTGGTTTTCATATATTGTTACCGTTTCGATGTAATCAACAAAATCAAAGGAATTCTTTACCAGATATTCATCATTTTCTAAATTTGCAAAAGAGTTGTCATATCTTGACATCTTCGATGTTGGTTCATCAACTATCGGTCTAACCGGAGCATTTTATTTGTGTACTTTTGAGTCCATAGATTCTTGGAACTACTGCATTGTCAATAGTTAATAAATTTTTAAGAGTTTTATCAATTTTGTTCAAATATTTTTTTAACTATTGTAACAAACCAGGTTTGTTCAAATATTTCGTTTTAACAAAATTATTTGCAATTTATGACAATTTAATGTTATTAATTTTTTTGGTTATACGCGAGGGTATTGCACGTGTCATTCAGCAAAATTATTGCAATCGTGCATTTTATTTATTTGATATAAATAGAATGTTAAATATAAATAGGGGACAGTCAATAACTGTCAATTATATTCAGTCTTCGATTCTACTCAACCTAGCTGAAGATGTGACTCTAGATCTTCAGGTGTAGTCTACCCCTAGGTATGAGAAATACATTGCTAACTATCATTCGTTAATTATAATACCATATAAATATATTTGTATTTATTTTGTTTAATATTTAACTTGTTTTTATCAATACAAATCTTATTTATTTCTTTGTATTTTTGTGTTTAACTATTTTATAACCTATGACCGCAATTCTCAGTCCAACCACTTTAGAGATGATTCTTTTGTTTAACCAGTGGCGGCTCGTGCTATAGGGCACAAGGGCACAGCCCTACCAAATAAAAAGACAAGAAAAAAATAAATAAGCGACTACATATACATTATAAAAGTACATTATTATTTATTTACTTTCATTATTATGCAATTCTTACTACACGGCCGATAGCTAGATAGCCTACATACTGACGTGTGCACGTACCGATATGCTGCTAGAAGCTAGGGCACAGATGTTTCTGCCCCGGTCTCCCACTACTTTTACTCGAATTTTAACCAATAGCAGCGAAGCGCGCGAAGCTGCATATGACTGCATTAAGCCTGTTCCGGGCTGAGCCCAATTTAAACGAAGATTTCCGAGTATGTCCGACATTTTCCGAGGTAATCTGTTATTGTTGAATTGTAATCGTGTAGTATCCACTTAATTACGAAGATGGCTCTTGTATATTAAAGATTAAATAATTTAATATACTCTATTTACTTTTTTATATTTTTGTGCCCTACCACATAAAGATATCACCAGCCGCCACTGTGTTTAACTAATTATATTTGTTTTAATTATATTAACTTTGTAAGCTATTATTTATATCATACTTAAATTAATTGTTTAAATAAATATATATATTTTCTAAATTGTTTTAATATAATTGTGCTACATACCCAGTGAAGTGATCCGCTTACCGACCGACAACCCTACTTAAATCGTTAACATCGCTACTTCTGTTGCACCCCAGTTGCGATTGTTACACTATTTTATTATTTATATTCTGAATTTTATTGGTTGGGTCTGTTTCTAACATTTTATAAATGTTCGGATCGTCTAACAATATTTTCATTTTATTATTATAATCATTTTTATGTATGGCAACAATTTTATTACCTTTGTCGGCATTTATTATTAGTAATTAATTTTTGTGTTCTTTTATAAAATGTTTTGTTTGTTTATAATTATTAATTATATTGTTTTTCATTGTTTGATTACTTGTTTTATGTTGATGGTTTAAAATATTATTTGTTACATTGGCTCTGATATTGTTTTTAATTCTGTATATGTAAAAATAAATTCAATATCTGCTATTAGTTGGTGAATAGGAATTTCTTGTGAAGTTTGAGGAACACCATGTTTGGAGCCTGAAGCAAGTGTTTTTTTTATGTTAACTGGTATGTTAATATTAGTAAGACTGACAAACCAATCTTCTTGCGCGAGTTTATTTGAATCTGATTTCTTGTTCTTATTCTTTAAGTTTGTTATTTTTCTAAGTTGTTTATTGAGGTATACAAAATGTCTATTCAGTGTGTTACTTAGGAAATTAATATCATTGCAGCTCAAATTATTTTGTAATATGATGTAGTGTTTATTAAATTCTTGATCTAAGTGTTGTATTCTCCAACATACTATTTTTATTTCTAAGTTAAAGATATGTCTTTTAAAATTAGTTATTGTTTTAGTAACTTCATGTTGAAATGCGCGCAAAACGGGACATCATATCACTTAGAACAAATATTCCGGAAAAAGAAATAAATAATATGATTGAACAACAGCTATTTTTGTTACGATGGTAAATACTTCTTACTACTTATTGGCACAGCCATGGGTTCTAATATTCTCGCGAATCTCGTAATGGATACGCTAGTGGAGAAATCAACATCTTTAACAGTTACAATCAGCACTTACAGTTCACCATAGAAGAGGAACACGAAGAAAATTATCATTTCTACACGTTCTTCTTAACAAGGAACAAATTAGGGACCATCCATACCCAATGGTTTAAAAAACCGACCTCAATTTCCAGGATTTTTAACTACACATCAAATTACCCGATGCTCCAGTTAGTAAATGTTGTTAATAATTTGAAAAATAGAGCTCTAAGACTCACATCTCCTTCCCTTCATGACTAAGTTAAAATCCAGATTAGAAAACAACGTTTGGAGAACAATTACCCGAAAACACTAACTAATGGAATTATAAACAACAGCCCGACAATAAATCAAAACCAAGATGTAATCAACAACAAAAATAATACATACTACACGATCCTGTACATAAAAAATCTAATGTGGTCAACACAATACCTCCCGCTTTTTAATTTTTATTAATTTAAATACATACCTACATATTTACTTATTCTGCAAACCATATTATCTTACTTTGCATATATCTATTGGTTTACATGATCTATTTCGTCAATGAGTAGTTGTAAACTAATATTTAACACTTTGATAATACGTGCTTATTTTCAGCTGTTTGATTTTTAGTGCTGCAAACATATCAAATTTATATCAGATCATCTAATATTTATCTATGATGGAAAATATATTATTTTTACTAACCTTAATTTCATTAGACTCAATACAATTTTCTTAATACGGTTTCATTATTAATTTTAATGTAATTCCTTCGTGACAGTAACATTTGTTTAAATAATGTCAAAATTATGTTTTTGTTTGACGCATATGTAATTATTTTATAATTTAATATTTAAAGTTATTTGTCACACACGGACACACATACACACAGACGGACACACACGCACGGGCACACACACATACATAAATACATACATACATACATACATACATACATACATACATACATACATCATATTAAAAATGGTAAATTCGTTTTCTAGGGGCCCTAAAACGTGCTTATTCATTAAAAACTCACCAACGAATTTTTGACCAAAGACAATACCTTCCTTACCTAAAGGTGACGGAAGGTAAAAATGTATTCCAGATCCCTGGTGATGATTCATTTGGAATCGAAACGTAGAAAAGTTAATTAAATGACTATTTAATAAACACTGTTTCACCAAGACTGCACCTTCAATTATTTTCTCATCATCCCTAATAACAGTCAAGTAATACTAATAAAATTTTAAAATATTAAGTCAAAAAATCAAGTAATTATACTTACGGGATATTACTATTCCCATCATATAGGCGCAGTCCCAGTTCATTGAGAGATTTTTAATTCTTGCTGTCCATTCACTTCATTGATTTTTTATATTCTTTAAAATATTCTTCCTTTGACTAGTTAGGGGCCAATCTCAATTCAGCTTGTTCAGAAAATTCTTGTGTACTAGATGAACTTTGCTTCTCCATTCCATCCATGTTTTTTTGTCTTGATTAAAGAGGATCTTGATTGTCTTGACTTTTATAACAAATAAACAACAAATTGCTACTGACTCATAATATGCTTGTTACTATGGTTATTTGAAATAACTAACATACAACTTTACTCACTCCGTAAGAGAATATTTAGGAAATCACGGAGGAATTATTGATTTTCGCGTTTTTCATTAAAATACTTAGGTTACTTATCTTTACACAAGGACAGCTGTCATCTACGGCTGATGAAACGAGTTTGTGGTTACTAACTTCGGAATTAAATGCAACGATACTGCTTATGCTTGTAGGTGAATATGTTTTAAAGAAAGGTCCTAATTTTCACCTACTTTAACTTATTTTTCTTTCAAATAATTCTCAATGACAGACAATAATTATTGCAGATTTTTTTTTAATAACAATATAACAAAACAACAAATTCATTGCCTACTTTATTATTTTAATTAGGATATCTATTGACATGTCAGTGTCAAACGTTGAACGAAAATATAAAAATGATTTAGGAAGTTTTAAAATGTTGTATTACACTCGTGCGGAATACTTATTAGTAACTAAAAAAAATAGCTTTTTCTTTCATGACTAATATGTTACATTTTACACTCATATAATAAATAACTATTCTTATTAAAATCTGTTGTAATTATTTTTTTATGATTTTATTGCAATTTGTGCAGTTTGAAATTGTAATATGCTAATAAAAAACAATGTGTAATTTAAGTACAACAAAGTATCATTAAAAGTAAGTTTAAATTCCAGTAAAAAGAAAATAAAACACCTTCTCATTATCCACAATTACCAATTAAGTTAACGAGAGTTAAAAATTAGAATAGAATACAACGTAGTCGAGCTGCTAATCCTTTGCAAAGCCAATTGATTTTCCATTGTTAGTTTTTCCGTCTAATGGCTACTAGTTTTCCACGTTCTAGTTACCTCGAACTCTAGTTCGGAAGAGCTACTCCGTTATTTAATTAAATGAAACTGCTAATGAGAAGAGAAGAAGTAGAAAAAGAGAAAACTTCTCTTTGGTTCACACCGGGAAAACTTCTGTATACTCCGGATATGGAATCCGTACAGAAATCAATCAGAGGGCGTGATAAGAAGACAGTGCATCTGAATGCAAAATAGGTGACCGCCTGTGTATTCTGTTCGTGTGCAAACACACACACCCCTTCGTTTTCTGATTTATATGAAGAAACTTTACAGAAATTCAAAACCAGGAAGGACACATTTCACACTAGAGTTCAACTTTTCCTACTTCAAGTACTTTCATAATTTATGTTGTAGAACTTCATGTAACATTAATTTTTATGACTTGTAGATTTATTTATAATCTAAACAAGCAATGATTAACCTAACCTAACTTATATTTGGAGTTTATTATTAAAATCGTCCCATGTCTTTGTGAGTCTTTGTGTAAAACAAATAGAACATATTTTTTCTGATGATTGATTTGATTTTTTGTTTAATATAATTATTATTACTAAATTAAAAGCATTTAAGAAAAGCATAGTTTTTCAAATTATATAGCTTTTTAAACTCCCGCTACCATTGGTCAGAGAAGTATTAAGGAACGTGGAAAAAATCGCATATCGAGATTTTGGTAAATGACCACGTTTTGAGATCTCTAGCATCCGATGTTTGGATCCTCTTAACTATCTTACTAAAATATTATCATTCAGAAAATTTTGAAACCAAACAGTCGTTGATACTGCCCTAGTTCGTATGTTAAAAAGGTAACTTTTCAGGAGACGAAAAAACGTGCTAATTTAGTTTCTGTTTCCAAGTTGCAAAGTCGGTTTAAAGTAGTGCTGTGAAGAACCGGAAAAATTTGGAACAAGATACCCGGGTAGTGGAACCGATCTTCGGTTCCGAGTAATGGAACCGTCATCGGTTCCGGTTCCGGGTAATGGAACCGATCGTCGGTTCCGGTTCCGAGGAATAGAACCGATCTTCGGTTCCGGTTCCGAGTAGTGGAACCGGTTCTGTGGAATAGAACTTCAGATTCAGGTTATGGAATCAATGATATTCAATTATAATTTTAAATTAGCCTCGCTATTTTTGAGAAATAAACAGATTTCCTGTTTTATTTGAGAAATATTATTGAACGATATTAAATTTTTTATGTAATTTAATTGCATATAATAATGTGTAAATAATATTATACCATATGAAGGAGGATGATAATTTTGTTTTTTAGAAAATATAACCGCATAATTGCAAATTACACTTTCAGTTTCATATTATATATTTTCAATTTTCATTCAATATGGTTTATTTCAGTGGCTTGACCTTGAGTGATGTTATCAGTACCTACCTACATAATGACAATAGTGACCATAAAATGAATGGACAAAGCAATAAATATTTCCTAGAATTTCAATAAGCTAGTTTGTTATACATTCTGCTTTAATATTTACATTTTCATCTCTCACTTTCGTAATGTAAAGGAATATTTCTTAATTTCTTGACTTCAGTTCGATTAAATCCAATCAATATAGCCATTTAATATTTTGTTTGTTTATGTAAAAATTTTAAATCCATCATTTTTTTTAATAGACAATTATATGTTTTGTTTATATGTATCATTTTCTTTACTGCAAATTCATGCCAAAGAGTCGGGTAGAGAAATAGGAAACTTCCGTAGTAAAAGTGGAAATACCTGATAATGAATATAAATACAAAATACAAATTACACATAGCAGAACATAAAATTTTTAATATGTTTTTCTTTAAAGCAATAATTTATAATTCATAATTTCATATTATATGCACACGTGTTTTATTTTGCATATGCATTATTCAATTTTCTTAAAAATATGGAAGAATGCACTTAGTATGCACTTTACATATATTCCGACCTATATTCATAACATTGATTCGTAATACGTAAATAATGAATTGTAATAACGTAACGTAACTGTATAATTATGTAAAATGCTCGAAGGACCAATAGACTTTAAATAGTAAACAACAAAAACTCGCAAGCTGAGATTGTGGTGATTGTCAAAAAAAACTAAAGAAGCACTGACCTTGACTAGAAAAAACGGGATGTGACTAGGAGGCAGGATCTTGACGGGACTTGGAAGACTGGATGAATTCTGCAGACGGTAACTGGTCTGGAAGCGGTGACGGCCAGATTCAGTAAGGTAGGAGGTTCAGAAGGAGGAGGCCTCACACGTGGTTGTGAGGCTGGCAAAGTGACGCCACCAAGGGCGAAGGGCTGGATACGGGCAGAAGCTCCTGCAGGAGGAACTCGAGAGGAGGGCAGTGTAGAAGCAGGGGCGTAATTCGCCGGATTAAAACCGCCAAGTGGCGACAGCACGGTTGGTCCAATTCGTAGATTAAGGGGTGTCCGCTGTTTAGTACAACAGCGGTCTCGGAGCACAACACAAATGCACAACACTTTACACTTTCCTGAAAATATAATTTTGCCCCACTACTAAGTAAAGAAAGAAACGATTTTATGAAAATTATATTATTTTGTATTAAGATAAATTGAGGCCAAAAAAGGAATGAAAGAAAGAGGAGCTAAATTACTTCTGAACCATTACTTGGCTCATTACTGACTTATTATTATTTTTTTATTTATGTTGCTATGAAGCTTTTTTTTTTTGTTGCATTCCTTTTTTTCAGATGCCTGTGATTTTTCAAAAATAAACAATACATGGCTAACTTTTAGCTTTAAATTAAATGTAATAACAAAACATGTTAGTCGCTTGCCAGCTACTCCGATAGTTGTCTTGACAGTCACCACAATACCTGACTTTACAACTTTACATATTCCCGGGCGCCAGAAATTCGCGTCTAACAATGAATTATTTGATCTCGCAACAATGCACTGCAATTGAACGGTTGCTAGGAAGCGAGAAGGAACGAATGATCAACTCGACAGAAAAATCGAGTGACAATGAACAAATGATGTTACGTCTACTTGACAATGTGTCAAAGTGACGTTGTGTCAGAGTGACAGTAAATAAATTAATAACAATAATGCAAATTGATGACAATTGAGCTGTCTATTGCGCTGGTAGTGGGCACAGTTTATTAACTGGGCGTTTGATGACGCTATTTTCCAACTTAACCAACGCGACGCGAGCTATTTTGTCATTTCCAAAATATAATTTGGTAATAATACCTAGTGGCCAGTCTAAAGGGGGCAGTCTATGTTCTTTAACTATGACTATTTGCCCCAACTTTATTGGACTACTTGACGTTAGCCATTTTTGGCGTGTTTGTAATGTTGTCAAATATTCTAACTGCCACTTTTCCCAGTATGATTTTATTAATGAATCTAATAAGTATTTACGATGGATTAAATTGGGATTAACTTCGGCAATAGGTAAATGCTTTAATGGGGTTTGAAGTAAAAAATGGGCTGGGGTCAACAATTCTGGATTGTGCTCTGAGCCTTGGGCACACAGAGGACGGGAATTTAAGACTGCTTCTATTTGTGTTAATAGTGTTATCAACTCTTCGTAGCTTAACAATTGTTTACCTATGACCCTAAATAGATGTTTCTTACAACTTTTTATTGCGGCCTCCCAAATTCCTCCGAAATTAGCACTGAAGGGAGGGATTGTTTTCCATTCTATTCCCTTCATTGCTAATTCGCTGGATAGTGTTTTGTGGAATATAGTCGACTGCACAAATTTATATAGCTCGTTGAATTTATTTCGAGCTCCTATAAAGGTGGTGCTATTATCTGAGTATAAATGAGAAATGGGCCCCCTTCTTGATGAAAATCTTTTAAATGCGTTAATAAAGGAGATTACTGTTAAATCCGAGACTACTTCAATATGAATGGCCTTTATTGTTAAACAAATAAAAAGACAAATGTATGCCTTTTTTGCGTGCTGACCTTTATGCCTAGATTTTATGAATTTAATTGGGCCTGCATAGTCTACGCCTGTATGAGCGAATGGCTTTACTTCAGTTACGCGATAGTTAGGTAAATCCCCCATTTTTGGTTGTGTATTAACCGGTTTTGTCCTGAAGCATTTGTTGCATCTGTACAATTTTTGCTTGATGGCGCCTCTACCAGCAATGATCCAGTATTTTTGCCGAATTATTGCTAGCAGCAAATCTGTTCCAGCATGACAGTTTGAATTATGATAATAATCTATGATTAGTTCTACTATGTGGTCTGACTTGGGCAGTAAAACTGGATGTTTGACTTCAAACGGTAATATTGCGTTGGATAGTCTTCCTCCTACTCGCAATATTCCGTTTTCGTCTAGGAATGGCGCTAGTTTTAGTATTTGTTTATCCTTTATAAGTTTTCCTCTTTGCAGAGTTCTTATTATTTCGTGGAAATATATACTTTGTAAAGCCCTTAGTACATGTGATTCTGCCATGGCTAAATCCGATGCGGAAATATTAGTTTTAAAAAACAGTTTTTTACCGAATTTTAAAATATAACTTGTTATTCTTAGTAACTTGTGCCAAGAAGATATATTTTGTGCCAAAGTATATAAAACGGAATAATCATTCGTAGATGAGGTAGTAGTAAAAGTTTTTGATCTTAGTTCAGGTAGTTGATCAACTGGCAAAGGATTTAATTGCTTAATAGGCCAATTTTCCTCCTTTGATTGAAGCCAGTTGGGACCATGCCACCATGATTTACAATGAATTAATTGAGTTGGGAGTGCTCCTCTGGATATTAGATCACTTGGATTCTGTTTCCCTGATACATGAAAGAAGTATTTAGGGTCCAAGTTCTCTTGTATTTGAGCTACTCTGTTGCTTACAAATGTTGACCATCTATGTGGAGCTGATTTTATCCAGGATAATACAATCATAGAATCCGAAAATGCATATTTATTTTCGATTGGATATTTTTTAATTATTTTTTCACTGACATAATTTACCAACCTTGCCATAAGTAACGCCGCGCAAAGTTCAAGTCTAGCCAGGGTAATAATTTTCATGGGCGCTACCTTTGATTTCGAACATAGTAATCTGCTTGTAATATTGTTAACTTCCGTTATTTGTAGGTAGATGGCGCAACCGTATGCAACTTCGCTGGCATCGCAAAAAGCCACAAGATTTACTTTACAGTTTTCTGAAATACCGATATGGCGAGGAATTGACATTTCCTCCAAATAAATAAATTCTGACATGAGATTGACAAATTTTGCAGAAATATTGTTGGGAGGGATGTCATCCCATGATATCCCAGCTTGCCATAATTCCTTTATTAGCAGCTTGGCATATAGTATAACGGGTGAGACTAATCCAAGTACATCAAACAATCTTGCAACAGTTGATAATATAATTCGTTTCGTACAGTGTGATGTGTCAAAGTTTGACGTTTGGAAAGTAAATGTGTCAGTTTTCAGAGCCCAGGACATGCCTAGAATTTTTAGCTGTTCTCCATGAGAGAAGTCTAGATTTGTTTTGTGTGAATTTGGTAAGCTTTCAATGAGTGATTCATTATTACTGGCCCATTTTACTAATTCGAATCCGCCAGCTGACATTAAGTTAATTGAATCGCGTATAATATTGCTGGCTAAGTTTGTATTTAATGCCGATAAAACTAAGTCGTCCATGTACATTTCAGAGGTTACTAATTGCGCGACATTTGGATAATTTTGACCTTCATCGTCAGCTAATTGGTGGATAGTTCTCATTGCTAAATAAGGGCTAGATTTTATGCCAAAACAAATACGATTGAATTGAAATACTCTGATTGCTTCAGAGGGATTAAATCTATAAAGAATTTTCTGATATTTTCTGTGATGTTCTGACACCATAACTTGTAAGTACATTTGCTTTATGTCAGCTGTCAAAGCTATCGGAAATAGCCTGAAATTTAATAATAAATTGAACAAGTCTGCTTGTAAATTTGGGCCCGGGTATAATAAATCATTCAGCGATAGCCCCGTATGAGTTTTAGCGCTAGCGTCTAGCACTATTCTAACTTTCGTTGTAGCCTTGTCTTCACGAATGACAGCGTGATGTGGAATGAAGTATCCGTCTTCGTTTGACGTTACTTCTGACAGATAACCCTTTTCTAAATACTCATTTATTATGGCGTTATACTGGCTTTGTAAATTTAATGACTGGGAAAAGCGTTTTTCCAAATGAGATAGCCGGCGTTCGGCCATTAAACGAGAATTCCCCAGCAAATCTGGATCCTTCTGAAATGGTAAGTGTACCATATATCTGCCATTCTCCAAACGTTTGGTCGTTTGTACAAATATTTTCTCACATTCAGCATTTTCAGGACTCATTATTGCATTGTTTGGCATTTCTTCTAGCTCCCAAAACTTATGTAAACAGGATGCTAAGTTATTTTGAGTGAATGCAGAAAAGGACGAAAAAGACTCTTGTTGTAATAATTTATTGTCAAGTTCTCCTAAAAGAACATAACCTAACGTTGTTTCATAAGCTGTAGGAGCTCTTCCTACTCGTTTTGAGAGAAGCAGCGACGGATATATTTGAGCCCCCAATATTACGTCGATTTTTCCCGGGATATTCCAAGTATTATCGGCTAAGAGAATGGATTTGAAAGACGGATATTTGGAAACGGTTAGCTTGCAAGAAGGTAAGTTATCCGTTATATGTTCGACTACCAGAGCCTTTAAATTGTATCTATGGGGCGAAACTCGGGATTCTATTTTAAGATTTACATACCCGAAAGCCGGGCGACTTGTCATCCCGATCCCCGTGACTTTTGAATTTTTAAGGGGGGTAATATTTAATTTTAATCGTTTGCAACAATCTTTAGTTATAAGGTTATTTTGTGACCCATTATCCAGCAAGCATCTGATAACTTGTTTACCCTTGTTTATATCTGTAGCGTAAACTTGTGCAGTTGACAATAGAATATAACCTTGGTTGTTTATGGATACATGACATGAAGTGTCATTCTCCGATTCCGCTATTTTTTTGGCGGGAGATTTTGGAGGAGTTGAAAAATGCAAAAGTGTATGGTGTTTCCCGTGACATACCCGACATGTGGTGAGCAAGGCACAGGCTTTACCTGCATGAACATTGGATAAGCAATTATAACATGCATTTTTAGATTTGATAAACCCAAATCTGTCTTGGACTGACATTTTAATGAATTTATCACAATAATACAGTTTGGAATGTTCCGCACTGTTACACAAAATACAAGATTTTGGTTTGAATGGTTTGATTGGGGTTTCATCTGCCGCCAAAAATGTGCGCTGATGCTTCGCCATTTTTGGTGGGCCTTTTACAGATGAAGACCGCTCCAGGATTTTTGCTTGATCCCGGACAAATTCTAAAAAGGTTTGGCAAGAGGGAAATTCCGTTTTACGGAATATCGTATCAAATAGTTGTACGATCTCTGAATCGACCTTTTTAGACGCGCAGTTTAATAAAACAAAATCCAGAACGTCTGGAATTTTGAGTTGTTTAAGAGCTTCGACTGAAGCTGAGAATTTATTAACAAATGTTATTAAATCATTTGGGTTTCTTGAACTAGACTTTATATTTAGAATGTTATCTAAGTATTGCTTAGCCATTGTTCGATTATCCTGGTATTGCTTTACCAAGCCATCCCAAATAATATTGTAATTTTCGGGTGTGGGCAATATCCCTCCCGTTACTTCCAAAGCATTACCAGTGAGTTTACCTATAAGATAACTAATCCGTTGCTCGTTTGTGAGCGCCACGTTCTCGTGAACGTTTGATTTAAACGACTGGTAAAATAATGGCCACATTTCTACTTTTCCATTAAATGATGGCAGTTCAATAGGGGGAAGTTTTTTAATTTTATTAATTTCCGTACCTGACTTTGACTGTTGTGCCTTGGGAGACGACAAAGCTAGCTCGCTACGCGTTCGTTTGATTTTCGAAAAATACATTTCAATAGTCATTAGAGTTTCGAAGCTAGGTTCAAAACCAGTGTCATTAGCCAGCTCAAGGTCATTTATACGGATACAGGCGTTTTTAAATTCATCTCTCAACAAATCGACTTCTTGGGATTCGTCCAAGAAGCGTTCATTATTACGCGTGTCAGTTGGAGTGCATTTTTTCGCGAGTTCGTGCAATTTTACTATACGAGATTCATAGCCCTTTGCTAGGGCTTTCAATGACTTTAATTGGATTTCCATAGTATCAAATTTTTACCGTGGAAGATCCGGCTCGAAGGACCAAAAATTATGTATAATTATGTAAAATGCTCGAAGGACCAATAGACTTTAAATAGTAAACAACAAAAACTCGCAAGCTGAGATTGTGGTGATTGTCAAAAAAAACTAAAGAAGCACTGACCTTGACTAGAAAAAACGGGATGTGACTAGGAGGCAGGATCTTGACGGGACTTGGAAGACTGGATGAATTCTGCAGACGGTAACTGGTCTGGAAGCGGTGACGGCCAGATTCAGTAAGGTAGGAGGTTCAGAAGGAGGAGGCCTCACACGTGGTTGTGAGGCTGGCAAAGTGACGCCACCAAGGGCGAAGGGCTGGATACGGGCAGAAGCTCCTGCAGGAGGAACTCGAGAGGAGGGCAGTGTAGAAGCAGGGGCGTAATTCGCCGGATTAAAACCGCCAAGTGGCGACAGCACGGTTGGTCCAATTCGTAGATTAAGGGGTGTCCGCTGTTTAGTACAACAGCGGTCTCGGAGCACAACACAAATGCACAACACTTTACACTTTCCTGAAAATATAATTTTGCCCCACTACTAAGTAAAGAAAGAAACGATTTTATGAAAATTATATTATTTTGTATTAAGATAAATTGAGGCCAAAAAAGGAATGAAAGAAAGAGGAGCTAAATTACTTCTGAACCATTACTTGGCTCATTACTGACTTATTATTATTTTTTTATTTATGTTGCTATGAAGCTTTTTTTTTTTGTTGCATTCCTTTTTTTCAGATGCCTGTGATTTTTCAAAAATAAACAATACATGGCTAACTTTTAGCTTTAAATTAAATGTAATAACAAAACATGTTAGTCGCTTGCCAGCTACTCCGATAGTTGTCTTGACAGTCACCACAATACCTGACTTTACAACTTTACAGTAACATATTCAAGACTCAATCTGTTCGAGTTCCATAACCGAGAACAGATGAGTTTCGGCTCCAGAAGCGAGAACCGATGAGTTTCGGTTCCAGGACCGAGAACCGATGAGATTCGATTCCAGAACCGAGAACCGATGAGATTCGATTTCAGAACCGGCGACCGATGAGATTCGATTCCAGAAACAAGAACCAATGAGTTTCGGTTCGAGAACCGAGTAGTTTCGGTTCCAAAACCGAGAACCGGGTAGTTTCAGTCCAGAACCAAGAACCGGGTAGTTTCGGTTCCAGAACCGGGTAGTCCTGGAACCGGAACCGAGAATCGGTAGTTACACATTCAAATAACCGGGTACCCGGGTAATTTTAGAACCGGAACCTAACCGAACCGGAACCGGTTCCCACCACTAGTTTAAAGTCGTAAAGGGGGACCTTTTTAAAATTTAACTTAAAAAAACTGTTAACCAAGTGTCACCAACAGCCAAATATGACATACGACTAAATGAAGTAGCTAACCACCTTCTATTAACACATAAGACGCATTATTGTCTTGACACGCATAAGTGCCTTCGTATTGGCTGTTGACAAACGACGTTTTGCAGGGACGTAGAACTTCACATAATGGTTACCTATTTTAGCATAATAATCTCAAAAAGGGATTTGTTGACTTACGACCAATTGCAGTATTAACAACGAAATACGAGTAAATTTTGATGTAAATCAAATAACTAAAGTGGCACTTTACTTAAAGCACAAAATAGTTTTTCCTAGAAAAATACTTGTAAATGTTATTTTTTCCCGATTTATGTTATTTATAAAAATTAAAAAATTATTAAATTTTGTTCAAGTTTGCATTACTAGTTTTTCTATACATATATGTTATAGATAAATTTTTTATCTACAACTTTTATATGAAGTTGCACCTAAAAACAAACTTTAATCTACCTTTAAACAAAAAAATGCAAAGCAAAATTTTGATTGTAATACGTTATAATAATTCATTTGACATTTCATTTCGATGCAATATTATCGTTTTAAAACATATTCAATTTACGTTGGTGCAATCTGTCATTCTACTCGTAACATACGTACATTTAGCGCGTATCTATAGATACATATTCCACATGTGGAATATGAAATATTAATATTCCACGATAAGACTTTCTTTGAATAAGTAAGCTACATTATACAAGGTGAGTCTGGGAAGACCCCCTCCCCCTTAACCTTTTATTATATAGAAAAAAATGGCTCATATAAAAGTTCTACTATTTTAAATATACTATTTGATGGCAGATGTAGATATTTTTTACAAAGTCAGGTTTACAAGATACGAGTATCAACTTTTATTTTTCAAATGGCAACCTATAATTATTTTATTAAAATGGAAACCGCCATTTTTTTCTCTTTTTAACCATGTATTAGTTTTTATTAATGTACTTGAAAAAAATCGAGAAAAATAAAAAAATTGAGGAATATTAGCAATAATTTTCATACAAATATTATAGGTCTATGTGAAAATAAACAAAAAGTAATGGTGTTATACTACTTAACAAACTGAAACAACAAATTCAGTAACAAAAACAACTTAAAACAAATGTTAAAATTACGACCATGTTCTGCAATATAAATATTCAAGGGTTGAACGTGATGTGTTCGAACATCTGCCAGCATGTTTCGGGAAATAATTTGGAAAGCATTTCGAAAACGATCTTTGATGTATTCTGCATCTGTAGCTATCTTCTGGTAGACAAGATCTTTAACGTATCCCCAAAGAAAAAAATCCATAGACGTAAGGTTAGGAGATCTTGCTGGCCATAAAATATGTACACTTCGTCCTATTCATTGTTGCCTCCACTGATTATTTAAATAATTGTGAACAATATTACTGGCATAATGTGGTGGCGCTCAGTCATGTTGGAAAATCAAATTTTGGCGTACATTTAATGGAATATCTTTTAATAATTCCGGGAGGATCATAATTAAAAAATTTAAATAATCGTCTCCATTCAATGGGCCAACAACAAATCTCCTATTATGCCACCCCAAACATTCAAGGACCATACCCTCTGGCTGTCGACGTTCCGCATCCAGTGAGGATTTTCAATTGCATAATGATAATGCATATTATACCTGTTAACGCAACCATTTGCTTTTAAAAGTAGCCTCATCCATAAATAAAACATTCGTTCATAGGAGCGGATTTCTTCTAATATTTTCCATAGCCCAATTGCAAAAGCGAAATCTATTACTAAAATTTTTACTGTGCAATTCTTGCGTAAGGTTGATATGATAAGGGTGAAATTTATGTATTCTTAAAATCCTGGAGGCAGAACTTTGACTAATATCAATTAAATTTGATAAATTCTTTTTACTGACATGGGGATTTTCATAAATAGAAGCCAAAACCAAAATTTCCGTTTCTTCATTTATTATGACATTAGATGTATTTCGTTCTGTTTTTTCAAATGAACCTGTTTCTCGAAATCGTGTAAAAGTCCTTCTCTTAAACTCGGTTGCCGACGTCTAGAAAACCGCTCCTGGTAAATTGTTTTTGCTCTTCTTATGAGTCCAGTCGATTCACCAATTATTAGAATCATATCAATTAATTCGTTCTTCGTAAACATTTCAAAACTTTTTTTAATTACAAAATACATTAAATTAAGTAACAAACAAATGTATACTTTTTTGACATTAATTTAATTGTTTTACATGTTATATTTTGTGTATTTTCACATAGCCACCTATAATATTTGTATAAAAATTATTTCTAATATTTATCAGTTTTCTTGAATTTTTTCAAATATATTAATAAAAACTAATACATGGTTGAAAAGATAAAAAAATGGCGATTTCAACTTAAAAATAATTATAGGTTGCCATTTGAAAAAGTAAAAGTTGATAGTCGTATCTTGTAAATCTGACTTTATAAATAATATCTACATCTGCCATCAAATAGTATATTTAAAATAATAAAACTTTTATATAAGCCCTTTTTTTCTATCACTTATAACAAAAAAGTTAAGGGGGTGGGGGGTTTCTAAACCTCTGTAAGTAAATATTGTTTGATAAATTTTATATATATAATTAAACGTATTAATAAAAAAATCAGTTACTCACGTCAACAAATGACATCTGACGTATCATTACAGTTTCCGCTGTACCGTCAATGTTTTAACGTAACCACACAAAAAGTATTTATCATATATAAAGGATAGTATTTGACTCGGGTGAAATGGGTATATTACATTCGGATGATAAACTAAAAGCTGAACTTGTGAAACGTACTATTGCCGGTGAAAATAATCTTAAAATAAATATATGTAAATTATGTTCCGTATTTCGTCTCAAAAAACTAAATAGCTCCACAACTCCCTCGTTTTCAGTATACTATCAAAATGTAAATGGACTTAACACACCAAATTAACAGAATTTTCTTTGCACATTACAAAATATGACGTACTTGTACTGAGTGAGACCTGGCTTAACAAAGACGTCACCAGCAACAAACTTTTTGATCAACGCTACTGGGTACACAGAAGTGACCGTGATAGAGTTGAAAGTGGCAAAATCCGTACGCAAGGAGTGCTCATTGATGAAATTGAGAATAGCGACTGGAACTTAAATAAAAAATCTGTTGTGGCCAGCACAAAACCTTCCGTCAATTCGATGTATTTTATACAAATCCCATACTAAAAGGTCCTTGGAACAGATTCTATATAATATCATGTAAAATCAAACACGAACACATACTATTTCTATTCTATAAATCTAATAAAATTGTAACATAAACATACACTAAGTAAAATGCACTTGACACTTCTTCTTATTCTTCAGCTTCCCCTATTTTATTAGAGGTAGCTGTTTCCTCTTTTCTTCCATTCATTCCTGTCCAACACATCTTCTTGACACAGGCATTCCTTTCAGTCTTCTGCGATACAGTTCTTCCATCTGCTCTTTGGCCTTTCTCTGCGTGTCACTTGCGAGGAGCACTATGACATACCAATTTTGTGATCTTACACTTTCCATATTTGGTTTTGCACTTGCAACTGACATCTGTCAATTAGAATTTTTTTAATATATCAGCATCAGCTGTTTCTAAAGGTACTTCCGGTGGATTAATTATAACCAAAATCTAATCAACTCTTCATATGGATGTACAGAAAATGAATACGAAAGAATTATAATTTTTAGAATTGTAGTATTGGAGTTATCGTCGGAGAAAAATTTGTCACACACGGACACACATACACACACACGCACACGCATACACACACACACACACATACATACATACATGCATACATACATACATACATACATACATACATACATACATACATACATACATACATACATACAGACTACAGACATCATCTTAAAAATAGTAAATTTGTATTGTAGGGACCCTAAAACATGCTTATTCATTAAAAACTCGCTACCGAATTTTTTGACCAAAATTTTTTTTTTGAAATTTCAAACAAAATATTAAAGTTTCCAATTTCGTTTACTGGGGATAGAAAAATGATAAGAGTTTAAGCTTTTATTTTGGATATTGGAATAATTAGATCTTGGAGTGCTATTTGAATTTAAATTCTGGACAGAGGCAATAAAATGATTGTTAAATAAGTTAGGGATCAATTCTGGGTTATTAATTTCAACATTATTGCAATACATAGGACATGGAAGCAGATGAAAGGTAGATGCTGTAGTTTCATTGTTAATGACACTCCAGGCAGCTTTATTTATATTTTAAGCTAACTTTAAATAATTATTATTATAATTAAGTTTTGCGCTTTTTATACGATTGTCGTATGCACGTTTAAAATTTTTGTATTTTATTAGTATTTGAGGATTTTGTGTTATTCCTTACCGGAATAAATTAATTTCAATGTCTCAGCCATCCTCAGTATTTCTGGGGTAATCCAATTTGACTTAGAGGTTTTGTTATAAATTTTTCTATACATTTTTGGAAAAGCTGTATTGAAATAGTAATAAAATGTTTCTAAAAATAAATTAAATTTATCGTAGAAGTTATTTGAATTATAAACTTCAAGCCACGTCTCAGACTGTAGTAAGTGTTTAAAATAAGTTTTATTTTCTTTACTAAAAATACGTTTAACTATTGATAAGTTGTTAATGATATTAAAATTCATTTCTAAACTCCATAGTCGGGCAGAATGATCCGACAAACAAGGATTCAGTATTTTGAAACTTGTATTATTTAAGTTAATATTAGTAAAAATATTATCTATACATCGTCCCGAGGTACTCTGTAATAAAGGAAAACCAGGATGAGGCGCAATTAAACCATACGACAAAAAATATTACAAATCTCACTGGATTCCATATGACACCTGAAATTAATGTGAAAATCACAACACACAAAAATAGGATGTCTGTAAAGATTATGAAGTATATTCCTTAATTCATGACTAAAAAAATTAATATCTCCACTTGGTGATCTACATATAGTTAAAATTAAACATTTTCTATTGTTTGAAAATAATATTGATATATTAGGCATATTCAATTTTTTTTTTCCGACGACCACTACGAAAAGTATATATATTCATACGCTAAACTATTACTGAAAGTTGGTAATTGCACATCACTAGCAAAGCTGTGTGATATGAAATCTCGTTAGCCAATTAGATGCGTCCGCAACTGTGTGATATGGTTTTACCACACGCTGCGATAACTGAGCGAACCAACTTAAAAATTTGTATTTAAAAATTTGACAGTTGCAAATAATTTGCTGAATTTACACGGATTAAGAAGGCTGGACCCTGATTTATCAGATTTTACCATAATTTTTGGTGAATTCTGATAGCAATGATGTTAACATAATCTGTTTTAATATTTTTATGTAATTATTAAAATATCTTTCAGAACTCATATTATTAATTGGAAAAATACTACCTTTTTTTTAGTTTAAGTTCTGTAATTTATTATTTTAACCCAACGTTTCGGCACCATAAACTGGTGCCGTCTTCACGGGATACAATGACATATTTTTTGAAATAACAAAAACAACAAGTAACCAAGGTAACAAGAAATGTTCATAAATGTTACCTTTTTTATGTATACAATTTTCTAGACAAAATATGCATGTCCGGCAAAAACATGGACGGCGAACATGCAACTTCTCAAGAAAAAAATCTCCTTTTGCCAGAGGAAAAACCGTCCCAAAAACTGGCAGAGAAATGATCTGTATAACTCAGAGACGCTTTATTGGTAGCGAAAAAAAAGGTAGTATTTTTCCAATTTTTATGTAAATTTTATATTTTTCTTTGTGGTCGACTATTAATTTATTTTGATACATCTTTTATCAAAAAATCTTTATGTTTTAAGAATTTATTTTTATTCAGGGGTTTTGTCAGGATGTCAGCACTTTGAGAGTTTGTAGGACAATATTTTATCTCAATGTCATTATTAACATAAAGTTCATGAATATAGTGGTATCTAACATCTATATGTTTAGATCGTTTATTGAAGATTCCAGTTTTAATTAATTGTATTGCACTTTGATTATCGATATTAAATACAACTTTTATATTAATTTGTAAATCATTTAAAAGTGATTTTATGAACATTGCCTCTTTACAACATTCTGCTGCTGCTATAAATTCAGCTTCAGTGGATGAGAGTGCAACTACTGGTTGTCTTCTAGAGCACCATGCAATAGGTCCTTCAGATAATATTATTACATATCCTGTTGTACTTCGCCTTGTTTCACAGTCTCCAGCATAATCAGAATCACAAAATATATTTATTTCAGAACTATTAGAATTCGCTTTAAAGTATATGCCTTCTCCTAATGTGCCAGCTAGATATTTCATTATCCTTTTAATTGACATAACATCTTGTTTATTTGGATTTTCCATATGTCGACTTGCTATTCCTACTGCGTGTGCAATATCTGGTCTTGTTCTAGTTGAAAGAAATAATAAACTACCAATAGATTCTCTGTATGGAAATTTGACTTTTTCTTCAGATTCTTTTCTTTCTTCAAAATCATATGGTGTTGTTACTGATTTACAGTCTGTCATGTTATACTTTTCAAGAATGTTTCTTGTATAATTTTCTTGTGTCAACCAAATCCCATTCTTATTTCTTCTAATTTCCATACCGAGATAAGGTTTTGGTTCTTCAAATATTTTTATTTCAAACATTTCATTTAGTTTATTCAATACTTGTTTAATTTCTTCTTTTTCTTTTCCAATTACTAAGCCATCGTCAACATATATAGCAATTATTATTGAAGCGTCTTTGTTTTTAAGAACACACTGTTCGTTTTTTGTTTGTTCTAATCCAATTTCTTTCATTTTTTCTACGAATTTTTTATTCCACCTACGTGGAGCTTGTTTCAGGCCATATAAAGACTTCTTCAATCGACAAATATCATTTTCTTGTGCTTCATATCCTTCTGGTATTTTCATATATACATAATCTTGTAATTCTCCATGTAGGAATGCAGTTTTTACATCAAATGTCATTAAATGGTAATTTTTAGCTGCTGCTATGGCGAATAATAATTTTAGCGATGAGTGACTTGCTACAGGACTGAAAATCTCTTCAAAATCTATATTCTCTTTTTGCTCAAATCCTCTTACTACTAGTCTTGCTTTGTACGTACCGTCATCTTTTATTCGAAATACCCATTTATTTGATAATATTTTCTGTCCATTTGCTTCCTTTTTATTTACTATATCCCATGTTTTATTTTTCTCTAATGATTTAAATTCTTCTTGTATAGCATGTTTCCACTTTCGTTTTTCCGGTCCTGTTATTACTTCTTGAAAGGTATGTAGTACATAATCTACATAATCTAGCAGTCTTACTTTATTTTCTTTTTCTATAAATTTCTACACTTTTCTTTTTAAATATGACTTCATTATCTTTATCTGTAATAGCTGAAACTGAGAGTAAGTTATTTGTAATTTCAGGTACATACAATGTATTTGGTAATATATAATGATTTCCTACAAATTCTCCCTGACATTCTGAAATCATTGACTCTGATTTTTTAGCAACACCTATGTCAGTTTTATAATTTACTGCATTTTTAATTAGACTTTTATCACTAACCATATGTGAAGTACACCCTGAATCAACAATAAATTTAATTTTGCAGTTACTTACAGAATTATGTGTTAGGAGAGCCGTTTTACTTTTATTTATTATATTTACATGGTTGCGGTTATTACTTTTATATCTAAAATAACAATTTTCCGCCTTGTGGTTTGTTTTCTTACAAATTGTACAATAGTTCCTACAATCTTTTGCAAAATGTCCAATTTTATTGCACTTGAAACATCTTTTCTCATTTGGGTAATTTGTATTAGAGTTCCCTTTAAAAGATGTTTTGAAAGCAACAGGACATCTTCTTTATGTTGACTCTGCTTCTCTTCTTCTTTAATTAGTCTGCTGGTTAGGTTTTTCAGGGTTTTTTCTTTAACTGTAGTAGATTCCCAAGCCGTAATGAAATAATCGTATATTTGTGGTAAAGCACTCAATATTCTAGACATTACCATGTCATCATCAATGGTTTGTTTTAGTTGCTTCAATCTAAATACTAAATTTTCGATATAGGAAAGGTTTGTCTGCATATTTTCATTCGGATTGAACTTGAAATTAAAGAAATCTTGCATCAGCTGTCCTTTCTTTCTTGTCTCTGAGCCATCAAATATTTCGCAAATTTTGTCGTACATTTCTTTTGCTGTTTTACATGTTATTAATTGAGTTAATAGTTTTCTGTCTACAGTTTGAATTATAATTTTCTGCGCTTGTGCGTCTTTCTTCTCCCAAAGAGTTCCGTGCGGTTGTTCGCTTGCTTCTCTAATTATCCCGTATAAACCATGCGCCTTGAAAATTATTATGATTTGAAACTTCCATAATTGATATGTTTCACTGTCTTGAAGTTTTTCAATAGAATTAATTCCAAATTCATCTGACGCCATTTCAATTTTTTATTATTTTTATTTTAATCTCTTTCTTGCAGTTTCATATACTTCACGCTGGTATGGTACCTGGGCCCATAACCTGTACTAATATAATTAAGGACACACACACAGGTTTTTAGTTTTATACAATTTTAATATTTTATTTTAATGTCAATACATCAAACATCAATCAACTTATCAACAACAACTGAATAATATTTTTTACATGGTAACTACATTTTTATATTTTATAATATTTATTTTAAAACTACTTTCCTTAACACTCACATGGCTCACACACGAATTTTATTATTTTATAATTAATAGTAGCGTTGTACTCACGCTTCCCAATTTTGGCGCAGCAGATGTGAAAGATTTCACCACACAATCCATTACACATATTTTAAATTATCTTGATCTTTTATATTAGATTTATTAAAGATACAGCCAGACTTGGTGCTACAGCGTTCAACATTCGCCATTTTTACCTCCCGCTACCCTAGGTAAGGGAGGTATAGGGATCGTGCTAAAAATAGCATATAGAGATTTTATATAATAAGCACGTTTTGATGTCCCCAGAATCCGATTTTAACATTTTTACAATGATGTCTGTAGGTATGTATGTGTGTGTGTCTGTATGTGTGTGTGTGTGTGTGTGTGTCTGTGTGTGTGGATCTTGTGGACACGATTACTCAAATACTATCGATCAGAAAAATTTGAAATTTTGTATACCCATTCTACACTAATATGGGAAATGCTCAATAGTTTTTAGTGTATATCGGATAACCGGAAGTATCATTTATACAAGCTTTTAACAGTTTTTCTTGTAAAAAATTCATTGAATATAATTTTTTAGCAACTTTTACTAATTAAAATGGAATATAATGGTTTAATCTTCAATTCTACGATAATAACATTTAGTAAATAACTCTAAATAACTTTAAATATGAGTATATAATATAATTTATTTCCATGTATCACCTAGCCTATGCGTCAAACAAAATCATAATTTTAATGACAGGTTTGACATATTTAAACAAATGTCACTGACAGGCAGCAATTATATTAAAATTAGTAATGAAAACGTGTTAATGAGAATATAATAGTAAAATATTTTATTAAGGTTTGTAAAGATAATATATTTTCCATCATACATACATGTTAGATGTACAGGATGATCTGATTTAAATTTGCTAATTGCTATTTTTGCAGCACTATAAATTAATATTAATTACATTAATTTACAACTACACATTTACGAAATGGATTATGTACGGCGAAAAATTTACAAAGATTGCGTTTTAGAGCACCTAGAAGATGATGCTGATTTTTATAAGAATGTACGTGTGTGACGATTTTTCCTTAAAGCCTATTAAAATATGATCCAAAACTTCTCAAATTTGGTATTTAAAACTCATATATAATTTGAAACAACATATTAGATTTTAACCATATATGATAAATCGGATGTAATACTTAATTTGGAGCTCTAACAAATTTTTGAGGAAAAACAATAAAACAATCCAAAATTTCGTATTACAGACTTTTCTATTTATTGGACAACAAATTAGATTTTATTTACAAACGATTAACCGGAAATGACACTTTACTTAAAGCTCACTGCTATTTTAAACATGGAATTGGCGGGAGGTCATGTTTTGGCCACTTCAGATTTTTTTAATATTGATACTACTACGCATGAATATTTACACTTTAATGAACACATTTCATCTTTTCTTTTTGTACTTTCGGCCAATGTTTTAATTATTAGAGTTGTAAATATAACAAATTTAAACTGATTTTATGAAAATTATATCTCTAATAATAATATCAAACATTTTACAAACAATACCTCTCGATTTTTAATTTTTATTAATTTAAATACATACCTACATATTTTCTAATGCTGCAAACTATATTAAGTTCCTTTGCATCTAACTATTGCTTTATTTACTATTTTCTTTTTAAAATGTCACCATTACTAACTTGAAACACAAGATCCATAAACATACACACACAAGCGGATTCTAGGGACCTTACCAAGGGTAGCGGGAAGTAAAACTGTGATTTTAACTTATTATCTGAATATAGATATTATCCAGCCTTAGTTATAGATTGTAAAAGTTTCATTTCTCCGTATAATAATTTAAAAACCAATGTAAAAACTTACTGTAATTAAAGAAATGATAATTACGAATTATTATATAAACTACTGAGCGAGATTGACTACTGTTTCCTAAACTTTTATAACGATGTTAATGATGCTGTTAAATATTTTTATGCAGTTTTATATGTTATTTTTGATGTTTGCATTCCTAAAAGATCTAATAAAAATTATAAAAACTCTATTTGATTTAATTACTATATTATTACTTGTTTAAAAAATACCATCGTAAACAATATAAAAAATATAACTTAAATAAATTTAAATCCTACAGATCATTATCAAAAATTCTTATTAAAAATGTGGACAATAAATAAATGCCTTACAAAATGATTTAATAAACAGTCTCAAAAAATTTTGAATTTTTTTAAAGTATAAAAAGAACTCTTGAAATATTCCTTCTGTCAATATGATAATCAATTTTTCTATTGGCTCTGATATTGCAAATGCATTCGCAACATTTTTTCAATGTTTATAATAATATTAATAATAAAAATTTAAGGTTTTAATAACTAAAATAAGTATTGACGAAATTACTGCTGTCATTAAATCTCAAAAAATCGCAAAATCTGTTGGTCAAGTTAATGTACCAATCTTAATTTTTATAGGTTGCATTGATTCCCTAGTTCCTTCTTTATTTATTTTGTTTAATTTAAGTTCAGATACTAATACCATCCCTGATAAATATAAATGTTCTAGTAATTGTCCAAAATTTAAGTCAGGCGATAGAAGTATGATAAGTAATTACAGTACAATATCTCTTCTAAATTCTGTAGCCAAAATTTTTGAGTCAATATTATTTGAGCAGATTCAACAACAAACTATCAATTATATAAGCCCTTGTCAGCATGGTTTTGTTAGCCGCAGATCAACTGTTACCAATTTAGTTCATTTCGTTCAGTACATTTTTCTAGGCATTTCATAACAAGAAACAAGTAGATTTTCTATACAAGATGTTATATTTTAATGGACCCAATAAATAGCTCGCTTATTTATTAAGTTAGTAATTTCTTTCATATAACATGATTTATACAGCAACATGTAAGCTACTTGATGACGGATGTACATTCATGATACCACATCCGGTTTATTAGTAATTAATATCAACTTTGTAATTTTAAATAGAACATACTATATTTTTTTTACAAATTTGGAAAGTACATTAAATTTGCTTTACATTCTTGTAAAATAATCCATATGTTACATTATTAAAAAGTAAAATGGCTGGCACTTTTTTATACACCTAATTGGAAAGAGAATACTCTTAATTAAATTATATTTAAATAAAAGAATACAGCATGTGCATTGTAATGGTTTCACTTCATATAAATTTACAGCGTTTTCAGGAGTACCTCAAGGGTCAGTACTAGGGCCTTTAATATTTATAAACAACATAACATCTCTCCTAAAATTTGTATCTATTATTATTTAATTTGTAATTTTGTAATATTATTCTGTAATTGTAACAAAATTATGAAGTGATTTGACATTTAGAAGAAAATTTTAAACCCGACTATTACGCTTCAGATTAAGCTTAAGAAAATAACTGTATAAAAATGAAAACTAGTGTAACTTTGGCTTTTTATACGGAAAAAAGTAATTTTATTTGAACTCTGAAAGGTAGGTAGAATTTAAATTTTACATGAGGATTGAATAATATTATTTCATCGAACTTTCAACAGGTATTATTGAATTAGCAACGGTAAAGAAGGTCATTAAATTATGCAAATTAGTTGAATTATGGGTATATTATTTCATTGGAGAAAATTATTTACTTCACAGGTATGGTATATTATTTTCTGATCCTACGCGTCCAAATGATAATGTAGATATTATTAGCAAAATTAGCAACACAGACTACCTAACTAACTAACAATAAAAAATCTAACTAACAATAAAAAAAATCTGTTGCTGCCAGCACAAGACCTCTCGACATTTCCATATTAGGATATATACACAAAAATTCTAATTACATGTGTTATTAATATATTTTTTAATTCATTCTATAAATAAGTGTCTCCCTCTCTTCTAAATGTACCAGATTCTTCAAATTCATTGACAAGATTGGCAGTATTTCTCATGCGTATATGGAATATATGTACCTATAATTTTAAATATTTAATTAATAATAAAAAATTGCACAAAAGCCGTGGTTGCTCCGGGTCCTTAATAATGTCAATAATAAAATAAGAAATATTAAATGTACTTCCCAGAAAAAGCCTTCAGTAATGTATCTGGATTTTTGACACTGATTTCCATGGAGTTATTTGGGCTATGAGATTTATTAAAACGGATTATTTTATATACATATATATATATATATATATATATATATATATATATATATATATATATTATATATATCGATCGACTGTTGACATTATTGTTTTATATAGTCAAAGTGAGACTGTCATAATACGATGAAGGCGATCCTTATTTAAAATATTCTTGTTATTGTTCTCAACTAAATGTTCTTATTTACAAGTGACGAGTTTTACAAATGAAATCCTACAATTTTGGGGGCTCAACGAGGGATCAGATCGAGCTGGACAGTACTTCGTACAATTGTAGTAAATACAGTTAGCGCGGGAAAGCGTTTCGATCGGCGTACGCGTATAGTTTCACAGCGGCAAGACGAGTAGCGTGCTTTAAAATGCCTACTCTAGAGGACATTTGTAAGATAAACAAAAATATAACTCTTTTTAGTGGCAAACCTATGAAATTATTATTCATGATTATATGCGGAGATTATTCGCGACGACTCAATCCAACTACGTTCAAAGAATTCAAAGGATTTCCATTTGTAAAAGACTCTGACGACTATTTAGCAAAGATTGAAGAAATGAAGTTTAATCTAACTTTCGCAGATTTAGTCTCGGTATGTCACGTTTTGAATTTAAAGTATGACAGAACCGAAGATGACGTCCGGCATAGAATCGTGACATTTCTTTGCCATATGGATGTAGAAAATAAAGATGAAGATGAAGACGATAAAGACGAAGATGATGAAGATAAAGATGATGGCAAAAATGAAGCCCAAGACGTTAAAGATGAAAAAGAAACAAGAGTAAACGAGGTAAATAAATTGCAGAAAGAAGATTATCGACACAATAGTTGTTACGAACAAAATATCATGAAAAGGGAGAAGAAAGATTCAGCCGCATTTTCTCTTTCATTTCGGGACATTGAAGATTCAATTATTAAATTCTCTGGAAAAGACGGATATCCAGTAGAGAAGTGGATAGAAGATTTTGAGGAGGTAGCTGAAATAACAAGATGAAATGAATTACAAAAGCTAATCTTTGCAAAGAAATTATTAACTGGACTAGCAAAGCTATTAGTACAAGCAGAAAGAGGTATTACGTCATGGGGGAAATTAAAAGTATTACTTACGCGGGAGTTTGAAGAAAAAACTAGCAGCGCTGATGTACACAGGACCCTTATGTTGCGAAAAAGGATTAAACTGTACAAGAATACGTACTAGTCATGCGTGAGATCGCTAGCCGAGCTCACATTACACCAGAAGTTGTCATTCAGTATTCCTGATGATCCTGGAAATAAAATAATTTTATATGGTGCGAAAACATTTGAAGGATTTAAGGAGAAGACTAAATTATACAACACGATTACGAAGAGAATTGCTACCGAATCCAAGAAGAAAGAGAAGTTCCATTCAATGAAAGAAAAGCAAAAGGATACTGCTGATACAAGTATGCATACAAATGAGAAAAACGAAAGATCGCATGTTCGTTGTTTTGCATGCGGAACAAAAGGACACCTGTCCAAAGACAGCCCATCTAAAGACAAAGGTGCTAAGTGTTTCAATTGCAACCAATTCGGACACAAATCGGCGGCATGTCCAAATAAAATGAAGGACAAGCAATCAAAGACTGTAATTCTAATTGATCATCAGAAGAACAATGCTATTAAGAATGTGATTTTAGGAGGCAAAATAATTCCAGCACTATTTGACACAGGAAGCGATGTCAATTTAATTAGACATGAAAATTTCTTGTCTTTGGGACCGATGACTTTGCAAGCTGATATCATGATATTAACTGGCATTGGAGGTAAAAAAATCAATACTTTAGGTGGCTTCGAAACAAATGTCTAAGCTGATGATATTATCGTAAGCGCAAAGATTCATGTAGTTGCTGATCATATCTAGAAAATTCCTTTCGTTCTTTGTCAACAATATATGAACAACGCCGTAATTAAGATAGATACAAGTGGAGTTAAAGTAATAGGAAAACAACATGATGACAGCCCTGATGAAGAAACGCTGATTTTAAATATTGAATGTGATACTTCTGAACTAGAATTAAGTCACATTACCAATAATGAGTTGAAAGATAAAATACAGCAGTTGTATGAAAATTATGACCCGAATAAGAAAATAAAAGAAACACCACTGAAGATGAAAATCATCCTTAGAAATGAAACACCCATTGCACATAGACCAAGAAGATTAGCGCATTTCGAAAAACTCGAGGTAAACAAGCAGATGAAGGGATGGCCCTAGGAAGGCGTTATTAGACCCAGTCAATCTGAATTCACAAGTCCAATTGTCTTAGAGATGAAAAAAGGAGGTGCAACCAGAATCTGCATAGATTACAGGAAGATTAACCAAGAAATCGTGAAAGACAGGTACCCTCTGCCAGGATCAACTGGACCGCCTGCAAGGTTTAAAAGTTTTCAGCACATTGGATTTAAAGAACGGTTTTTTTTTTTTTTTTCAAGTGCAAATAGATGGAGAGAGTCGAAAGTATACATCTTTTATTACGCCAACAGCTCAGTACGAATTCATGAAAGTACCCTTCGGTCTTTGTAATTCCCCATCGATATTCCAACGGTTTATCAATCACGTATTCAGAGACCATATGCAAGATGGCATTCAAATTAAACTTACACTGATAATTATCCCAAGATAATCATCATGTCATTAAGTTTTTAAGATTAATTGTTTTAATTTGAAAATGACGTTTTCACGGTATGACAATGAAACTATCGCTTCAATTAATAAAATACACACTCACAATAAAACACTCTATAAATTAAAAATTGGAAAATGTCATTCTGTTATTATTACTATTAAACGTTTGTATAATAAAACTGAACGTGTCTTGGCATCTCGTAGTGTCAATGTCATTCTTCGTACCTAGTACTCACATCTATTTTGTAATTGCAAAAGTTCTGCTAAATACAAATTCTTCATAAATTTAATTAAAATTGCAAAAACAAAATCTCACCGAGTACCCCTCGACATTGATAGACATAATTTATCACAACTTCCTCAAGCACGTTGCTTTTAGGACAACGGTTACCAAGCAACGCACTTTCGGAACTATCATAAAATTATTCTTAATTGTCTATGTCCTCGGGATATTATAGCTGAAAATATATTAGCAGTAATATAAAAATGACGCATTATTATTATATAATGGTTACCTATTTTAGCATAATAATCTCAAAAAGGGATTTGTTGACTTACGACCAATTGCAGTATTAACAACGAAATACGAGTAAATTTTGATGTAAATCAAATAACTAAAGTGGCACTTTACTTAAAGCACAAAATAGTTTTTCCTAGAAAAATACTTGTAAATGTTATTTTTTCCCGATTTATGTTATTTATAAAAATTAAAAAATTATTAAATTTTGTTCAAGTTTGCATTACTAGTTTTTCTATACATATATGTTATAGATAAATTTTTTATCTACAACTTTTATATGAAGTTGCACCTAAAAACAAACTTTAATCTACCTTTAAACAAAAAAATGCAAAGCAAAATTTTGATTGTAATACGTTATAATAATTCATTTGACATTTCATTTCGATGCAATATTATCGTTTTAAAACATATTCAATTTACGTTGGTGCAATCTGTCATTCTACTCGTAACATACGTACATTTAGCGCGTATCTATAGATACATATTCCACATGTGGAATATGAAATATTAATATTCCACGATAAGACTTTCTTTGAATAAGTAAGCTACATTATACAAGGTGAGTCTGGGAAGACCCCCTCCCCCTTAACCTTTTATTATATAGAAAAAAATGGCTCATATAAAAGTTCTACTATTTTAAATATACTATTTGATGGCAGATGTAGATATTTTTTACAAAGTCAGGTTTACAAGATACGAGTATCAACTTTTATTTTTCAAATGGCAACCTATAATTATTTTATTAAAATGGAAACCGCCATTTTTTTCTCTTTTTAACCATGTATTAGTTTTTATTAATGTACTTGAAAAAAATCGAGAAAAATAAAAAAATTGAGGAATATTAGCAATAATTTTCATACAAATATTATAGGTCTATGTGAAAATAAACAAAAAGTAATGGTGTTATACTACTTAACAAACTGAAACAACAAATTCAGTAACAAAAACAACTTAAAACAAATGTTAAAATTACGACCATGTTCTGCAATATAAATAATCAAGGGTTGAACGTGATGTGTTCGAACATCTGCCAGCATGTTTCGGGAAATAATTTGGAAAGCATTTCGAAAACGATCTTTGATGTATTCTGCATCTGTAGCTATCTTCTGGTAGACAAGATCTTTAACGTATCCCCAAAGAAAAAAATCCATAGACGTAAGGTTAGGAGATCTTGCTGGCCATAAAATATGTACACTTCGTCCTATTCATTGTTGCCTCCACTGATTATTTAAATAATTGTGAACAATATTACTGGCATAATGTGGTGGCGCTCAGTCATGTTGGAAAATCAAATTTTGGCGTACATTTAATGGAATATCTTTTAATAATTCCGGGAGGATCATAATTAAAAAATTTAAATAATCGTCTCCATTCAATGGGCCAACAACAAATCTCCTATTATGCCACCCCAAACATTCAAGGACCATACCCTCTGGCTGTCGACGTTCCGCATCCAGTGAGGATTTTCAATTGCATAATGATAATGCATATTATACCTGTTAACGCAACCATTTGCTTTTAAAAGTAGCCTCATCCATAAATAAAACATTCGTTCATAGGAGCGGATTTCTTCTAATATTTTCCATAGCCCAATTGCAAAAGCGAAATCTATTACTAAAATTTTTACTGTGCAATTCTTGCGTAAGGTTGATATGATAAGGGTGAAATTTATGTATTCTTAAAATCCTGGAGGCAGAACTTTGACTAATATCAATTAAATTTGATAAATTCTTTTTACTGACATGGGGATTTTCATAAATAGAAGCCAAAACCAAAATTTCCGTTTCTTCATTTATTATGACATTAGATGTATTTCGTTCTGTTTTTTCAAATGAACCTGTTTCTCGAAATCGTGTAAAAGTCCTTCTCTTAAACTCGGTTGCCGACGTCTAGAAAACCGCTCCTGGTAAATTGTTTTTGCTCTTCTTATGAGTCCAGTCGATTCACCAATTATTAGAATCATATCAATTAATTCGTTCTTCGTAAACATTTCAAAACTTTTTTTAATTACAAAATACATTAAATTAAGTAACAAACAAATGTATACTTTTTTGACATTAATTTAATTGTTTTACATGTTATATTTTGTGTATTTTCACATAGCCACCTATAATATTTGTATAAAAATTATTTCTAATATTTATCAGTTTTCTTATTTTTCTTGAATTTTTTCAAATATATTAATAAAAACTAATACATGGTTGAAAAGATAAAAAAATGGCGATTTCAACTTAAAAATAATTATAGGTTGCCATTTGAAAAAGTAAAAGTTGATAGTCGTATCTTGTAAATCTGACTTTATAAATAATATCTACATCTGCCATCAAATAGTATATTTAAAATAATAAAACTTTTATATAAGCCCTTTTTTTCTATCACTTATAACAAAAAAGTTAAGGGGGTGGGGGGTTTCTAAACCTCTGTAAGTAAATATTGTTTGATAAATTTTATATATATAATTAAACGTATTAATAAAAAAATCAGTTACTCACGTCAACAAATGACATCTGACGTATCATTACAGTTTCCGCTGTACCGTCAATGTTTTAACGTAACCACACAAAAAGTATTTATCATATATAAAGGATAGTATTTGACTCGGGTGAAATGGGTATATTACATTCGGATGATAAACTAAAAGCTGAACTTGTGAAACGTACTATTGCCGGTGAAAATAATCTTAAAATAAATATATGTAAATTATGTTCCGTATTTCGTCTCAAAAAACTAAATAGCTCCACAACTCCCTCGTTTTCAGTATACTATCAAAATGTAAATGGACTTAACACACCAAATTAACAGAATTTTCTTTGCACATTACAAAATATGACGTACTTGTACTGAGTGAGACCTGGCTTAACAAAGACGTCACCAGCAACAAACTTTTTGATCAACGCTACTGGGTACACAGAAGTGACCGTGATAGAGTTGAAAGTGGCAAAATCCGTACGCAAGGAGTGCTCATTGATGAAATTGAGAATAGCGACTGGAACTTAAATAAAAAATCTGTTGTGGCCAGCACAAAACCTTCCGTCAATTCGATGTATTTTATACAAATCCCATACTAAAAGGTCCTTGGAACAGATTCTATATAATATCATGTAAAATCAAACACGAACACATACTATTTCTATTCTATAAATCTAATAAAATTGTAACATAAACATACACTAAGTAAAATGCACTTGACACTTCTTCTTATTCTTCAGCTTCCCCTATTTTATTAGAGGTAGCTGTTTCCTCTTTTCTTCCATTCATTCCTGTCCAACACATCTTCTTGACACAGGCATTCCTTTCAGTCTTCTGCGATACAGTTCTTCCATCTGCTCTTTGGCCTTTCTCTGCGTGTCACTTGCGAGGAGCACTATGACATACCAATTTTGTGATCTTACACTTTCCATATTTGGTTTTGCACTTGCAACTGACATCTGTCAATTAGAATTTTTTTAATATATCAGCATCAGCTGTTTCTAAAGGTACTTCCGGTGGATTAATTATAACCAAAATCTAATCAACTCTTCATATGGATGTACAGAAAATGAATACGAAAGAATTATAATTTTTAGAATTGTAGTATTGGAGTTATCGTCGGAGAAAAATTTGTCACACACGGACACACATACACACACACGCACACGCATACACACACACACACATACATACATACATGCATACATACATACATACATACATACATACATACATACATACATACATACATACATACATACATACATACAGACTACAGACATCATCTTAAAAATAGTAAATTTGTATTGTAGGGACCCTAAAACATGCTTATTCATTAAAAACTCGCTACCGAATTTTTTGACCAAAATTTTTTTTTTGAAATTTCAAACAAAATATTAAAGTTTCCAATTTCGTTTACTGGGGATAGAAAAATGATAAGAGTTTAAGCTTTTATTTTGGATATTGGAATAATTAGATCTTGGAGTGCTATTTGAATTTAAATTCTGGACAGAGGCAATAAAATGATTGTTAAATAAGTTAGGGATCAATTCTGGGTTATTAATTTCAACATTATTGCTATACATAGGACATGGAAGCAGATGAAAGGTAGATGCTGTAGTTTCATTGTTAATGACACTCCAGGCAGCTTTATTTATATTTTAAGCTAACTTTAAATAATTATTATTATAATTAAGTTTTGCGCTTTTTATACGATTGTCGTATGCACGTTTAAAATTTTTGTATTTTATTAGTATTTGAGGATTTTGTGTTATTCCTTACCGGAATAAATTAATTTCAATGTCTCAGCCATCCTCAGTATTTCTGGGGTAATCCAATTTGACTTAGAGGTTTTGTTATAAATTTTTCTATACATTTTTGGAAAAGCTGTATTGAAATAGTAATAAAATGTTTCTAAAAATAAATTAAATTTATCGTAGAAGTTATTTGAATTATAAACTTCAAGCCACGTCTCAGACTGTAGTAAGTGTTTAAAATAAGTTTTATTTTCTTTACTAAAAATACGTTTAACTATTGATAAGTTGTTAATGATATTAAAATTCATTTCTAAACTCCATAGTCGGGCAGAATGATCCGACAAACAAGGATTCAGTATTTTGAAACTTGTATTATTTAAGTTAATATTAGTAAAAATATTATCTATACATCGTCCCGAGGTACTCTGTAATAAAGGAAAACCAGGATGAGGCGCAATTAAACCATACGACAAAAAATATTACAAATCTCACTGGATTCCATATGACACCTGAAATTAATGTGAAAATCACAACACACAAAAATAGGATGTCTGTAAAGATTATGAAGTATATTCCTTAATTCATGACTAAAAAAATTAATATCTCCACTTGGTGATCTACATATAGTTAAAATTAAACATTTTCTATTGTTTGAAAATAATATTGATATATTAGGCATATTCAATTTTTTTTTTCCGACGACCACTACGAAAAGTATATATATTCATACGCTAAACTATTACTGAAAGTTGGTAATTGCACATCACTAGCAAAGCTGTGTGATATGAAATCTCGTTAGCCAATTAGATGCGTCCGCAACTGTGTGATATGGTTTTACCACACGCTGCGATAACTGAGCGAACCAACTTAAAAATTTGTATTTAAAAATTTGACAGTTGCAAATAATTTGCTGAATTTACACGGATTAAGAAGGCTGGACCCTGATTTATCAGATTTTACCATAATTTTTGGTGAATTCTGATAGCAATGATGTTAACATAATCTGTTTTAATATTTTTATGTAATTATTAAAATATCTTTCAGAACTCATATTATTAATTGGAAAAATACTACCTTTTTTTTAGTTTAAGTTCTGTAATTTATTATTTTAACCCAACGTTTCGGCACCATAAACTGGTGCCGTCTTCACGGGATACAATGACATATTTTTTGAAATAACAAAAACAACAAGTAACCAAGGTAACAAGAAATGTTCATAAATGTTACCTTTTTTATGTATACAATTTTCTAGACAAAATATGCATGTCCGGCAAAAACATGGACGGCGAACATGCAACTTCTCAAGAAAAAAATCTCCTTTTGCCAGAGGAAAAACCGTCCCAAAAACTGGCAGAGAAATGATCTGTATAACTCAGAGACGCTTTATTGGTAGCGAAAAAAAAGGTAGTATTTTTCCAATTTTTATGTAAATTTTATATTTTTCTTTGTGGTCGTCGGAAAAATATCGTGTACCACAAGTGGCGAAAGAGTATTTCACACTCATGTGATTAAACCACTCGCCTTCGGCTCCTAATTTTAAAATACATAGGAATAGACTATTAATTTATTTTGATACATCTTTTATCAAAAAATCTTTATGTTTTAAGAATTTATTTTTATTCAGGGGTTTTGTCAGGATGTCAGCACTTTGAGAGTTTGTAGGACAATATTTTATCTCAATGTCATTATTAACATAAAGTTCATGAATATAGTGGTATCTAACATCTATATGTTTAGATCGTTTATTGAAGATTCCAGTTTTAATTAATTGTATTGCACTTTGATTATCGATATTAAATACAACTTTTATATTAATTTGTAAATCATTTAAAAGTGATTTTATGAACATTGCCTCTTTACAACATTCTGCTGCTGCTATAAATTCAGCTTCAGTGGATGAGAGTGCAACTACTGGTTGTCTTCTAGAGCACCATGCAATAGGTCCTTCAGATAATATTATTACATATCCTGTTGTACTTCGCCTTGTTTCACAGTCTCCAGCATAATCAGAATCACAAAATATATTTATTTCAGAACTATTAGAATTCGCTTTAAAGTATATGCCTTCTCCTAATGTGCCAGCTAGATATTTCATTATCCTTTTAATTGACATAACATCTTGTTTATTTGGATTTTCCATATGTCGACTTGCTATTCCTACTGCGTGTGCAATATCTGGTCTTGTTCTAGTTGAAAGAAATAATAAACTACCAATAGATTCTCTGTATGGAAATTTGACTTTTTCTTCAGATTCTTTTCTTTCTTCAAAATCATATGGTGTTGTTACTGATTTACAGTCTGTCATGTTATACTTTTCAAGAATGTTTCTTGTATAATTTTCTTGTGTCAACCAAATCCCATTCTTATTTCTTCTAATTTCCATACCGAGATAAGGTTTTGGTTCTTCAAATATTTTTATTTCAAACATTTCATTTAGTTTATTCAATACTTGTTTAATTTCTTCTTTTTCTTTTCCAATTACTAAGCCATCGTCAACATATATAGCAATTATTATTGAAGCGTCTTTGTTTTTAAGAACACACTGTTCGTTTTTTGTTTGTTCTAATCCAATTTCTTTCATTTTTTCTACGAATTTTTTATTCCACCTACGTGGAGCTTGTTTCAGGCCATATAAAGACTTCTTCAATCGACAAATATCATTTTCTTGTGCTTCATATCCTTCTGGTATTTTCATATATACATAATCTTGTAATTCTCCATGTAGGAATGCAGTTTTTACATCAAATGTCATTAAATGGTAATTTTTAGCTGCTGCTATGGCGAATAATAATTTTAGCGATGAGTGACTTGCTACAGGACTGAAAATCTCTTCAAAATCTATATTCTCTTTTTGCTCAAATCCTCTTACTACTAGTCTTGCTTTGTACGTACCGTCATCTTTTATTCGAAATACCCATTTATTTGATAATATTTTCTGTCCATTTGCTTCCTTTTTATTTACTATATCCCATGTTTTATTTTTCTCTAATGATTTAAATTCTTCTTGTATAGCATGTTTCCACTTTCGTTTTTCCGGTCCTGTTATTACTTCTTGAAAGGTATGTAGTACATAATCTACATAATCTAGCAGTCTTACTTTATTTTCTTTTTCTATAAATTTCTACACTTTTCTTTTTAAATATGACTTCATTATCTTTATCTGTAATAGCTGAAACTGAGAGTAAGTTATTTGTAATTTCAGGTACATACAATGTATTTGGTAATATATAATGATTTCCTACAAATTCTCCCTGACATTCTGAAATCATTGACTCTGATTTTTTAGCAACACCTATGTCAGTTTTATAATTTACTGCATTTTTAATTAGACTTTTATCACTAACCATATGTGAAGTACACCCTGAATCAACAATAAATTTAATTTTGCAGTTACTTACAGAATTATGTGTTAGGAGAGCCGTTTTACTTTTATTTATTATATTTACATGGTTGCGGTTATTACTTTTATATCTAAAATAACAATTTTCCGCCTTGTGGTTTGTTTTCTTACAAATTGTACAATAGTTCCTACAATCTTTTGCAAAATGTCCAATTTTATTGCACTTGAAACATCTTTTCTCATTTGGGTAATTTGTATTAGAGTTCCCTTTAAAAGATGTTTTGAAAGCAACAGGACATCTTCTTTATGTTGACTCTGCTTCTCTTCTTCTTTAATTAGTCTGCTGGTTAGGTTTTTCAGGGTTTTTTCTTTAACTGTAGTAGATTCCCAAGCCGTAATGAAATAATCGTATATTTGTGGTAAAGCACTCAATATTCTAGACATTACCATGTCATCATCAATGGTTTGTTTTAGTTGCTTCAATCTAAATACTAAATTTTCGATATAGGAAAGGTTTGTCTGCATATTTTCATTCGGATTGAACTTGAAATTAAAGAAATCTTGCATCAGCTGTCCTTTCTTTCTTGTCTCTGAGCCATCAAATATTTCGCAAATTTTGTCGTACATTTCTTTTGCTGTTTTACATGTTATTAATTGAGTTAATAGTTTTCTGTCTACAGTTTGAATTATAATTTTCTGCGCTTGTGCGTCTTTCTTCTCCCAAAGAGTTCCGTGCGGTTGTTCGCTTGCTTCTCTAATTATCCCGTATAAACCATGCGCCTTGAAAATTATTATGATTTGAAACTTCCATAATTGATATGTTTCACTGTCTTGAAGTTTTTCAATAGAATTAATTCCAAATTCATCTGACGCCATTTCAATTTTTTATTATTTTTATTTTAATCTCTTTCTTGCAGTTTCATATACTTCACGCTGGTATGGTACCTGGGCCCATAACCTGTACTAATATAATTAAGGACACACACACAGGTTTTTAGTTTTATACAATTTTAATATTTTATTTTAATGTCAATACATCAAACATCAATCAACTTATCAACAACAACTGAATAATATTTTTTACATGGTAACTACATTTTTATATTTTATAATATTTATTTTAAAACTACTTTCCTTAACACTCACATGGCTCACACACGAATTTTATTATTTTATAATTAATAGTAGCGTTGTACTCACGCTTCCCAATTTTGGCGCAGCAGATGTGAAAGATTTCACCACACAATCCATTACACATATTTTAAATTATCTTGATCTTTTATATTAGATTTATTAAAGATACAGCCAGACTTGGTGCTACAGCGTTCAACATTCGCCATTTTTACCTCCCGCTACCCTAGGTAAGGGAGGTATAGGGATCGTGCTAAAAATAGCATATAGAGATTTTATATAATAAGCACGTTTTGATGTCCCCAGAATCCGATTTTAACATTTTTACAATGATGTCTGTAGGTATGTATGTGTGTGTGTCTGTATGTGTGTGTGTGTGTGTGTGTGTCTGTGTGTGTGGATCTTGTGGACACGATTACTCAAATACTATCGATCAGAAAAATTTGAAATTTTGTATACCCATTCTACACTAATATGGGAAATGCTCAATAGTTTTTAGTGTATATCGGATAACCGGAAGTATCATTTATACAAGCTTTTAACAGTTTTTCTTGTAAAAAATTCATTGAATATAATTTTTTAGCAACTTTTACTAATTAAAATGGAATATAATGGTTTAATCTTCAATTCTACGATAATAACATTTAGTAAATAACTCTAAATAACTTTAAATATGAGTATATAATATAATTTATTTCCATGTATCACCTAGCCTATGCGTCAAACAAAATCATAATTTTAATGACAGGTTTGACATATTTAAACAAATGTCACTGACAGGCAGCAATTATATTAAAATTAGTAATGAAAACGTGTTAATGAGAATATAATAGTAAAATATTTTATTAAGGTTTGTAAAGATAATATATTTTCCATCATACATACATGTTAGATGTACAGGATGATCTGATTTAAATTTGCTAATTGCTATTTTTGCAGCACTATAAATTAATATTAATTACATTAATTTACAACTACACATTTACGAAATGGATTATGTACGGCGAAAAATTTACAAAGATTGCGTTTTAGAGCACCTAGAAGATGATGCTGATTTTTATAAGAATGTACGTGTGTGACGATTTTTCCTTAAAGCCTATTAAAATATGATCCAAAACTTCTCAAATTTGGTATTTAAAACTCATATATAATTTGAAACAACATATTAGATTTTAACCATATATGATAAATCGGATGTAATACTTAATTTGGAGCTCTAACAAATTTTTGAGGAAAAACAATAAAACAATCCAAAATTTCGTATTACAGACTTTTCTATTTATTGGACAACAAATTAGATTTTATTTACAAACGATTAACCGGAAATGACACTTTACTTAAAGCTCACTGCTATTTTAAACATGGAATTGGCGGGAGGTCATGTTTTGGCCACTTCAGATTTTTTTAATATTGATACTACTACGCATGAATATTTACACTTTAATGAACACATTTCATCTTTTCTTTTTGTACTTTCGGCCAATGTTTTAATTATTAGAGTTGTAAATATAACAAATTTAAACTGATTTTATGAAAATTATATCTCTAATAATAATATCAAACATTTTACAAACAATACCTCTCGATTTTTAATTTTTATTAATTTAAATACATACCTACATATTTTCTAATGCTGCAAACTATATTAAGTTCCTTTGCATCTAACTATTGCTTTATTTACTATTTTCTTTTTAAAATGTCACCATTACTAACTTGAAACACAAGATCCATAAACATACACACACAAGCGGATTCTAGGGACCTTACCAAGGGTAGCGGGAAGTAAAACTGTGATTTTAACTTATTATCTGAATATAGATATTATCCAGCCTTAGTTATAGATTGTAAAAGTTTCATTTCTCCGTATAATAATTTAAAAACCAATGTAAAAACTTACTGTAATTAAAGAAATGATAATTACGAATTATTATATAAACTACTGAGCGAGATTGACTACTGTTTCCTAAACTTTTATAACGATGTTAATGATGCTGTTAAATATTTTTATGCAGTTTTATATGTTATTTTTGATGTTTGCATTCCTAAAAGATCTAATAAAAATTATAAAAACTCTATTTGATTTAATTACTATATTATTACTTGTTTAAAAAATACCATCGTAAACAATATAAAAAATATAACTTAAATAAATTTAAATCCTACAGATCATTATCAAAAATTCTTATTAAAAATGTGGACAATAAATAAATGCCTTACAAAATGATTTAATAAACAGTCTCAAAAAATTTTGAATTTTTTTAAAGTATAAAAAGAACTCTTGAAATATTCCTTCTGTCAATATGATAATCAATTTTTCTATTGGCTCTGATATTGCAAATGCATTCGCAACATTTTTTCAATGTTTATAATAATATTAATAATAAAAATTTAAGGTTTTAATAACTAAAATAAGTATTGACGAAATTACTGCTGTCATTAAATCTCAAAAAATCGCAAAATCTGTTGGTCAAGTTAATGTACCAATCTTAATTTTTATAGGTTGCATTGATTCCCTAGTTCCTTCTTTATTTATTTTGTTTAATTTAAGTTCAGATACTAATACCATCCCTGATAAATATAAATGTTCTAGTAATTGTCCAAAATTTAAGTCAGGCGATAGAAGTATGATAAGTAATTACAGTACAATATCTCTTCTAAATTCTGTAGCCAAAATTTTTGAGTCAATATTATTTGAGCAGATTCAACAACAAACTATCAATTATATAAGCCCTTGTCAGCATGGTTTTGTTAGCCGCAGATCAACTGTTACCAATTTAGTTCATTTCGTTCAGTACATTTTTCTAGGCATTTCATAACAAGAAACAAGTAGATTTTCTATACAAGATGTTATATTTTAATGGACCCAATAAATAGCTCGCTTATTTATTAAGTTAGTAATTTCTTTCATATAACATGATTTATACAGCAACATGTAAGCTACTTGATGACGGATGTACATTCATGATACCACATCCGGTTTATTAGTAATTAATATCAACTTTGTAATTTTAAATAGAACATACTATATTTTTTTTACAAATTTGGAAAGTACATTAAATTTGCTTTACATTCTTGTAAAATAATCCATATGTTACATTATTAAAAAGTAAAATGGCTGGCACTTTTTTATACACCTAATTGGAAAGAGAATACTCTTAATTAAATTATATTTAAATAAAAGAATACAGCATGTGCATTGTAATGGTTTCACTTCATATAAATTTACAGCGTTTTCAGGAGTACCTCAAGGGTCAGTACTAGGGCCTTTAATATTTATAAACAACATAACATCTCTCCTAAAATTTGTATCTATTATTATTATTTAATTTGTAATTTTGTAATATTATTCTGTAATTGTAACAAAATTATGAAGTGATTTGACATTTAGAAGAAAATTTTAAACCCGACTATTACGCTTCAGATTAAGCTTAAGAAAATAACTGTATAAAAATGAAAACTAGTGTAACTTTGGCTTTTTATACGGAAAAAAGTAATTTTATTTGAACTCTGAAAGGTAGGTAGAATTTAAATTTTACATGAGGATTGAATAATATTATTTCATCGAACTTTCAACAGGTATTATTGAATTAGCAACGGTAAAGAAGGTCATTAAATTATGCAAATTAGTTGAATTATGGGTATATTATTTCATTGGAGAAAATTATTTACTTCACAGGTATGGTATATTATTTTCTGATCCTACGCGTCCAAATGATAATGTAGATATTATTAGCAAAATTAGCAACACAGACTACCTAACTAACTAACAATAAAAAATCTAACTAACAATAAAAAAAATCTGTTGCTGCCAGCACAAGACCTCTCGACATTTCCATATTAGGATATATACACAAAAATTCTAATTACATGTGTTATTAATATATTTTTTAATTCATTCTATAAATAAGTGTCTCCCTCTCTTCTAAATGTACCAGATTCTTCAAATTCATTGACAAGATTGGCAGTATTTCTCATGCGTATATGGAATATATGTACCTATAATTTTAAATATTTAATTAATAATAAAAAATTGCACAAAAGCCGTGGTTGCTCCGGGTCCTTAATAATGTCAATAATAAAATAAGAAATATTAAATGTACTTCCCAGAAAAAGCCTTCAGTAATGTATCTGGATTTTTGACACTGATTTCCATGGAGTTATTTGGGCTATGAGATTTATTAAAACGGATTATTTTATATACATATATATATATATATATATATATATATATATATATATATATATATATATATATTATATATATCGATCGACTGTTGACATTATTGTTTTATATAGTCAAAGTGAGACTGTCATAATACGATGAAGGCGATCCTTATTTAAAATATTCTTGTTATTGTTCTCAACTAAATGTTCTTATTTACAAGTGACGAGTTTTACAAATGAAATCCTACAATTTTGGGGGCTCAACGAGGGATCAGATCGAGCTGGACAGTACTTCGTACAATTGTAGTAAATACAGTTAGCGCGGGAAAGCGTTTCGATCGGCGTACGCGTATAGTTTCACAGCGGCAAGACGAGTAGCGTGCTTTAAAATGCCTACTCTAGAGGACATTTGTAAGATAAACAAAAATATAACTCTTTTTAGTGGCAAACCTATGAAATTATTATTCATGATTATATGCGGAGATTATTCGCGACGACTCAATCCAACTACGTTCAAAGAATTCAAAGGATTTCCATTTGTAAAAGACTCTGACGACTATTTAGCCAAGATTGAAGAAATGAAGTTTAATCTAACTTTCGCAGATTTAGTCTCGGTATGTCACGTTTTGAATTTAAAGTATGACAGAACCGAAGATGACGTCCGGCATAGAATCGTGACATTTCTTTGCCATATGGATGTAGAAAATAAAGATGAAGATGAAGACGATAAAGACGAAGATGATGAAGATAAAGATGATGGCAAAAATGAAGCCCAAGACGTTAAAGATGAAAAAGAAACAAGAGTAAACGAGGTAAATAAATTGCAGAAAGAAGATTATCGACACAATAGTTGTTACGAACAAAATATCATGAAAAGGGAGAAGATAGATTCAGCCGCATTTTCTCTTTCATTTCGGGACATTGAAGATTCAATTATTAAATTCTCTGGAAAAGACGGATATCCAGTAGAGAAGTGGATAGAAGATTTTGAGGAGGTAGCTGAAATAACAAGATGAAATGAATTACAAAAGCTAATCTTTGCAAAGAAATTATTAACTGGACTAGCAAAGCTATTAGTACAAGCAGAAAGAGGTATTACGTCATGGGGGAAATTAAAAGTATTACTTACGCGGGAGTTTGAAGAAAAAAACTAGCAGCGCTGATGTACACAGGACCCTTATGTTGCGAAAAAGGATTAAACTGTACAAGAATACGTACTAGTCATGCGTGAGATCGCTAGCCGAGCTCACATTACACCAGAAGTTGTCATTCAGTATTCCTGATGATCCTGGAAATAAAATAATTTTATATGGTGCGAAAACATTTGAAGGATTTAAGGAGAAGACTAAATTATACAACACGATTACGAAGAGAATTGCTACCGAATCCAAGAAGAAAGAGAAGTTCCATTCAATGAAAGAAAAGCAAAAGGATACTGCTGATACAAGTATGCATACAAATGAGAAAAACGAAAGATCGCATGTTCGTTGTTTTGCATGCGGAACAAAAGGACACCTGTCCAAAGACAGCCCATCTAAAGACAAAGGTGCTAAGTGTTTCAATTGCAACCAATTCGGACACAAATCGGCGGCATGTCCAAATAAAATGAAGGACAAGCAATCAAAGACTGTAATTCTAATTGATCATCAGAAGAACAATGCTATTAAGAATGTGATTTTAGGAGGCAAAATAATTCCAGCACTATTTGACACAGGAAGCGATGTCAATTTAATTAGACATGAAAATTTCTTGTCTTTGGGACCGATGACTTTGCAAGCTGATATCATGATATTAACTGGCATTGGAGGTAAAAAAATCAATACTTTAGGTGGCTTCGAAACAAATGTCTAAGCTGATGATATTATCGTAAGCGCAAAGATTCATGTAGTTGCTGATCATATCTAGAAAATTCCTTTCGTTCTTTGTCAACAATATATGAACAACGCCGTAATTAAGATAGATACAAGTGGAGTTAAAGTAATAGGAAAACAACATGATGACAGCCCTGATGAAGAAACGCTGATTTTAAATATTGAATGTGATACTTCTGAACTAGAATTAAGTCACATTACCAATAATGAGTTGAAAGATAAAATACAGCAGTTGTATGAAAATTATGACCCGAATAAGAAAATAAAAGAAACACCACTGAAGATGAAAATCATCCTTAGAAATGAAACACCCATTGCACATAGACCAAGAAGATTAGCGCATTTCGAAAAACTCGAGGTAAACAAGCAGATGAAGGGATGGCCCTAGGAAGGCGTTATTAGACCCAGTCAATCTGAATTCACAAGTCCAATTGTCTTAGAGATGAAAAAAGGAGGTGCAACCAGAATCTGCATAGATTACAGGAAGATTAACCAAGAAATCGTGAAAGACAGGTACCCTCTGCCAGGATCAACTGGACCGCCTGCAAGGTTTAAAAGTTTTCAGCACATTGGATTTAAAGAACGGTTTTTTTTTTTTTTTCAAGTGCAAATAGATGGAGAGAGTCGAAAGTATACATCTTTTATTACGCCAACAGCTCAGTACGAATTCATGAAAGTACCCTTCGGTCTTTGTAATTCCCCATCGATATTCCAACGGTTTATCAATCACGTATTCAGAGACCATATGCAAGATGGCATTCAAATTAAACTTACACTGATAATTATCCCAAGATAATCATCATGTCATTAAGTTTTTAAGATTAATTGTTTTAATTTGAAAATGACGTTTTCACGGTATGACAATGAAACTATCGCTTCAATTAATAAAATACACACTCACAATAAAACACTCTATAAATTAAAAATTGGAAAATGTCATTCTGTTATTATTACTATTAAACGTTTGTATAATAAAACTGAACGTGTCTTGGCATCTCGTAGTGTCAATGTCATTCTTCGTACCTAGTACTCACATCTATTTTGTAATTGCAAAAGTTCTGCTAAATACAAATTCTTCATAAATTTAATTAAAATTGCAAAAACAAAATCTCACCGAGTACCCCTCGACATTGATAGACATAATTTATCACAACTTCCTCAAGCACGTTGCTTTTAGGACAACGGTTACCAAGCAACGCACTTTCGGAACTATCATAAAATTATTCTTAATTGTCTATGTCCTCGGGATATTATAGCTGAAAATATATTAGCAGTAATATAAAAATGACGCATTATTATTATATAATCATTTTATTATTTTTAATTTGATCCGAAGGGGGTTTAAATAAAGTTCTATAGCCTCATAAACTGCTAGGTACGTGAGTATTTCATTTTTATTCGTTCAAAATGCGGTAAAATTACTCGTACTTTTCGTTCATGGCTTACCACAATGAAGTTGAATTATCAGAAGTAATATCACAAGACCTCCTGATTGAATCGATAAATTTTTATTTTGTACGATTCTTTTTTTTTGCTTAGCAACAAACACGAAAGCAAACTGCTTAGTAAATCCCGACTCCAAAGGAGGAGGGGTTTTACCTAATGTCAGTTTCCTTGAGTGATTTTGCTTAAAAGCAAAAAAAATGGTGTGCTTAAAAATAAAAGTTTATTTACGAAAATCTGAGAGGTCGTGTGGTATTTGGTGAGATAAATTCCAAAGACAACGCAAAATGAAACTTGACACATTAATTGCCACACTGACAGTTATAAACAATAATAACTGTTTATTTACTTGGTAGCGGAAAATTATGGAGGTAACGGGGTTTTATCGGGGTAACGAGGTTTTATCAGTATAATACTGTTCCCATTAGTTGGATTTTCAAGTGTTTTGCATCATGATTGGTTAAAAACTAGTCGTTAAAATTTATCAATATGACTTCTAACTTTAACTTTGCACAAGATATACTGCTCTACTAATTCATACAAATGCAAATATTAGCAATATAAGTAACGTTGGCTATATTCCCACTGAATGCATTCTCAAATTGTTGAAGTGCGCGTTTTACCGTCTGATTAAACCCAAACTCGTAGCTGTCATTGTTCCACCATGCAACTATTTCACGTCTTTCAGCTTAGCACCAAGCGTACCAGCGATTCCAACTTCCACCACCGTGTCGCTGTGGCATAACAAAATCACGAGTGCAAGTCTTGTGCGGTGAATTCTCGAACAATACGTGCCTTGTGAGTACACCGCAACACGTACGGAGGATGTGTGGACAGAAACTTTCAAATCAATTAAGGAAATTGAAGTAACACTGAAGAAAATACTGCAAGTGGCTAAAGGTTAATGCAATAAAGTTTATGGTCTTTGAAACAAATTTGATTTTATTTATTGCCTAATTGATAATGGTAGTAAAGTGGCATTTAATATATAGAAATGTAAAATTTATATTTTTATTAAATTTTGACGTTTAAAACTGTCATTATTAACTCCATAGCAACAAGTATAAGTAACATTTTTTTCACATATGAATTAATTTTTTTTAAATCACTCACAAAATTTTAACTCTCTGCAACAAATAATGCATTTAAAGCAACATGAGGTACGAAAATATGGGGTCCCGTGGCCGCGTGCCTGAGTGTCTGGTCGCGAACCTGGGGGAACCGGGTTCGATCCCGACAGACGCCAAATATTTCCAATTTTAAATGGCACAAAAGTGACCCCTGTGGCGCACTCTCCACACCAGCTATGAGTGCCGGTGAGGTGACGACTGGTAAGCGCCCACACGGTAAAATATATCGTCATCATTACCGATGTCTGCATGTGTTGTAGATACTGGCACACCCAGAAATGGGTAATATGCCGTGATGATATATTATTATTTTTATTATTACGAAAATAACACTCACCATAATACTTATCAGACATTATCAGACATTTTCATTATATTTCACGGCACAAATGACAGACAATAAAGCATTTTAAGTAGTAATGACTTGACATCTATCAGCGACGATTGTCATGCTCAGCCTACTAACTGATCAGTATTTTATTTTGTCAAAATTAAATATTATAATGGTTTTTATTATTATTTCGTCAAAATTGAATAAAATATTGTACAAAACACGTGAGCTAAGAATGTTTATTCACTTAAAGTAACTTCCTTTTCATGAGTAAATATTACCTTAGCTCACTGTGTAAATATCTATTATCTCTTCAGGTTTACTCGTATGTATTAAATTAAATGTATTTATAATGTATTTCTGCAATCTAGCCAAGTTATTTAATAAGTACAGTGCACACAGTATATCGCTTGGCATGTTATCATTCTTGACATTTTACGAATTTTCATAATTATTATTAATTATTACTTCAAAGAAAAAATGTAGAAGAGCAGAATAATAGACAGAATAAACGAAGTGGGAAGAAGTATGAATCTAGTGATGAATGTTGATAAATCTAAAGTGTTAGTATTTGAAAGGAGTGAATTGGTGACTGAGTGCAATGTATTGGTGGATGAAGTGAAACTGTAGCAGGTGAATGAGTTTGTATATTTGGGTAGCATGATGTGTATATAATGAAGTGCTAGTACCTGCTTTGATGTATGGAAGTGAATGTTGGGCATAGATGAGAAAGCATAAAAGGGGAGTGACTGCCGTGGAAATGAGGTATTTACGTGGTGTTTGTGGGTATAAAGACGGAATTGCGAAAGTAATAATTTGGTGTGTGAAGAATATTTGGTTAGAAAGAATGTTGTTAAGTGAGAATGACGAGTGAACGACTTGTAAAAGGCATATATGTTGATAAAGTTGAGGGTGCTCGATTGCGTGGCCGTCCAGCGTGTAAGTGGATGTATGCGATTGCTAGTGTTGTAAAGAAGCGTAAGTTTCCGAGTGGAAAGAGAAGAAGAGCTTGTATGAATAAGATTATGAATATGGCTGAGACGAAAGAAGTGCCTGGATAGGAATGTGTGGCGAAGGATGATTGTTTCTCCAATATTGTGGAGTAAGGATATATGGTTAGTAAGAATGTTCTTAATAGAATAGAATGTTTCTGCTGAGTACTTTTGTATGAATGCGATGATGAATGTGAACGAGGCGAAAGAAGAACGTTGTTAAAGAGTGAAGTGAGTCAATAGGGCTCTTATTCTTATCCTTTTTATTATTGTTGTTACTACTGTTTCGAGTTTTTGCTAACCCAATAAGGGCCAGTTTTTCAATTTAAATTTAAAATTCTAACTTCTAGTTAAGTAAACAATATTACATTGTTTTGTTGACAGCAATGATAAATCTGTCATTTGACAGTTCATTTGGTTTCAATTTTGTTTATTTAACTCTTGAAAAACCGGTCCTAAATGGGACACGCATGATTCGTTCAAAATTTGTCACACACAGTCACACAGACAGACACATATACACACACACACATATATATATATATATATATATATATATATATATATATATATATATATATATACCGGGTGTCTACTTTTTTTTTGACCTATAGGAAATACAATGTTAATTTTTTTATTCCGCTCTAAGTTTTGACCTACTAATTTTACAGTGAAAGTGTAAATACAAAAGATGTTCAGAATTAACTGCATCCAACGAGCTATTATTTATTGATATTAAACGTTCTGTTCACGAAATAAACGTAAATTAAAATTGACATTTCCAATCTGTTTACAGAGTGCCATGAGAATTGTTTACTGTTATATCGAGTGTTTTGTCTATGTTGATATACTTCAAACTGTCAAGTTTGGGTAATTATTATTAAATTATTGTTATACCTTGATTCATTGTTAATAAAATGGACACACTAACAACAAATGAGATAGTTCAGTGTGTAAAATGGTATTTTCTTGGAAATTCGATAGCGCAAATAATAAATTTATTCGGCGATAATTATTCCCATTCCGTCTATTATGGCCATTCGAAGATTAATTCGACTATTTCACGAAACTGGAAGTGTCGTAAAACTAGGTATGTAATAATTGCAGAAATATAAACGCAGGACATCATGCAGTGTATTTGGGCCATAATAGATTTAATGAAAACAAATTGAATATACTTTTGTGTGTAACAGAAAATCCAAATTTAAGTATGCTTCAGATTGCTATTGACTTATATTTACAGCCTTCAACAGTGCACAAAGTGTTAAACAAGGAAAAATATAAATCATACACAGGTACTCGAAACATCAACAAATATTTGAAGCTGATGCATTTACAAGAATCGTGTTTTGCGAAATTATGATTAAAAAATATAATTTATACAGAATATTTTTGAAAAAGATTTATTTTACCGATGAAAGCACATAATAAAATATAATATCCCTACAACAATAATTCAATTTTCTGTTTTTTTATTCATACAAAAATACATTCTAATTTAAAACTACACTTCTTAATCATTAATTAAAGTATTTATTTTTTTGATCTATCAAATTTGTCTTAGTTCTCATGACACTCTGTAAACAGGTTGGAAATGTAAATTTTAATTTACGTTTATTTCGTGAACAGAACGTTTAATATCAATATATAAAGGCTCGTTGGATGCAGTTTTTAATTCTGAACATCTTTTGTATTTACACATACACTGTGAAAAAGCTTAGAACGAAATAAAAAAAATTACATTGTATTTACTATAGGTCAAAAAAAGTAAACATATATATACATCATCGTAAAACTAGTAAAATCGTATTCTAGGAACTCTAAAACGTGCTTCTTCATTAAAAAATTTTTTGACAAAAGATAATACCTTCCGTACCTGAAAGTATCTGAAGGTGAAAACTTAGATCTGTATGTGTAATATGTATTAATAATAATTAATTACAACGGTATGAGTGCATATAAGTGCATATTTTAATATATTTTAATGCATATTTTTAGATTTTTTAGTGCATATTTTCCGAACTCTAGTTATCAATTCTGGAAAGAACGGGCCGGACGATAGGTACGTGAAGTTAGCACTTAGGGGTAGAGCACTTGTTATCTAAAAGGCGCAGTGAATTAGTGCCTAATTGGAGCTAAAAAATTACTCTCCTACCTCTCTTCTTGGAAATAATGACTTTCATTGCTAACTACACCTTAGCACTGAAGTTTCTTAATGGTACAGTAACCTTTACTACAATAATTTGTGCCTAATTAGTGCTAATTCATGCCAAAATAAGTTTTTGCATATTCAGCGTATTAAAAGAGTTACACGGCATTAAAAGATATTTTGATATTATGTATAACAAATAAGTATTTGCGCATTATATTATAGTATATACCTGGTGTTCTAATAAGCTTACTCACTATTGGTAACTTTTATATTTGACGAGGTACGAATTTCGTAAACTAAGAAAAAATGTACCATTACACAATAGAAAATTGGTGATTGCAAGTAAAAAAGTTTAGTAAGCGTACTTTTTGAAAACACTATATATAAATATGTATAATATTGATTGAAAAGTTACGATAATATTTGAATTTCGCGCGTTATTCGTTTTCAATTTTCATCATGTTGATGCCGACATCAACATGGTCTCTGAAGCATATATTAGATTTTATTCATATTAGGCGCCTAGTGTTTGCTTGCTATATTGATGAATTTTGATACATTTAGTAATTTTTTGTATTCGATAAATTGAGCATCAAAACTGGAATGATGAAATACAATAAACAATAATGTATGGCATTTTAAAACATGTGAGAATTCGTATTTTATAGTACATGATTTATATATATATATATATATATATATATATATATATATATATATGCCGTAAAATAGGGTGAGGATTGACCGAAAAGTTCAAAATTCATTTTATATCTCAAAGTCAAATGCCATGCATATCGTAAACCAAAATATTGCTCATTGAAATAGAACACATGTATGTTTGCTATAGAATTCGACTTGTTGTGTAAATCAACCCGGTTTAGCAGAAAAAAAAATTAAATGTCCAATGCAATATTTTTAGAAAATTTCATAACCTTCAAAATTCTACCTCCAGACACTCAACAAAAGCAAGTAGCAATGTATATTTTGACAAATGCAGATTTTTGTAATTTCTGGGGTGAGATTGACTGTACGCAAATATAGTTGTAGATCCATGTAATAATATTTTTGGAGAAGAAATATTCAAAGATTTATCCAAAGAATAGATTGCAATAGAGTCATGGGTCTTAGTCAAATATGAAACCAAAAAAAGTTGTAAAAAATTTATACGGCAAGTATTGGCACTTTCTAAAGATGGAACATAAAGTTTCTGAAGAAAAACTGTTGGAGAGAAGTTTGTGTGGCCTGAAGTAGAGAACACAAACACCACTGTGTACAATATGTTGCAAAAATTCTTCCTAATTTCCTACCCATAAGATTGAACGATGTGAGCACCTGTGTGTAATGAATAAGTTGATTTTAATTCTTATTCCATTTATTTCTTTGTAATTTCTTATTTAATAATGATTAAAACATTAGTTGACCTTTTTGCTGTGTGAGTGATTTATTTTTCCAGTTTTTGACATGTATAAATTTTTCTTTATATTTTTTCCAGCAAGAAAACAATATATTATACAATAAACTGTTTTAAGTACGCATGTGGAGTGTAATCGTCACTGTTTCGATTAGTTAAGGAGGAAAATTTTGACACATTATAACAAGAGATCAACAAGGCCTATTAAAATTAAACTGGTATACAAAACCAATATCATCCCAACGTTATGTCCACTTTAACTCTGAACAACCTCTACAAATGAAAATCAAAGTCGTTCGAACACTAAAAAACAGAATACTGAAGATCTCACATCATTCGTACCACCAAGAAAATTTACGAAAACTTAGAGAAGTGTTAATCAGAAATGTACCCAAAAAACTTACTGAGTGTGTTACTGTTCAATTAACAACATCAAATACAAACCGACACACAATCCAATACTGAAACCAACAATAACGACATACAGACCGACAATAACAATATAAAATACTGCTCACTCCCATACATAAACAAGATTACGAAAAACATAACTAACATAGTCCAGGACGATACAGTACGCATAGCCAACAAAAGTTGTCTCACAGTTAAAACAATGTTTAGTAAACTAAAAGAAAAAACACCGAAAATGCAAAATTCAAACATCGTATACAAAATCCCATGTCAAAACTGCAATTTATGTTACGTCGGGCACACATCCATACAACTTTCTGGTAGAATTACTTCACACAAAAGTGATATAAAAAGAAAACCTCATGCAACATCCTTATCCCAACATTGCGTAACAAACAAACGTACTATGGACTTTGACAATACAGACATATTAGATACAGAAAAAAAAATACAATAAACGATCGTTTTTGGAAATGTATCATATACAAAATACCAACAATACTATGAACAAAAAAACTGACATTGATAACCTGAGCCCTATATATTGTAATTTATTTAAACTTATTAATAACAACAGAATACTCCAAAACCAGGATACCGAAACTTGAGCGTTGACGTGGCGACATCTATTTCAAATTAAACCGCTTTAAAATTTACCGCCCATTTCACATCCTGTACCAACATTACTATAAAACAAAATATAACTTGCTGCGCAACTACAACGTACTATTCAAACATGTGATTTAGTCAAAATTATTAAGTGTTTATTTTTGTAAATTTTAACAAAATAATGTCAAAATTCTTCTGTTTTTTATAAAATCAATGACTTATAAACATCTTCACCAAAACGTAAGTTTTTTAAAATCAAATTATTTTATACACTTGTAAAATTATTTGTATTTTTACTTCAGTGTTCGGATGATGTGTACCAAATACAAGAAAGCTTGACAGATTTTAAAAGAATCAACTTTAATTACAAAAAAATATTGTATAGGTGCTCTACAGTAAATTATAAGTAATAACTGTCAAGTAGGATTATACTTTCGTAAATATTTCAATAATAAGGCATTAAATTAAGAGCATTTAGATACTCTTCGATGCCAAATTAAATAATCTTTCTAACTATATCAAAAACTCCCACTATAGTCTTACGGGACAGATAATATTTGAAAAAAAAAACTGTTTTCCCATGTTAAACGCCCATGTCACGGTTTTCAGTGTTCACACTGTATATATATATATATATATATATATATATATATATATATATATATATATATATAGTTCGTAGGGTAATCGCTCAATAGCAGCTGTAAACACGTGTTTCGCTCTTATTAGAGCTCATCAGTACAGCATAGCTAGTTAAAGATGGACATTAACTAGAGATAGTAATTAGAAAACCGACAAATTGTAACAGCACTAGTAAGCAGCCAAATACACATTTGTTGCTTCGGTCAGCATTTCCACGGATTTGTGGATAAATACAACGTCGCAGCGGAGGTAATTAACTAGCTATGCTGTACTGATGAGCTCTAATAAGAGCGAAACACGTGTTTACAGCTGCTATTGAGCGATTACCCTACGAACAATATTTTTCTAGTTTTTATAACTTTACGCTCACGATATATGTATATTTTTATATATATATATATATATATATATATATATATATATATATATATATATGTATATATATATATATATATATATATATATATATATATATATGCATAGGTACATCAAAGGACAGGAATCATGAACTGCGCGGAGAATGTTAGCACGAATCACTGTCATATATACAAGTTTCCTTCTACTCTTCCAAATCTTCTAAGATTCTTCTAATTCATTGACGAGATTGGCGGTATTTCTGAAGGGTATATGATGAAATATATGTATAGCAGACGAGTATTCACTTGATACTGAGACTGTACATAATTTGGTTTATAAATGAATCCCCTTTATTTTTTACCAAATTTAGATGTTGACGGAATCTTTTTCTCGTTATAACAATACCATTTTATATTACTATTACATTTCGACTTGTCTATGTACGAATTTTAGGCTCTCCGCATTCAAGGACAGGGTCAACTTAACGTGCGGCAGCTATATCTATAATTTTAAATATTTAATTAATAATAAAATAAGAAATATTAAACGTACTATCCACAAAAAGCCTTCAGTAATGCCTTTGGATTTTTGACGCTGACATTTATGTCAATTACAAACATTTTAATTTTTCATCTGGTTTCCATGGACTGTTTGATTCATTATACTAGGGATTATTTTATATATGTATAATTTTCTATCTTTAAATCTATAGAAGATAAAATAAAAATGTTCAATGTACTGTATAAAGAATTTTATATACTTTAATATTTGTAATAACATAAATTTCTAAAAGAATAATATTTAAAAGATTTTTTTAAGAAACTACTACTTCTGGGGTATCAAATTGTTACCAAAACATTTTCAGCTCTTCCTATTAATGTCAGATTAAGGAGTACGTGGTTAAATTGGTCTTTAGTCTTATCTATACAATTTGATGAACCGTGATTACAACATCCACACATACAAGCACACACACACACACACACACACACACACACACACACACACACACATGCATCATTGTAAAGATATTAAAATCGGATTCTAGAACCTTAGAACGTGCTTATTCACTAAAATCTGGATATGCAATTTTTAGCATGATTCCAATACCTTTCTTAGCGATATGTAAAGAGTTGACAGTGTTATTGTAAAAACATAGTATAGTGCTGGTGTGCACATCATTATTAACGTAAATACTAATGGATACTAATGAGTAAATCTTTAGCTTCAAAATTTATAGTCGTAGTTTAGGTTTGCACAATATTACCCATTGATCAATTTTGATTAGATTATAATTCAGAAAATACCATGAAGAGTGTTTAATAAATAAATAAAAAAAAACTGTTGTGGCCAGCACACAAGACCTCTCGCCATTTCCATATTAGGCTATATAAGTATTGTATTGCACTTTGCTATCGAAACGTCGTTTTATAACAAAATATTATAGAACTTTACTCAAATATTGTTTTTTGTTGTATTTAACATGTCTTCTGCACACACACAATTCTAATTACATCTATTTTTCATTGTATGAAAAAGTTCCTGATTGTCAGAGATTCTTCCAATTCATTATCCAGATTGGCGGTATTTCTGATGGATATATGCATTTTACCTATAATTTCAAATATTTAATTAATAAAACAATAAGAAAGATTAAATATACTTCCAAGAAAAAGCTATTAGAATGTCACTAAAACTGTTGATTTTTGAAACTTTTCCTTAGGGTAGTTTCGCCTACTCGACTTATTATATCCCGATATTCTCTATATTATAGCGTCTTTATCTCTAAATTTATAGAAGATATATTAAAAAATTTAAATGTATTAGATGTAGAATTTTGTGCTTCAAAATTAGTAATATCAAAAATTTTCAAAAAATAATATTTAGAAGATTTTTTTAAAAAAACTACTACTTCCGGTTGTTCAATTGTTATCAAAACCTTTTCAGTTCTTTCCAGGAATGTCAGATTGAGGAATTCATAGTTAAACAGGTCTTATGTCTTATAGTTTTTGAGGAATCGTCCGTCTAACATCCAGCCATACACACACACACACACACACACACACACATACTCATCCACATACACACAGACATCATTGTAAAAATGTTAAAATCGGACTCTAGTGACCTTGGAACGTGCTTATTCATTAAAATCTGGATATGAGATTTTTAGCATGATTCCAATACCTCTCTTAGCGAGAGGTAAAAATGACATGTAAGTCATATAATTAAATTGATATATTTATTTAATTTACTAGAGAGCACTAAAAATTTGAATATATATTTTCAGCTTAAATGGTTTAAAATTAACAAGTGTAATGCAAATGTGTTTTTCAGCTCAATTTCTAGAACTTAGCCAAGTTCTTAAAATTGACGCAAAAAATGACAAATTTAAAACAGGCTTTACTCAAATCAGGTTAAACTTATTATTTAAAATTTAGCAAGGTCGTCGGATGATGGATATAAAGAGGAATATAAATAATATTACAGCTGTTCTTCGCAAACGTTTCGCTAACTTTATTGTACCTTCATCAGTGCTCAAATAACGATTAACAGATTAATAGAAAAAAAATACATAATAATGACAGTGTCTATCATCAGGTGAAGATGCTTATAAGTATTGTCTCGTTTGACCTACATATCTCACAGATATATATAATTTTTTTGTTAACTTTGTGTTAAACTTGAATTTATTAGTTTGTATTTATTATTTATTATGTTATTGTTAATTTTTGTCGTTATTTTATGAATTTATTAGTTTGTATTTATTATTTATTATGTTCTTGTTAATCGTTGTCATTATTTTAGCATGAAGGTATAATAAAGCTACCGAAATGTTTACGAAGCAGAGATGTAAAACTATTTATATTGCTTATTATATCCGATGACTTTCCTAAATTATCCATTATTCTTGGATACAATCATAATACTTATAATTTAAAACTAGTACAAACATCTAAAATGAAGTAGAAAATAAAATAATTTAAATCTATCTCAACTGAATGTCGTCGTGAAGAAGATTCATACTTTTAGTAACTTCCTGGAAATACAAGAGAGATGTAATAAATAACCAAACCATATTATTTCGTTTAATTCTTTTCTGCTTTGATTATAAAAGAATTTTTTAATTTCTCAAACGGATTGTTCCGCGTTAAATTCCTGGTCACAATAAAGTGCAGTGGTTGATGTTATTTGCAGGTAATGGCTGACACTCCTGTGTTGGTTAAGCGACTGAGGGTTAGTTTAATCAAGTTTAAATTAAAATTCTCAGAGAAATTGTTTCATCGCAGTCGGTTGGATTCCTCTTCTTCTGGCGTTAAGAATAAACAATTTTCGGACGTAAATTTAATTTTCAGTTACTTGTAGCCGCTTTTACAAGATCAATCATTTACCAAGTAATGGAAAAATGTATTTAAATGCGCATTTCTTCAGGTGTTTCTTAACTGATACATCAAAATCACATCCAAACTTTTTTCATTACAACTTTCTTTCTCTTGTTTCAGAGAAATTTTTTCGTTGAAATGAATAAGTTTGCTAATGCTCGCTTTTGTCGATTCCATGTGGTTTTACATTTTACTATTTTTTCTACGAACTATATATACAGGGTGTTAATACTAAGTCGTTACACCCGAAAATGGTAGTTAGAACTCATTAAAATAAACAACTTTTCTTAGTTCCAATTTTTGATTTGGTGTCCCGGTTCGTAGTTTTGGAGTTCTTTTGTTTTTCGAAAAATCGTTATCACTCCCTTATTTAAAGGCTTCTGAAAAATTTTTTTCTTTCAAATTGGCCTTTTGGCTCTCTAAAACATTTGGCATTTACAATTATTTCTTATTTTTTCAAATGACAAAATGGCGATCGATTAAAAAATTCAAATCATGATTTTTTGATAACCACTCCATCGATTTTCGAAAGTAAAATATTTATAAAATCCTTAAACTATCTACTACAATATTTGTCCTAAATATTTTTTTCAATCTATCCAAAAAGGCTTTATTCATTTAATTAACTTACATAAGTGCAGTGTGTTCAGAAAAAAAAAAAAACTAATTAGAAGTAGGGTATGAACAAAAATAAAGTATATCAATTTGAAAATATCTAATTAAATGTCTATTTGACACGAAGTTTTGTCAAAAATGTTATCTAAAGAAATATTCTTGAATCCTTATTTTAGAAATAGAATTAAATTAGAGAACGGTAAATGGCAATATTCTGGATCCTTCTTTATAATCTTTTCTCCTTAAAATTACATTTCACGATCAGTTGTGAAAACTTCACTTTTGAATTGAATAATGATCAGACATACGTTTCTGTTTCCATAGCCTACTCCGAATTAGGTTTTTTTCTGAACACACTGCACTTAGTAAGTCAAGTAAATGAAAAGACTTTTTTTCGGATAGATTGAAAAAAATGTTTAGGGCAAATATTATAGTAGCCAGTTTAAGGATTTTATAAATGTTTTACTTTCGAAAATCGATGAAGTGGTTATCAAAAAATTATGTTTTGAAATTTTTGATCGATCGTCATTTTCTCATTTGAAAAAATAGTAAAATATTGTAAATGCCAAATGTTTTAAGGGGCAGAAAGGTAATTTTCGAAGAAAAAAATTTCAATAAGCCTTAAGATAAGGGAGTTATGACGATTTTTCGAAAAACAAAAGAACTCCAATAACTATGAACCGAGGCACCAAATCAAAAATTGGAACTAAGAAAAGTTGTTTATGGGGTCCCGTGGCCGCGTGCCTGAGTGTCTGGTCGCAAACCTGAGGGAACCGGGTTCGATCCCGACAGACGCCAAATATTTCCAATTTTAAATGGCACAAAAGTGACCCCTGTGGAGCACTCCCCACACCAGCTATGAGTGCCCGTGAGGTGACGCCTGGTAAGCGCCCACACGGTAAAATATATCGTCATCATTACCGATGTCTACATGTGTTGTAGATACTGGCACACCCAGAAATGGGTAATATGCCGTGATGATATATTTATTTATTTTATTTAAAAGTTGTTTGTTTTAATGAATTCTAACTACTATTTTCGAGTGTAACGACTTAGTATTAACATCCTGTATATATAATGTTAGAGACAGTATAATTTTCACACAAAATAAACACTTTCATAACAATAAGTTTCTTGTATATTTTAAATAGCAACCATCACACAGAGATACTGACGGTAACCCAATCACTGCTCAATAAACACTGAGCCGTGCTGCGGTAACACGTCTGGTTATTTTATACAGTCCTTACATCACAATCAGGCTCTAATTAATTAAGAAGCCATTAATTACTATTTGATCATAACAAAATTAGTCATCATAGAATATTGCAAAATATACAGAGTGATCAAAAATGGCTGATACGTGCCGCTCTATACGAATTTGACATTTTTCGCTCACTTAGTATGACAGCATTACTATTTCCATGTACGTACCTTTCGATTTTTTTTAGAAATATAAAACGTGGCGACATCTTTTGAGATAATTTGAAATCTTTTATTAAAACGAGTAAAATTTTTAGAATTTTAATTATTTTTACTGAAATCTAATAAATCTGCTGGTAATAATTCATGTACAACAGAAACTTTATAAGGATGCATATGTAATAATTTCTTGCACGCTGTACGACAGGATCCATATGAATATCCAGTTTGAGCAGAAAATTTACGCGAAGATTTATTTGGACTGGCCTCCATCCTCTCCTGAATATTTTGCAACGCATCTCCAGTTAGAAGGGTTAGTCTTCCAGTAGACTATCCCTTACGTACAGTACCAGTTCTTCCAGATCACTACTGCTGACGGAGCTACCCAAACTGTTATTGGCAGCCTAAGCATTCCTATTTCCTTAAATGGTATTACTAAAGACATTTCAATTGTGCTTGTTCCCTCCGTTCGTCATACCTTAATTTTAGGAGTCGATTTTTGTCGAGCTTTTGGCATATCTTTAAATTTTAAAACCGACTCTTTCTCTACTCGTGGCGACCTTTGTATACTTACTGGCTTATCAGGTAGCGACCGTCTTGCTCTGTCTCAGCGTCAATCTTTAGATAAAGTGATACAAAAATATCAAGAATTAGGATCTAAGGGCCTTGGTTGTACGCCCCTAGTAGAACACGTCATAGATACCGGCGAAGCTGTTCCCGTCAAACAGCGACAGTACCCCTTATTACCCCCGATGATGGAACATCTCAATAAAGAGCTTGATAACGTGATTGAGAAGGATATAATCCAACCTTCCGTTAGTCCGTGGTCTTCTCCCGTTTTACTCGTGACAAAATCGTCTGGTGATTATCGGCTATGTTTTGATGGCCGTAAAATCAACTCGGTAACCGTCAAAGATGCTTATCCTCTTCCTCGTGTAGACACAATCTTAAATAAGCTTCGTGATGCGAAATTTCTTTCGTCTATCGACTTAAAAAGTGCTCTCTGGCAGATTCCATTGCATAAAAATTCTTGTGAAAAAACCGCATTTTCTGTACCAGGTCGTGGACTTTACGAATTCAAAAGAATGGCTTTCGAATTATGTAATGCGCCCCAGACACTACAACGTCTTATGGACAATATACTAGGCCCTAAATTAGAACTGAACGTTTTCGTCTATCTTGATGATTGCATTATTGTAACTCAAACTTTTGAATAGCACTTGTGTATTTTATACGAGGTCCTTAATCGTTTAGATAAAGCAAGACTTACGATTAATTTTGATAAATACATAGTAGATTGTCATGGCCTCAAAACTGATCTAGATAAAGTACGTGCCATTGTAGAATTTCCGCGTCCCACTACTGTAACTGAAGTTAAACGCTTCATGGGAAGTTTAGGTTGGTATAGGCGTTTTGTACCCAATATTGCCACTTTAGCTGCTCCTATTAACGACCTCACTAAAGGACGACGAAAGAAAAATCCTATTAAATGGTCTCCCGAAGCTGAAGAAGCTTTTTCTAAATTAAAATTAGCCCTTACCTCGGCTCCGGTTTTAGCCAGTCCTGACTATTCAACCCCTGTCAGACCCTTTCGCATCTACACGGACGCGTCTAATTTTGGAATTGGCTCTATTCTCACTCAAGAGGATGAGAATAACATTGAACATCCCATAGCGTATATGAGTCGCACCCTTAATAAAGCAGAGCGTAATTATTCAGTTACTGAACGGGAATCTTTAGCCGTCGTTTTTGCCATCGAAAAATTTCGCACTTATCTTGACGGTTTGCCTTTCACTGTGATCACGGATCACTATTCTCTTTTTTGGCTCATGCGTATGTCGGACCCTACTGGCAAACTAGCTCGATGGGCTGTTAAGCTTCAACAATTTCCTTTTAAAATAGAGCATAGACCCGAAAAATTTAATATTTTACCTGATGCCTTATCACGCGCTCCCATAGAAATCGCCGCTCTTAACCACATGGATTTCGCAAATACCAAAGATGGCTCTTATATTAGATTGCGCGACCGTTTAAGTACCGAACCCTATTTATTTCCGGATTGGCGGGTTGAAAATAACCTACTGTACAAAAGAGTCGACACCCCGTTCGACGTCCCTTCGAATATTTACGCCTGGAAATTACTAGTCCCTCGTGATCACCGAAACTCAGTTTTACGAGAATGTCATGATGCTCCTTCCGCGGCCCACTTAGGCATTTTTAAAACTTATCATCGTATCGCTGAGCGGTACTATTGGCCAAAAATGAGGACTTCTATTGCCCGCTATGTCAAGCAGTGTAAAGTTTGTCTAGCTCAAAAAGTACCCCAACTACGTCCCCCTGGTTTAATGGGAAAAGAAAAGAATATCAAATTTCCATGGCAAGCCATTTCCCTTGATCTTATGGGTCCCTTTCCAAAATCCCTTAAAGGACACCAGTACATTCTTGCCATTTCTGATTGGTTTACCAAATTTCCCTTAATTTTCCCGCTTCGAGAAGCTACTTCTCCGAAAATTTGCCAAATACTTGAAGAACACGTTTTCTTACTCTTCGGTGTACCCCAAATTGTCATGGTCGACAATGGAACCCAGTTCGTGAGCGACAAATTTAGGAACCTTATGACCAAATATTCCATACCCAAAATTTAGTACAATGAAAAATTTCACCCCCAAGTCAATTTCGTTGAACGAACCAACCGAACTGTTAAAACTGCGATTCGTTCGTATGTACAGGGCAACCACCGTAAGTGGAATGAAAATCTTTCCGCGTTAGCTCAAGTTATTCGTACCGCAGTACACGAAGTCACCGGCTTTAGCCCCTCTTTCCTAAATTTTGCCAGACATGTTCCACTTTCCGGTAATTATTACCATCCCGTGCCAGAACAAGTGTGTTCGGATAAACATGAAAATTATGCTAATCCTTTAAGTCACCTGTCGGATTTTTTTCAAACTATACAGACCCGAATTCACGACGCACATAAGCGTAATGAGCGTTATTACAATCTCCGCCGACGTCCTTCAAAATTTTACGAAGGCGAAACTGTTTGGAAAAAGAACTACGTCTTGTCTGCAGGTGCTAAATACTTTTCCTCCAAATTAGCTCCGCGTTTTATCGGGTGCACTGTTTCAAAGAAGATTTCCAAAACTTCTTATCGTCTTCGCGATCAACGAGGTACGGATCTCGGAATTTGGCATATTAAAGACCTGAAACCCGCTCCGAATGTTGATATCTCAGACGCCTCTGAAGATTAGAAAAAAAATTTTAACCGTGTTAAATTTTTACCTCTCGCTAAGAGAGGTAATGGATTCATGCTAAAATTCGCATACCCAGATTTTAGTGAATAAGCACGATTTAAGGTCCCTATAATCCGTTTATAACATTTTTAAAATGATGTCTGTGTGTGTGTGTGGATGTGTGTATGTGTGGATGTGTGTATGCGTGTATGTGTGTATGTCTGGATGTTGTAGCCACGATTCCTCAAAAACTATAAGACTTAAGAACTGTTTAACTATGGGTTCCTCAATCTGACATTCCTGGGAAGAGCTGAAAAGGTTTTGGTAACAATTGAACAACCGGAAGAAGTAGTTTTTAAAAGAAATTCTTCCAAATATTAATTTTTGAAAATTTTTGATATTACTAATTTTGAAGAACAAAATTCTACACCTGATACATTTAAATTTTTTATTCTATCTTCTATAAATTTAGAGATAAAGACGCTATAATATATAGAATATCGGGATATAACAAGTCGAGTAGGCGAAACTACACTAAGGAAACCAGTTGACAAAGTCAAATGTTTATAATATAATTTGTAAATGACAGATTTCAGTGTCAAAAATCAACAGTTTCAGTGACATTTTGATAGCTTTTTCTGGGAAGTATATTTAATCTTTCTTATTGTTTTATTAATTAAATATGTGAAATTATAGGTAATATGCATATATCCATCAGAAATACCGCCAATCTGGTTAATGAATTGGAAGAATCTGTGACATTTAGAAACTCCCTCATACAATGAAAAATAGATATAATTAGAATTATATGTGTGCAGAAGACATGTTAAATACAATAAAAAACAATATTTGGGTAAAGTCCTGTAATATTTTGTTATAAAACGACGGTTCGATAGCAAAGTGCAATACAATACTTATATAGCCTAATATGGAAATGGCGAGAGGTCTTGTGCTGGCCACAACAGATTTTTTTTTGTGGGAAACGGGGTAGTGTAACAAAATTGTTGTTACTACGCCTATTTTATTACTGTCATCCTGTAGAAATTCCCGTTGCGAGCTATACTTTTACACCTAAAAACTTTGACATTTGACTTACGTAAGCTATAGTTATTATACCTTACCTCAAGACTGTCTTTTATTCACTTTTTTAATCAATTTTCTCTTTGTAATTACATTGTATTGTTGTTATTATCTTGTTGGTTAGAAGTGATAACTAGTTGTTCATTGACAATTGACATTGAGAGTTATTAGTAACAAATAAAAGTAACAAAATTTCAATAACTTTATTTATTTAAATTGTTTAAATTTGAATATATATTTTAAAAGTCATGCGATGTTTCATTAGCTCTTTTTCTGCATTTATTTAATTTAAAAAAAAAAAATAGGATAATTCTCACGCGACGACGTAATTATTTTTTTTTTGTCATGGATTGACAACACTGACTAGGCGTTGGCGAGATGATTCTTTTTTCTTTCCGGTGGGAGATTGAGAGAAAATAGACGTTTTTTGGTTGTACACGTTTTTTACCTCTCGCTAAGAGAGGTATTGGATTCATGCTAAAATTCGCATATCCAGATTTTATTGAATAAGCACGATTTAAGGTTCCTAGAATCCGATTATAACATTTTTAAAATGATGTCTGTGTGTGTGTGAGGATGTGTGTATGTGTATATGTGTGTATGTGTGTATGTGTGTATGTGTGTATGTCTGGATGTTGTAGCCACGATTTCTCAAAAACTATAAGACTTAAAAAATATTTAACTGCAGTTTCCTCAATCTGACATTCCTGGGAAGAGCTGAAAAGGTTTTGGTAACAATTGAACAACCGGAAGTAGTAGTTTCTTAGAAAAATTCTTCTAAATATAAATTTTTGGGAGTTTTTTTTATTAAATATTGAAGAACATAAAATTCTCCATCTAATACACTTAAAAATTTTATTATATCTTGTATAAATTTAGAGATAAAGACACTATATTTTATAGTGTAAACTAATCGCAGAGGCCAAGGCACTAAGGAAACCAGTTGACAAATTTCTAATGTTTATAACATGACACATGTCATTGTCAAATATCAACATTTTTAGTGACATTCTGATAGCTTTTTCTGGGAAGTATATTTAATTTTTCTTATTGTTTTATTAATTAAATATTTGAAATTATAGGTAAAATTGTGGTAAAATGCATATATTCATCAGAAATACCGCCAATCTGGTTAATGAATTGGAACAATCCTTGACATGAAAATGATATAAAATAGATATAATTAGAATTATATGTGTGCAGAAGACATGTTAAATACAATAAAAAACAATATTTGGGTAAAGTTCTGTAATATTTTGTTATAAAACGACGGTTCGAAATCGAAGTGCAATACAATACATATAGCCTAATATGGAAATGGCGAGAGGTCTTGTGCTGGCCACAACAGATTTTTTTACTTGAACTTGTGATTTTTTCCGTGATGGAAAATTGAGTATTAGTCTCGAGTGTTCGTTCCTCGTTAGTGGAAAAGGAGGTAAGCATTTCACTATCTTTTGTTGTAATTATTTAGCGTTGTATTTACTCGAATTGTATTTTTGTCGAGTTCTACATAATTTCTTTTGATGAGTCACGTTGGATTTCATACCGTGCGGTTTTGTCTGTGGAGTTGGTGAAGTGCTTACTTAAATTTTCCAGCGATTTCGTTGCAACTTGGAAGCGTCTAATTTGTCTTAAGGGCCTAGCCTCGTTTCGGTTTATCTAAATTTTGAGTTTCGATTTAATGCCACCAGACTAGTACCAAATTCCGCTTCGATGTTAAAATTCTCAGATTTTTTTTTGTATGGTAGTTGGGCAAAATTGTAAAATTTTTATACGACGTAAACCCCATGCTCATGTCATACTTTGACTTGTTCAGTCCCCCTGCGTACGGAGTACGCCTTCCTTCTTGTATCTTTTCCATATGAGTAGTTCTGTTTAACTTTTTATGCTCGAGTTATACCTTGACTCGACCGGTTATTTGCGTAAGGGATTCGCATTAAAAATTTGCTTGTATACCACAGTATTAGTAATTCTGTGTAAGTAGTAATTTATTTTTTGGGCTAAATTATTTAAGGGTAATTTTTTTGGTAAAATTTTTAGGATTTAAAAATTATTTCGGAATTCAAAATTTAATTAAAGTTTCCTACCGAATCATACATATCCTCTCCTATACCCTAGGCTGAATGTAGGTGAATGTAGGTTGTGAGTACATGACGTGACTATACAATTTCGGACTAGACAGATTTTCGGCTCGGTTTTTCCGCTTTAAAAGTCAACTTCTTAGAGTCAATTTCTTTTATCGTATTTATCCCTAAATTACCGTGGTAGCTACCATTTTTTTTTTTTTTTATGATAATTTGTAACTGATTGATTGTGCGCTACACTCGACTCGATGAAGTGTTTGTCCGGTATTAATCTTTTCGCGCTGCATTTTTTTGTAGTTTGTAAAGCCCTTTTGGCTTCTTTTATTATCGGGTTAATTGCTGCGCCCTTAGATTACCGTTTAGTCTTATTTTCCACTCTTCATTTTATTTCTATTCACTCTTTTTCGAATCTCTTCTTTTGCATGTGGCCGTTCTAGTTTTATCAAAAATTTTATTGTTATTTAAAATCTAGGTGCACTTTTGTAAATAATTTTTGTTATGTGAAAATTTTCGTTTTGTGATACATTCTCGTCTGGAGCTCTCGCTTAGGGCCTTCAAATTTTATGTACAGTCTAAAGCCCTTAAGGCACTTTGTAAATCTCTGTAGAGATATTTTTGCTGGCCAGATTTTTTTTAGGGAACATAGTGAAGGACTTACTCGGTTTTTTCCAGGATTGGGATTGAGAAGCGACTGAGGGCGGCAGCCCTTTCTGCAGTGGAACTTACTGGCATTTTAGTTTTTTTGATCTCTGCCGAAGTGGAATATTTCGCCCGACGACCTCCAAGGAAAACCAGTTTCGCCGTTGACTAAACCCTAGCCGTGTGGAGGCCTAGGCTGTAAAACTCTGACGTCGTCATAACCAGAGCCCAGAATTGGACTGGAGCAATAATTCAAACTCAGTTGATACTGACGACACCCGTTCACCTGCGTGAAACCACGGGATACAACGTTTCGACGTTACTTGAACAGAGTCAGATAACGAGTTGTTTATTTTTTTTATTCGTCGGTGCCGCCGCCGTTAGCAGGAGCGCTGACTTCAGTCCTTCTCTTTCCGGATCCCGGAAACGACCCAGGTGTCCCTTTCTATAATACTTATGCTTGTAAGTATAGTTCACATAAGTTCTAGCGTGAATTCTGTTACCGTAAAATTAAATATTTTTATAAAAAAAACTTTACTTTTTTTTTAGAGTTGACCTTACTCTAAACTTTCCCTGCTTATAAGGTCTGGCGCCCACTAATTTCTTTCGAGAAAAGTTCGTTTTTCACTTTTCCAAATTAAGTTGTACTTATTTATTAAATTTAATTCTGTCGCGAATACCTGTATCTCGAAATAAATTACAAAACCCTAGACCCAGCCACCGCTTTGCGTTTCAACTAGCCGGAGCAAATTTTATGAGTGTACACGTACAGGTAGGAGGAATTTGCTTATTTTTTGATTACTTCAATTATCCTCTTGTGTCACAATATATATATATATATATATATATATATATATATATATATATATATTTACACTTCACATATATATATACAAATTAAATAGGGGGACATGGCTTAACCATAGATTCCTGGAGCTAAAATAAGACGATTCAGCTAAACTTGCTTCTACTGGAAAGTGTACCATTTAGCCAGAATTCTGCTTCAAAGTTCTTCGCAAAAAAAATTAATTTTGCTTATAATAACAGAACGCTCTATATGATTTGCATGAAATTTGGTATGACAGTTCATATGGTTATAAGACATCTTTTAATGTGATAATTGTTATTATTAGTGAACAACTAGTGTATGAAACTTAGGTGTCCCAATATTAATTATACCGTAACTTTTTAATAGCCACGCCGATAACATAAACTTATTTATTTTTTATGAAAGATACATTCAATAGTAAACTTTTCTCTCTCTCTCTCTGTTTAATTTGGGATATCTGATACGGTTCAGACAGAAAAAAATAAAACCTGAGTGATTGCACCTTGAATTTTTTTAAAATAAATTTAATCTAGCAGTCTATCCATATGTCAAACACCTAATTTCTAATGACAGTAACAATTGTTTATGGGTTGTCAAAAAATTCCTTCGCATTATTCTAAAATTAGTAACATCCGTTTCTTCGGCCTAATAGTATTTTACTACCATTTTTATAAATAACACGAATAAATATGTTAGCTTACTCCTAAACAAGTTGAGAAGATTGACAACTCGTTACTGTAATTAAAAATTAGGTGTTTGACATTGGGATAGACTGCTAAATTAAATTTATTTTAAAAAAATTCACAATGCAGTCACTCAGATTTAATTTTTTTCTGTCTGAACCGTAACAGATATCACAAATTAAACAGAGAGAGAAAAGTTTAGTATTGAATGTATCTTTCTGAAAAAAAAAAATAATTTCATGTTATCGGCGTGGCCATTAAAAAGTTACGGTCTAATCAATGTTGGGATATCTATGGTTCACACACTAGTGGTTCACTAATAATAACAAGTCTCACCTTAGAAGATGACTTATAACCATATGAACTGTCATACCAAATTTCATCCAAATCGTATAAAGCTTATTTCTGTAATTATAAGCAAAATTAATTTTTTTTTCGAAGAACTTTGAAGCGGACTACTGGCTAAATGGTATACTTTCGGGTAGAAGCAAGTTTAGTTAAATCGTCTTATTTTAGCCTCAGGAATCTGTGGTTAAGCCAAGTCCCCCTATTTAAGAGACACTAGATAAATATATATATATATATATATATATATATATATATATATATATATATATATATAGGATTTGGTGTTAAGACAAAGAAAACAATAATTTTGAATTCGTATATTGAAACAACGTGTAAATACAATAATATAATATAAAATAAATGAATTTAATAAATGGAATAAAGTTATTATTTAAAATTTGGAATGTGCTTTATACAAGTGTTTGATTCGAGTCGCCTTCGTACAATGTACTTCGGTTTGGTTCTAGCGGTCGCTAATTGAAGCCGGAACTGCTCGCTGCTTGGTCATGTAAAATGTATCAAAAAATATAATAATATTATAAATTAACAATATTAGAAGCCATAGAAACGCAGAAAAATTCCAAAATATTATTGAACACATATCTGTCACTTTAGGAAATCCCCTCCTCAAGTTTGTAAAAACTTTTCTGATTTTTTAATTTCATATAACTCAGTAATTAGTTATTGAAATCACCACCTGTAATTAATTTGTATATATAATCTTACAATGATGTATTTGTTAGTACAACTGATGATAATTGCTTGGCAATCGAAATGTACATTTTGTGTCAATAAATAATATCTGAAGAAAAAGTTAGATTTTAATATTTATTAATGTTTTAATAAACAAACCTAAAGCACATGACTACCATAAATCAGGTATTTGTAAAATTTGTTGTAACGATTGCAGTTCTCCGTATACATATAGCCCTTACAAACAGAAATCTTAAAACTGGATTTACAGAACATATTAAAAATAACCCACCTTCAACTATGGGGACCCATCTAAAAATAGAGAATCATACCACTTCAATTGAAAACATAACACTCTTACATCATGAAACCAAATATAAAAACTTAATTCTGCTTGAAAAATACGAAATTCTTCTACTTAAAATCAATAATGAAAATTTAATAAATATTGTTACAACTTTTAATAATGGTTCATTATTTTTAAAATTACCGCCATTTTCTGAACAACAGACTGCGCACATTTTCACATAAACTTGAACCTACGAGCAAATAGTAATAGTAGTTACTATTTGCTCGTAGGCTTGAACCGACCTTTTTGATTTTTCGGTATATCTTCTCCCTTTGACTTGAAAAGGTCTAAATATGACTTTGAGATTTATTTTTATTATACATTAAACTTAATCTAAAATTTATACAATGTCTAATTTCAATTATTTTCACTGCTAAAGTTCTGAACGGTAAGCATTTTCTTATTTCACATAATTTCTTTTTCGGCTGTTTACACATTTAACTTTTTGAGAATTAATTTTGATCAATATATTTAATAATATAAATATACTTAAATGTATTTCATATTCGAATTTTTATATTATTTACAATATTACACCCGCTATTGCAACAATTTTATATTTACAGTATTACATATAACAATGTTTTATATATTTAACACTATTATTATGTCAAATCTTGAAGCTCTCGAAACGGTCTTAGAATTACACATACACCCTAGCATAACTAATACAAGTCATAGCAGTGCCTGCTTAAAAAATTAAATAATTTTGGCAAAAGAAATTATAATCATATTATGCAAAATAATAAAATTAGAGATCAGTTCCTAATAAAATTTAAATTCGATTCTAACTGTGCTGCAAATTTTTGTGAAAAGTTTGCTAAATTAGAGCATTTATATTTTAATTCTGACAGCTCAGATGAGCTTTACAAGACGCAATTAAATTATCGGCCAATAATTCGGGTATGTTGAAAGTATTAAAACTTCATGATAATACAAATCGAAACATAAAGAATAAAAAAATCAATGCAACAAGTAGAGAAAGCAAGAGACAAGTTAATAGTAACTTAAGAAAATACAAAAGTAAACCCACTCTACTAAACATTGAAAAATTTTTAGAGAGCAAAAAACAATATAAAAATACCATCAATGGGAAAATTTCTATCTTTTTTTACACGGTTGTCACTCACCTTTTAATATTACTGCTTCTTACTTTGACTGTCTTCACCCCCTCCTAGACCGTCAAATTGACTTAGATGAACTTCAAGAAAGTATTTCAAACTTTAAAAACGCGAAAGCTGCGGGGACCGATGAAATTAATTATGATTTTTTTAAAAATCTGCCTGATAACTGGCTGCACTATGTACTTAATTTATTCAACGTAATTTTCACAAGCGAAAAAATACCTGAGGAGTGGTCTAAAATTCATATTCAAAAAAGGGGATAGAAAAATACCAGAAAATTATCGTGGCATTGCGCTGTTAAATAATATAAGCAAAATATTTACACAAATACTTTACTCAAGGTTGGAAAAATGGATAAAGCAAAATAACATTCTCTGTGAAAATCAGGCGGGTTTTAGAAAGGGGAGAAGTGCAACAGACAATATTTTTACTGTATCCTCTATCATTTATTTGCAACTGCGAATTAATAAAGGAAGGCTTTATACTACATTTATCGATTTTAAAAGAGCCTTCGGCACTATAAATCATTCTAGGCTATGGCATAAACTCTACGAAAATGGTTTCAGTTCAAAATACATAAGAATTTTACAAAACCTTTATAGTGAGGCTCAAATATTTGTCAAGTGCCTAGGTTCTGAAACCTCAAATACCCCAATTTATCTTAAAGGCGGCGTGTTACAGGGCGAAATACTCAGCCCAATACTTTTTGCTTTATATATTAATGATTTAGAAAACTTCTTAAGGAGTAATGGACAAAGAGGCATAAATATTGACGGCAGCACTCGCGTGATCTTATTATGTTATGCTGACGATTTAGTGGTTCTTGGTGACTCACCAATTTCACTCCAGTTAAAATTAAACCTTATTGGAAAATACTGTGAACAAAATTTTCTAAAGACTAAAATCCTGCCATTTCACAGAGAGCGTTTACCTAGTATCCCCTTTTCTTTTAAATATAATAATACAAATTTAGAAGTAGTCAAAAAATTTTCTTATTTGGGTGTAGTATTCTCATCTTCGGGAAAATTTTTATTACAGCTGAAAAAAAGCAACGGTAGCTATCGCTAAAGTAAATAATATACTGTACAAAAAGAAGTCGCATAGCTGGAACGAAAGTATCTCCTTTTAGAATCAATAGTTAAAGCTACGGCTCTATACGGATCCGAAATTTGGGGGTTGAGATACCGGGAAAACTTAGAAAAATGTCAATTAAAATTTATTAAAATCATTTTTAAGTGTCCTAGAACTACACCCGGTTACATGGCAAGATTAGAAACAGGTACCCAACATACAGTCTGTAAAATCTTAAATAGAGCGCTAAACTGGTTATATAAAATACACACGATGGATAGTAATAGATATTGTCCTGAATAGATTAAAATTACTAGATACGAATACTAGACGTTGTTCTGAGCTTAACTGGTTCTCTCAGTTGAAAGAATTTTTAACTAAATATGAATTAATGGAATTAATGGAACATGGATACTCCATTAACAAAAAATGTAATTAAAAATTTAGTTGATAGCATCACCAAAAAATTCATAAATCTCGATATTATTAGTTTAGAAAACGGTAGCTACAACAACTATTATAAATTAATCAAAACCAGTCCTAATATCGAGAATTACTTAGTAGACAAAAATAATTGGGCAAAAACTCGTATAATTGCATGTTTGAGATTAAATGGTAAAAGATTTGTTTCAATTTTCTATAATAACATTAGATATACTTGGGATGCTGACGTCACATGTCTCGCGTGCAACTCAAATGCTAAAGAAAATTTAGAACATTTTCTTATCTATTGTCCAACCTACAAACCTTACAGAGATGTGTACTTCTCTCAATACCTTGTCCCATCAAATAACTCTAACCCACTGGCAATATTATTAGATAATTTGGATAAAAAAAAAATAATGATCTGTTTTATTTTGTAACCCGAAGTCTAGCTTTAAAAAGTTTCTATTACAATGAATAGCATTTTGTAAATGTAGGTAAAAAGCAACATATTTACATTTTATATAATCATATTTAGGAATGTAAAATATATCTATGTAAATTTTTATTTCATCATTTTGGGTATTATTTAACACTTTACGTGCACTAATTATAGAAAATAAGCTGTAAGTTATATTAAGAACTTGCATATTTTGTACATTTACTTTTTTTATTGTTTGTTAAATGATATATTTAAATATTTATGTACATCTCTCTCTTTGTAAGAGGTCTAGAACCTTGAAGCAAATAAATTATTATTATTCTTATTATGTATAAAATATGTATTCTACCTATGTACCATAATTTTCAGCTGGTCATGCCCGATGATAGGATTCTTTGAAATCCTGAAATCGATCGCAACTATAGGAATAAATAAAAATTAAAATATTCAATTATAGTATACTTATAAACTACACCACTCCTAATACAAATCATGTATACTAAACTGGAGAACTTTATCAACAATTTATATAGTAAATTTACAGGAAATTTTGTCCTCTACAAGTTGCCAAATAACTTTTTTCAAAATGCACCAGAAAGAAGTTATAAGTAAAAATCTAAAAAAATGCTGATTTTCGGTAATTAAAGTAATAATAAAGCAATTTTCAAAATGGATGTTTCGCGGTAATCTGTGTATTCTATAAGTATTTCACTTATTCCTTATCTGTAGTAGCTGAGTACATCTAACAGAATATAATGAAATATGAAGATAATTATTTATTTATAGCTAGGAAAAGTGGTAAAATGTCAATATTTTTCTAAGGTTTCTACTTTTGCCTTGTTGGGAACGGCACAGCTCCACCGCTATTGGTTTAACAAAAGACAAAATAAGCCTGAGATTTAGAAAATTGAGTCTTACAATATATAATCTTCGGCAAATAACTCATTCTGACCTGAAGAGCAGTAGAAAGAAGCGGAAGGCAAATAAAAAAAGGAAGTGCTGTTTATTAAAATATTTTTTTAGTAGTCTCTTGAGACGTTTGCCAACACATAATTACGTTCATTTTGCATCTATACATTATTATTCTGTTTCAAAATGAATTATTTGAAAAGCCACTTTTCGTTTTTTTTTTTTGTTTGTTAATTGGATTTTGTAGGTAATTAAATTCTCTACAAGATTGGAGTGTATTTACGCTAAAATGATGTGTTACGGAGCTATTGCGATGTAAAGTGGATTTTTTTTTGCTAAGTTCGCAATTTTAGCCTTTTTGTAAGCTTCATAGCTCCGTTGTTATTAATCGTACAAAATAACTTTTAATAACTAATTTGCAGGAAATTTTATCCTCTATAAGTCGACAAATAACTTTTTTTGCACTAAAATACACCAGAAAGAAGTTATAAGTAATTAACTGAAAAAGAGTCGATTTTCGGTGGTTTTTACAATATGTTGGAGGGAGCAGAGGAGAGAGGATTGTGGAAATTTGGATTTTTCACTAGCCCACCATCCTATACAACATATAAAAAAAATTCAGAACTATCCGACCTTTCGTAGGGTAAAATCCTTTCGTTCACTGGACTAACGAGTTCCAAAAAATCCAATACATTACATACCTGTAACAGAAAATGTATAATACGATATCAATATCCCACTCGATGCTACCAGAAAATAATAATAATGATGATAATAATAATAATAATAATAATAATAATAATAATAACTTTATTTTGCATAAGCTATACAATAACAGAAATGAAATTTGTAAATATACAATAAAAGCCGCCTCGGTGGTCAAACGTGTAGAGGCAACGTGTAGACAGCGCTCAAAGCGACCTTCACCGCTCGAACCCGGGGTCGTGGGTTCGATTCCCACCAGGGTCTTGGGTGTTTGTGCGTGTCTTGACATACTTTATATATAAGCAAAGATGTAAAACATAAACTTGTAAATGGACCATTTTCACTGAAAATGAGACATCTGTCGGAAGTTTGTAAACTAAAAATAGTAAACCTAAACGTCATAAGGTTCTTCGTTTTGATTATGTGAATTTAAAGGCGGCAAGATGAGTGTAAACATTATCAATTAAGTTCAATAAATAATAACTTAATTTATTTACCACTTGTTAAGTTTCAATAATAAGAATATTAATATAAAATGCCAGATGAAAATATTTTGGTTGCCACAATGATCCATTTTCATCTCTTCGATTTATCCATCTTATACATTCATTCTTTATTTTAATATTTGCGAGAAATAAATGCCACGAAACATTTTTGTTATGTTTTGAGTTGTTTTGACACCCAGGGACACAACAATACACACCCATTTTATATTTTACCACGATAATAAAATTACACAAATGTCAAAATAATATACAATGGATAGCTTAGCTCAAGGTTAGATGATAACAGCAAAATTTCTACCTATATTAATTACATATAACCTATTTACTTAAATAATACACTCGTAATTTAGCCTTAATATTTTTAGGTAATTCTAAATTTTTGAACATAACAGGTACACCATTATAACTATTTACTCATTTAAAATTTTTGTCCTTGCATTGTGTTTCTTTGTGTTTGTGATGTGTAATATTTATTATTCTTTCAAGTTTTATATTTATTTATATTTTCAATTTTAATTAATTTATTTTGAAAATACTCTGGTTGTAGCTCTAACTTTATTTTATATATCAATAATATTATCTGCATTTCTACTAAACCTTTAATATTGCACCAATTTAATTTTAAGAGCATAAATTGTACACTTGTTTCCCCATTGCAGTTTAAAATTAGCATTGCCGTATTTTGAAGCAATTGTAACTTTTTTAAATTTGTTTCACTGTTTCAATGTAACAGAACATGTATGGAATGCAATTTTAATATCCCAACTCTGTTAGACAGAGCTATGTAATAGCGGGAGTAATAATTTCAAATTATATTTGCAATTTAGAATTTTAAAGCCGAAAGAGGTATGCTGCGACCAGGTTATTTTTAATGGTGACTAACCAAACCTAATTTAGAATTTGGATAAAACGAATAGCCAAAAATTAATCAATTAAATTTGGAAAAAATCAAATAACGGTTTGATGAGTTTGGAGGGCAAGAGGCAAGACAATAAAACTGAAGCCAATTTACTTACAACTGTCTATCAACTAATTTTCGCACCCGCTCTACTGTATTGGACGAGGGGAATGTTTTGTTCCTCTGATTGGATAGCTCAACTTTCAGAAAATGACTTGTCAGCTTGGAATGCCAGATAAACTTTCTCAGAGTTGATCTGCCCTTAAATATTTGAGTAGGTATGTAACTAATTTTGAAGGCTATACCAAAAATTTGGACAAAGATAATAAACTTTACAACTACTGAACTAATAAACGGAATTTCGAATTTTTTGCCAAACAAATCTATTTTCTTAAAGACGAAATTTTATACCCACAAAAGAACAGTTTTAATATCGTAGCTTTTTTGTATACTTACTGCGTGACCATAATATTAATTTATTTATTAAAATTAAATATAATTCGATCTGTTAACGTGAAAATCTTAAATAACCAATAATTATATCATTCCTTTTAAAAAAGTACTGTACATATAAACTTTAATTTTAGTTGTTAACACTGATAGAAACACCTAAAAATATCAGAATGTACCAGTAACTATTGATAAATTTTTAACATTTTTTTTTACAAAAACACGGATTATAGAAAAATTGTACTCAAGAGGTATTAAAACAATTTTACTTTTTATTTTTGTATTTTAATCTGAACATTATTATTTATTTAATATTGTAATGTTTTCATTTATTTAATGTGAGTTTAACAATTAAACCAAGTGTTTATTTGCTTAATTTATTTTAGGCATGATATTTACACTACATAACTCAACAACAATACATAATAATTACACTCGCTCTTGATGTTTAACTAGATAACTTAAGACCCCAAAAACTTTTTAACTAATTAAGAAATACGTATAATACACGTAAATTTCTTTAAAATTCCGCGATCCCCAAAAAATCTTCCACGGCTCAAGGGCGAGGGAACAATGCTTCTTTAGATTTTTATTTGCCTTCAATACGGCGTATATTTGTCAAAGTAAAAATATTTAATAAAAGTTAAAGAAAAGTATAAATACTTTTAATAAAAAATTCCGTTGTGGGTGCGGTTAATAATTACCTTCTTTCTTTCGTATTTTTATTTTATATAAACATCATATTTAAAATTACTTTTAAATATTTATAACGAGAAAGTTATTCTAGTCGCCTGCGCCATAGACTAAAAACACTCGAGTAGGCGAAAACAGAAGTGAAGTAATATAAAAAAAACAGATTCTGTCTGTCACTTTTTGTATTTTTGATTTTCAGTGTATTATTTTATATTAATAAAATATATTCGTTACAACGGGCGTCCCAAAGTAAGACCGATAAAAGTGTATTAGAAGTGAAACATTTTGTTATTCTTAATAAAGTAATTAACATACACTTCTTGGCTTATAACAGTTTAACTCTTGAGGTTTTTGATATAATATTTTACAAGATGTCAGAATATTATTTTTACTTATTATTCATCTGTTTTTATATATGTTTGTTACGACTTCCGTGTTGTATGACACGAACTGTCATCTATATAATACCATGACATTAACTGTCATTTACATTATACAAATCAAAGTTCAACACGCCCCCTCGAATTTAACTTTGTATATTATTACAAAATTAAAATCGTAAACAATAATAATAATTAACATTTACATATTTGAATGTTGTTCCTTTCATTTATAAACTTTTCCTTGCATAAAGGTTTAGTTAGGAAGTCAGCTAAATTTTTATCTGTACAAACATATTCTATTGTAATTACATTTTTGATAACTAAGTCTTTAACAAAATGTTCTTTTATTTCAATATCTTTGACTCTTCTAGAATTTTCGTAAGTCTTTGTCATTGAAATTGCACTTATATTATCCACATACAGCACCGGTTTTACTTTTTCACCGAAGTCCGTAAGCAGTCCTTTAAGATTCACCAGTTCTTGAGCTGATGCAGCTGCTGCGACGTGCTCGGCTTCTGCCGTTGAGAGCGCGACACTGCGTTGTTTACATGAAGTCCAGGATACAGGGTTTCCATTATGAAAAGCAACATATCCAGTTGTGCTTTTCCTATCTCGAGCATCTCCAGCCCAATCTGCATCTGAGTAAATTTTCAATTCGGATGCGTTTATTTTGGAGTTTTTATAATAAAGAAGTCCATAATATTTTGTTTCTTGCAGGTATCTTAGTATGCGTTTACCTGCTTTCCAATTTGTCTCTGTAGGATTATCTAGTACTCTACTGAGAAAAGATGTAGCGAACATAATATCGGGCCTCGAAGTAGTAGCTAAGTACATTAAGCTACCAATGAGTTCTCTAAATGGAACATCAATTAATTTCGTTTCCTTTCCAGCTTGGAAACCAGTTTCCATGGGTGTAGTCATGCCTTTGCATTGAATAAAATTAAATTTGTTCAAAATTTTATCAATATATATATCGTTTGGGAAATGAAAATATTATCCTTATTCTTTGACATTTCCATTCCTAAAAACCTTTTCATTTCTCCCATGTCCTTTGCTAAAAAATTTTGGTTTAATTCTGCTATTAGTTTGTCGCAATTTCCAATTAATAACAGATCATCCACAAATATTACTATCCATGCATCATTTTTATAGTATAAACAGAAATCATTATTTGATCTGTTAAATCCATTTTCCTTAATAAATGAATCAATTGTCTCATTCCAGCATTTTGGTGCCTCTCGCAGACCATATAATGCTTTGTTTAACTTCAACACTTTATCTTGTTGTTCATTTATGCCTTCAGGAATTTTTATATAAATATCTGAATCCAAGTTGCCATTTAAAAATGCTGATGGAATATCAAATTGTCTTATTGGTAAATTTTTATTCAGCACCTGCGAAATTAAAAGTCTAATTGTTGACATTCTAGCCACAGGAGCATACAAATATCCAAATTCTTCTGTTTTTTACCTCTCGCTAAGAGAGGTATTGGATTCATGCTAAAATTCGCATATCCAGATTTTATTGAATAAGCACGATTTAAGGTTCCTAGAATCCGATTATAACATTTTTAAAATGATGTCTGTGTGTGTGTGTGTGGATGTGTGTATGTGTGTATGTGTGTATGTCTGGATGTTGTAGCTATGATTTCTCAAAAACTATAAGACTTAAAAAATATTTAACTGCCTGTTAACTCAATCTGACATTCATGGGAAGAGCTGAAAAGGTTTTGGTAACAATTGAACAACCGGAAGTAGTAGTTTCTTAGAAAAATTCTTCTAAATATAAATTTTTGGGAGTTTTTTTATTAAATATTGAAGAACATAAAATTCTCCATCTAATACACTTAAAAATTTTATTATATCTTGTTTAGATTTAGAGATAGAGACACTATAATTTATAGTGTAAACTAATCGCAGAGGCCAAGGCACTAAGGAAACTAGTTGACAAATTTCTAATGTTTATAACATGACACATGTTATTGCCAAATATCAACATTTTTAGTGACATTCTGATAGCTTTTTCTGGGAAGTATATTTAATTTTTCTTATTGTTTTATTAATTAAATATTTAAAATTATAGGTAAAATTGTGGTAAAATGCATATATTCATCAGAAATACCGCCAATCTGGTTAATGAATTGGAACAATCCCTGACATGAAAATGATATAAAATAGATATAATTAGAATTATATGTGTGCAGAAGACATGTTAAATACAATAAAAAACAATATTTGGGTAAAGTTCTGTAATATTTTGTTATAAAACGACGGTTCGAAAGCGAAGTGCAATACAATACATATAGCCTAATATGGAAATGGCGAGAGGTCTTGTGCTGGCCACAACAGATTTTTTGATTTGGAATCCTTTTGCCACTAATCGTGCCTTTTTTGTACCATCTTCTTTTGTTCGAAAAACCCATTTAGTCTCAATTGCTTTTTGTTTATCTGGTAGTTTTGTTATTGCCCATGTTTTATTCTTCTCAAGCGCTTCTAATTCTTTGTCTATTGCTTTCTTCCAATCTTTATCCTTCATGGCTTCGGTAAAATCTTCAGGGTCTTTTTCTTTTGATATTAAGCAATATGCCATATACAGTTCATAATCGTCAAATTTCTTCGGTATTTTCCTATGCCTTTTTTCATTTTCAGAAGCTTCTTCTACACTGTTTTCTTTATTATCAGAATTTTCTTCAACAATAGTTTCTTCATCTTCTTTACTTTGTAAATCTATATTCTGTGTTTGTATACTTTCTGATTCACTTTCTTCATGATATACATAATTATTTTCATCAAAACGAACGTCTCTTGAAATTACAATACTTTTCTTAACAGGGTCCCACAATCTGTATCCAGTTCCACCGTAGCCTACCATTCTTGCTTCATTTCCTCTTGCTTCTAGTTTTCCTTGCTTTGGTAGCTGCAAATACCAGGCTTTGCACCCAAAAATTCGCAATTTAGAAAGATCTTGTTTGCCTAGAAATATCTCAGCGGGTACTTGTCCATTCACAGCTCTCGAGGGACATCTATTTAACTGATATACAGCACATCTTACAGCTTCACCCCATAGATATTTAGGTAATTTTGTTTCTACAAACATGGTTCTAACTTTATCGAGAATCGTCCTATTGAGTCTCTCCGCCACGCCGTTTTGTTGCGGTGAGTAACCTACTGTCATCATCATGATTTGATCTGTTAAATCCATTTTCCACTTTTTGCACAATATCGTCTAAAATTATTGCTTGTAAATTCACCACCTCGATCCGATCTTATACGACAAACTGGTTTTCCCTTTGCTTTTAATTCTTTTATATAATCTTTTAATTTTTCTTCGGCTTCTTGTTTCAGTTTCAGGAGATAAACAACTCTAAAATGTGAATAGTCGTCAGTTATTGACAAATAATATCTCTCACCAGAAAAAGTTGCTTCTGTCACTGGCCCCCAAATGTCACAATGTAATAATTTTCCTATTCGGGATGACCGTGGAGCTTGATGTTCTTTGAATGGTAAACGTGTAGCTTTACCTTTCTGGCATGAGTCGCATATCTTTTTGCTGTAAGGAAGACCAAGTAACTGTAATCCTCTTCTATTTACATGGCCCAAACGAATATGCCATAATTCATCAGGTTGTGACAGGATTCCTTTTTCAATTTCTAACTCCGATAACGGTGTGAATTGTGCGATAAATAAATTGTTTTCTTTATTACAAACTAATTTTATATCTTTTCTATTTAATTCAGCATGATTTTCAAAAACTGTCACACTAAATCCTGCTTTATTTATTTTTTGTACCGACAGTAAGTTGTAGGCAAGGTTTTGAATGACAAGGGCTTCAATATTTAATACATGTCCACTATTTGCACGTACACGTAAAATACCTTTTTCTTTTGCCATAATGCATTTTCCATCTACTATTCTTATACGTACTGGTTCAGTTTGTTTTACATCCGACATCATAATTTTCACATATGAACCTACCAAATTATTTGTGGCTCCAGAATCAATAACAAAACTTATATAATCGGGTTTAGCAATGTTATTTGATTCAGCAGACACTGCAATAAAGCTGATTTCTTCATTAGCTACATTTACTTTTCTTTCTTGGTTATTATTTTGGAAATGTTTTCCTCTTCCTCGATAACCTCTTGGTAAAATCCATTGTTAATTTTTCCGTTGTTGTTTCTAAGACAGTAATTACAGTCTCATATGTAGGCGGTAGTGTCAATAATAAGTGACAAACTTTATCATCTTCTTGAAGTTTGGACCCCATTGATTCAAGATCGGAAATTAATTGATCAAATGTAACAAAGTGATCTTGCAAATCTGTTTTATCATTACATTTAAGTTGTAACAACTGTCGACAAATATAAAGTTTACTTAAAATACTTTTTCTTTCAAATATCTTTTCAAGATTTTTCATCATTTCATATGCTGTTTTTGCACTTCGTACATACTCTATATGTTTATCTGAAATGCCCATTACAATATCCGATCTTGCTTTTGCGTCTCTTTCATTGAACTTTATCTTTTCAGTTTCGCTCATTTCTTCAACATTACTTTCGTTAAGCACCATTTCTTTTACTCCTTTCTCTTCAAGTACATTCATCATCCTAAATTTCCAATTTGAGAAATTCGTGGATGACTCTAGTGTCGGCTCTGGGACGCTTTGCTCCGAATTCATTTTCTACGTGTACACACTTAAATACAATATCTGGGCCCATAACCTTTTGTTATTCTTAATAAAGTAATTAACATACTCTTCTTGGCTTATAACAGTTTAATTCTTGAGGTTTTTGATATAATATTTTACAAGATGTCAGAATATTATTTTTACTTATTATTCATCTGTTTTTATATATGTTTGCTACGACTTCCGTGTTGTATGACACGAACTGTCATCTATATCATACCATGACATAAACTGTCATTTACATTATACAAATCAAAGTTCAACAAAACATGCGTGTTAGTGGTAGTTATTTTGGTTTGTGAACCTCGCTCCATTCGTTTGTACTTGTTTGGTTCTCGTCGTTCGTGATCGACTCGGTATTATTCGGTAAAGTCCGCTAAACGTCAAAATCGTCACGTCAAACGTCAAAACGCAGTTTACTGTCAAAGTGATTGAAAATGCCGCCGAAGAAGGACTATTCTCAAGAACAAAATGTTGTTTCTTCATAGTCACAGAAGAACATTGTTATGTTGGAAGAACAGTTTCGCTCACTCTTAGCTGAAATAAGAGGTCAGTCAGTCCGTGAAGTTTCTCCAGTGTTAACAATAACTGCATGCGGGAGTTTCGTGAAATGTAGTACGCGTTTTAACGGGGATGAACACTCGGACGTAGACGCATTTATTGACGCGATAGAGACATATAAACAATGTGCAAACATTTCAGAAGAGAATGCTCTGCGTGGTTTGCCAATATTATTTGCAGCTACATGGTGACAAGGAATAAAAGAAACCCTTAAAAATTGGAATAGTGCAATTAGTACATTGAAAGATGTTTATTCACGGAAGTTGCCTCCTCACCTGATATATAGGGAAATATTTGATCAGGAACAGAAAGCCGGTGAGTCAATTGAAATATGTATTTGTAGCATTCGAGCGTTGTTTTTGCAGTTACCATATACGTTTAGTGAAGAAGCTCAACTTGATATGGTTTTTGGTTTATTAAACCATAAAATTAGGAAACGAATGCCACGAAATAATTTCAAAACATTCAAGGAAATGTTATCCCTTGCACGTAGTATTGAACAAGCTGTACAGGAACCAAAAGTGACTAAGACGACAAACACAATAACACCGGAAAAAAGAAGCAATTCAGAAAAGCCTAAGGAGTCGAAGTGTGTTTATTGTAAAGCATATGGGCATATCAAAGCAGACGGCTTGAAGCTAAATAAGAAGGAAGACAAGACTGTATCATCTACAGGCAGTAGTAGATCTACTTCAGTATGTTTTGGATGCAGAACATATACGTACAAAATGTCCGACATGTTCGCAAAAGATTGCAACTACAGAAACTCAGATAAATTCTATAATATTTTATAGTGTTTTAGCACTCAGTTCTGGTAGTAGAAGACCTCTTTTACCAATTAAAATAGCTGGTGCTCATGGTGTAGCATTTGCAGATTCCGGTGCTCAAGTCCACTTAGCTGGTGCTACATTGTATGACCTATTACGTGAAACAAATCATGTTTTCACCGACAAAAATGTCATTTGCAGATGGACGATCACATGGTAAAAGAGTTCTTCAAACTGAAACGCACGTAAAAATTCAACACAAAATAGTCAAGACTGTCTTTATTGTTTTACCTGAAATTAAAAACAACCATACTCTATTAGACACTCGGATTTTGGAAGAAGAGAGAATAGTTCTCAACTTCTCGGAAAACAAGTAGTTTTTCGCTGATAAACCGGATGTAAAATTTAATTTTATCAATGAAGATGAAATTATTAAGAACAAATAACTGTTAGAAGTAAGCGAAACGTAAGTTACGTGATGATGAGCGTCAGGAGCTAACTCCATAAGAAAAATAAAAATTAAATGCATTGTTAGATGCTCATGAAGACGTCTTTCGAGACGGGGGAGCGCCTACATCATTCGCAGTGCATGTTATAAAAACAGGTGACCATCGACCAATTTCAACACCGTCTTATAAACGGACCACGCAAAGAGTTCTTGGGCAAAGAAATTGATCGTCTTCTAGCCGAAGGAATAATTGAAGAGTGCGAATCTGCTTGAGCGAGTCCAGTTGCACTCTTACCAAAGAAAAATTCGTATAGACTATGTGTTGACTACAGGAAGCTGAATGCGGTTACAGAAGTTGATACATATCCTATGCCTCGCATTGAACATTTATTGCATTCTGCGAAGAGTACGAAGTATTTGCCAACCATTGATTTGCAATCTGGATACTGGCAAGTACCGGTTAAAGACCACTGTCTTTAACCGGTTAAAGACAGTGATAAAGACAAGACATGTTTTACAATTCAATTTGGTGTTATCGTTTCATTCGTATGCCGTTCGGACTAAGAAACGCACCAGCAACATTTATGAGGCTCATGAATCGCTTTCGCGCCGGTTTACGGGATAAGTCGGTATTCGCGTACTTAGATGACATTTTAGTGCTAACAGATACAGATACGTGCGAAAAACATATTGTGGACCTTATTTCAGTTTTTAATAGATTGAGACTATTTAATCTTCGTGCGCGACGCGAAAAGGGTTTTTTATGAGAGGTTCTCTTAAACATTTGGGACACGTGATTACACTCGACGGTATTCGCCCGGATATGGACAAAATCGCCACAATTAGTGAAATGTCATTACCTACATGTGTTAAACATGTAAAAAGCTTCGTTCAAACCTGTTCATGGTTTAGGAAGTTCGTCCCAGGATTCTCAGAGATTGCCAGACCTCTTACCAATCTCCTAAAGAAGAATGTCGTTTTGAAGTTTGAAGATAAAGAAACGAAGGCATTTGAAGTACTCAAAAATAAACTGGTAAGTGCTCCCATATTACAACAGGCAAACCCGTCCATGTCATATACGTTGCGTATCGATGCAAGCAATTTTGCACTTAGATCAGTTTTACTACAGGGGGAGGAAAATGAAGAAAACCGATGTAGTACGCAAGCCGTTTGCTAATTCCATCTGAAAGAAATTATTCATCCGTTGAAAGAGAAGCTTTGGCTGTTGAGTGAGCTACGAAAAAGTTTCGTTGCTACTTAGAAGGAGCTGAAGTTACTATAGCTACAGACCATCAACCTCTCCAGTGGTTATTCCAAATCAAAACACCCATTAGACGTATATCAAGATGGGTTATGCATATTCAAGGATTGAATATGAAGATTAAATATGCTCTCGGAAGAATTAATGTGGTGGCGGATACCCTATCTAGACCATTTAATCAAGAACAAGAAGTTCTGAATATAGGTTCTGTAAGTGTCGAAATACCCAGTTTAACAGCTGAAGATCTCTGCTCTAAACAATTAGAAGATGATGACTTAAAGAGAATTATTGAAGGACTAGAAGGTGAGGTTCCAAATGAATTAGGACTGTGGATGGAACGTGGTTATTGTCTAGCGAATGGTGTTCTTTATTTACTTGACGATGATCGTGAAGAGCCACGATTAGCCATTTCCAGAGAAATGAGACCAGATATCATGAAGTGCTATCATGATGCTCCCACTGCAGGTCACGATGGGGTTGAGAGAACTTGTAGAAAGATTGCTTCCAAGTACTATTTTATCGGTATGAGAAAACATATTGCTGATTACATCAAGTCTTGTTTAGATTGTCAACGTTACAAGATCAATCACTTGAAGTCGTTTGGTTTAGTACAAACTCCTGTACCTGCGAAAATATTTGAAACCCTGGCAATCGATTTGTTTGGTTCATTGCTAGAAACGCTGTCAAACAATCGATGGATTTTATAATTGATGACACTGCATCTAAATGAGTTGAATTATACTCTTTACAAGTTGCAAGGGCGGAAAATTGTAGTTGAATTTTAATTGACGAAATATTTTTACGTTACGGAACACCCTGTAAGATTATTAGTGACAATGGAGTTCAATTTATTAGCGCAGTTATGCAGAAGATAACATATTGCTTTAAAATATTAATAATAAATAACCTTTTTTCACAAATTATATCTTCACGTTACTCTTTTACTTAATTTAATATATTACTTTAAAATTGATATGCCGTTTATTCCACTTTATTATGCCGAAAGTAATCCGGTCGAGAGAAAAAATCGAGATCTGAAGACTTAACTAGCAATATTGGTACAAGATAAACATGATATATATGACTTTCATTTACCTAGCATACGTTATTGCATCAATTCCACGGTTACGGAAATAATGGGAATGACACCTGCGTATTTGACATTTGACAGAAAAATACGAGCACCATTTGATCCAATCTATGGCTTACGCAAAGTTGTCGACTCTGAAAATATTGTGGCTGGCTTGGAAATTTTGAGTGAAGTTTTAACTGAAGCCAAGGAGAAGACTGAATTGAATCAAGACAAATCGAAGTTTTATGCTGATAAATTGAGAGTTAATTGCAAGGTTTTCAAGCTCAATGCCCTTGTGTTATTGAAGACTAACGTTCTTGAGTTCAGCTTTGAAACGACTTCCTGCCAAGCTGGCTCTAAGAAGGGTTGGTCCTTATGAGATTCTTCAATCTGTTTCTCCGACTACCTACATCTTATCCGTTCAGCACACTAAAGCCAAGTTAGGTAGATTTCGTATTTCAGATTTAATACCTTTCTTCGACCGAAACGAAGAAATTCCAACTCCGACTGCACCGAAGAGAAATCGTTGCCGCCCAAAGAAAAATGTTGCCTTTCATACGAGGTCGTCATGTGGCAGTCAAAGGGGGAGAGTATAACGAGAAAGTTATTCTAGTCACCTGCGTCAGAGACTGAACACACTCGAGTAGGCGAAAACAGAAGAGAAGTAATATAAAAAAGTTCTGTCTGTCACTTTTTGTATTTTTAATATTCAGTTATGAGTATTATATTATATTAATAATATATATTCGGTACACATTTCAAATTTATTCGGTAAATCTTTCAAGTCGACAAAATTATTTGATAATCGTCTACTTATATACATATACAGGCTGTTTCAGACCACCCATCCCAGAACTACGATGTGCTCTACAAGTTCAGGAAAAAAACTAGCTTAGCATAATCTTATCTGAAGAATTTAATGCCAGTAGTTTTAGAATTTCTAGAATTTACCGGAAGTAGGCCTAACTACACTCAAGTTAAGTCAATTATGGTTTATGTAACACAGAATGGAATTCTTCCTCAAAACCAATCTGGTTTTAGATATGGACATATATGCCTAATTAATATTCTGGATACCTTAATTAAAAATTATGATGAATCAAAATTATCTTTCCTGATTCAAATAGATATCTCTAAAGCTTTTGAAACGGTTGATCATTCTTTATTATTGGCGAAATTAAAATATAAATTTTCAGAGAATGCATTGAAGTGGTGTAAGAACTATTTCAGTAACAGGGAATTTCGAGTTAGTATGTCTAATAACTCTATAACGTTAGATTCACCCCCATTCCAACTAGTACGTGGGGTACCTCAAGGGTCTATTCTGGGGCCACTGTTCTTTTTACTATATATCGCAGATTTACATGCCGAACTAAAACATTGCGATATTCACTCATATGCTGATGACACACAAATATTAGCATTGTGTTGTTCCTCAAATATGTCCAATGTTATTAATAATATTAATTCCGATCTCAATATTCTAGTTCAGTGGGTTAAGGACAATGGTCTTAGAATTAATCCAAACAAATTAACGATGTTAGTTATAGGAAACTGCGAAGCACCTCTTATAAAGCTTGACGGAATTCAACTTCAGCCTGATAAATTTTGCAAAAGTTTGGGTGTATATTTGGATCCAAACCTTAATTTCAAGTTCCATTTACAGGCTAAAATGAAGGCAGCGGTGATTAAGTTAAAGCACTTGTATCAGTTTTGTGACATCGTAACGTCTGATGTAAAATTACGCTTAATTAATTCACTTATACTGCCATTATTTGATTATTGTGCATGTGTATATGTACGTAATTTACCTCAAGCAGATAAGCACAGATTTCAAGTTTTTCAAAATTCATGTTTTGATCACAATGTCCGTAAATTTGATCACATTTCAAGATATAGAGAGTTAGCAAAAAGGATAACATTGAATCTCGTACAAGAAAAATGCATTTGACTTTAATTCATAAAATCCTAATAACTAGTACTCGTTATCTGTACAATAAACTAGTTCCAAAATTTTATAATTATAGTCTACGTATTAAGAATTTATATATTGCGCCATCGTTTAAAAAAAAAAAAATAAATGCTCATTTTCCTATTTAGCCCCTACATTATACAATATTTTTTATCAGACAGTATGAAATCTCTTTCTGTAAATTCTTTTAAATACTATTTAAGGAAATATGAAGACTTATGTATGCATTAATAATTAAATATTCTCCTGTGATATTATCTGCGAAGCTTTGCTACAATGTTTATTATTTAAAATATTAGTTGCCTATTCAACATATATTCTCTTTTTTCTATGTATCTATGTATATGTCTTTATCCGATAGTAATATCGCCGTTTATTTCTGTTTATTTATATGATTTATGTATTTGATTGGATTGAAAAGCAGCCTTTGGCCGAACCCCAACCCCGCGTTTGACTGATGCCAATAAAGTCTTATTATTATTATTATTATTATTATTATTAATTATTATTATTTATTATTAATAATTATTATTATTAATTATTATTATTATTAATTATTGTTATTATTAATTATTATTATTATTAATTAATAATAATTATTATTATTATCATTAAAATTTCAGAATTTAAAATCGTAACCAAGGTCATGTGTCGTATCGTTGGATGCGTATTCTAAAAACAAACAACTTTTGTGGAGAACATTTTTTTATATTAGGTATTATTTAAAAAGTAAATAATAAAATATTCTAAAAAAAACCTTATTATTTTTTACTAGGAACTCGAATCGCGTGCGTTCCTCGTAAGTTTGGAATGCTCAAGAAACGTCTGTAGAACTTGAACATTGATTTCAAATAGCACAAAAGTGATGCTTGTGATGTTCTCTCCATGACAACTTTAAGAGCTGAAGAGGTAATACTTGGCATACACTACTTATGTATGCAGATTGTTACATGTAGAAATGGGAAATTATAATAATAATATTTATTTATTTTCTAATTCGGTTTTATAATGCCAATAATTACAAATGTCATTCTTTTTCGCAATACGATCATTCGTTTTTGTTTTTATATATTTTGAATCCTTGGTTAATCTAAATAAATATAGAAAAAGCCATATGTATCATTTGTTGCAAAATAGTTTTTCGCACATGTCAGTGTTGCCGAACGAACGATTTGCCTCTAATAAAAAGAAAACCATTATTTTGCAACTATACAGATACGAGTAGCTATCCTTTTAAAGCACGGAACTCGAGAAGAAGTATAGAACTCGCTTAAGTTGTTGCAAAATAATATGATTTGCGGAATCCAATTAGGAACACCTCAACAATGTCAATCCTATGGGAACATATGTTAGACATTCATTCATTCTGAATTCTTTCATCTGGTTTTCCATACGATAGGCCACGTTTTCAAAGGCAGACAATACTGTACCAAACAAACATGTAGGTATCAAAGGTTGCCGCTTTGAAGTAGCTTTTCATTTATCCAAAAGGTATCTGAATCCTGAATGTGCCGCGCTCAAAGTCGCCAGGGAGTAAATGAAAACTGAGTCTCCGTGTCACGACATGGCGTCGACAACGCCAACGACGTTCAATGTTTTCTAACAGCAAAGTCAGCACGTGTGAACATCATACATGGACTACTTTCATGCTTTTTTTATACATACAGTGTGCAGCACTTCAAGGTAATTGGCTGGACTACTTATAATGTCAGATTTTTTTCAACAATTAAAATATGAAGCATTTAAATTCAATCGGACATAATATTAACATGTAAATAGCAAATAAGATAAATATTTAATACGTGGCATCTGATCTGTAGATTGAATTAATCTTTGGTTTTCAGAAAAAAGCTGTACTTTATTTGTAGGTACTTAATTAAAAGAACAAACATTTAATAAATTTATGTTAGTATTTTAATTATATTGAAGTAATTATTTGGAATGAAATGCATATGAGCCTATTTTAACACTAGACCCAACAACGATAGCGCGCAATAAATATAAACAAGGTTAATTTTCACGGTTTTCACAGTTGAGTGAATAATGTATATAGAGTGGCAAGCCTGTGCAATTTGCCGTACCCCGGTTTTGGTATTAGAATTGACAGAGCCACCTAGGACTAGGTACCAAGAACTATTTCCAAAACATTTTTTTTGTCTGATGTTTCGTGGAAAATATTTGTATCTGTAGTGGGGGTAACTTGACAATAATTGGTAGTGAGTAGTGATTATGATCCTTATAAGGGATTATGATCCTTATAAAAGAAAAAAACATTACCATTATTCATGCTCTGCTGATTACTTTTGTAGTGGTGGTTTTATGAATTTGTGCCAATGTCTAAATCCTCAGTGAATTTTACATGGTTTTTTCACGTTAAGTATTTCATTATTTTATTGTATTAACTTTTTATAATTGCATTATTCACTCAACGTTTTCACTGACGTGAATAGACAGGTTTCTTTATTGCTCCTCTGTTATGCAATATTGTTGTTTTTCATTTTACATTTACATTTAATAACCATTGATTAGTGATGATTTTATTCAATATTTCTATCTTTTATATTTGTTTGTTGTATCTTATACAACCAATCTAATGGGGGATTCCACCATTTTTTTTTATAATTTCATCTGAAAATATTAGGAAAACTAAGACTATTGATGAAAATCCGGTGAAAAAAATCCTATTAATAAGCGAGTTATGGTCTCCCGAATTTTAAAAAGATTGACTTGACGTCACGCGTATCTGTTTTTATATCAAACTGTTTTCATCATGGGCCTAAATGTTTTTGAAATATATGCTATTTCAAGTTATATTTACATAAAATAAATGAATGTTATCACACTGTATAAGTCTACATACTTTATAATTACAAGCGTGTTTAAATTAATAAGTTTAATGCAAGAAATTTATGTTAAAATAAAAACTGTTTGAAAACTGCAGTACAGGAATGTTAGCCCCTTCTATCGAATTTGAATTTCTTAACTTCCATTGGTAGTAACTCCCACCTCCTAACACGCTATTTGTTATGCATGTATAGGCGGTCTTTCGGTCGCCAATCAAAATAAATATTATATATTGATTTCATATTCGTGTCGAAGCACTATAACAAAAAACCCCTTATTTCCGAAATATTTCAATTATACCATTTCATTTTTTTTATTAATATTCGTTATTCAGCATATACATTCGTATTTTTTACTATTTTCCTTTAATTCGATTGAGCTGGAATCCCCTATTCTGTTTACTTTAGTAGTAAAGTTTATTAAACGCTATGTTTTAATTTGAAATCAACTTAACCTTAGACTGATAATTATGTTACCATTCATATACATATATTCATATTTTAGTTATTTTAGCTCTCTTTTTGTAGGAAATTTTCCCATCCTAGTAACCTTTAATTTATTTCGCAATAAATCTGCTTGTAATTATTCTTTCTTAATTCTGAAAATGAAAATATATTATCAAAATACTAGAGGTCTGAATACCAAACTGGATGAATTTTATAATATTGAACTTACTCTAACTTTGATGACATTGCAGTAACGGAAACGTGGCTCAACCCTGCTGTAGGTACATAATTCTGGAATAATCAGCAATAATTACAATCTTTATAAGAAACGCACAGATTTTGAAAGAAATAAATCTCGTGGTAGAGATGTTCTATATGCTATAAATAATAAATATCATTCTACTCTTGTTATCCTCGATTAACTAATTCCAGTATTGACATTCTCTGTGTTTGCATTAAACTTTCTCACACTAATTATTTTTATATTATTGTACCATACATTCCTCCCTCAACCACGTTGATACAGAATGAATATTTGTACGATTGTCTGGAATCATATAATTTGCAAAATGATAACTTTATGTTTCTGGATGATTTTAACTTGAGCAGTCCAATTGATGTTCATAACTACGGACATGGGCTCTACAATAATATCATTACATGTTTCGATAATTGGCGGTAGATGACTTCATGTCATATTGTCAAATATAAATGCAGTCCGTACTGTCAATCATTACGATGACTTACTTGTTGGTGAGACAAATATTATCCCTCTCTCCTAGATACTCCCCCTTTCACTATCTTCTTTGTCCATCATCTGACCAAACTAAGTCCTCCGTAAATGAGATATATATATATATATATATATATATATATATATATATATATATATATATATATATATATATATATATATTTGTTGGAGATTTTATGTGTTTATAATTTTGAAAAAACGTATTAACAGCATTACAACGTGGTTGCAACCACTAAATTAATTTTTTGAAAGACTAAAAATGCCCTCATTACCTGTTAGAGTTTCTTTCAAGAAAATTATTATTATTTTTTTGAAACTTTGTTAGAATTTGGTTAGAAACGTATTAACTATAGCTAATAATGGTTATAAAAATAGATTTTAGTACCACATAAGCAGCGTTTCGTTAACTAACTTTAAAAATATAACCAAAATCAATGTAAGCAATTTTTGTAATATTTAACACGTTCGCTGCCTATGACACATACGTTGTGTCATCAGGTATTTTTGTGCTATGCCGATGACACAACGTCTGTGCCATCATTATGTACATTCTTCTATGCTTCAGTATCTCATAGGCATTATAATCGAGCAGTTGCGCTCTTGTAGGCACCTCAGGTACACTTGTGTTTATATAGATACATAGTTGGTTTTGAGTTTTGGGCACTCTGAGTTCTACAACGGACAACCAATTGCCGGGACCATCGGTACCCTATTATGACTTTAGGATTGAAGTTATAGAGAAGGTTCTCTCCGGTAAAAGCCTCGAAGTAATACGAAATCCTCATATAGAACATACACATGTAAAACTTGAGAAAAAAAATGGTCAGCAAATTAGGAAAAGAAGCAGGGTATGTCATAAAATGAAACTTAGAAAGACCACTCCGTATCATTGTCCATCTTGCACAGGTGATCTAGAACTTTGCTTAGGTGAATGTTTTAGAGATTATCACAATAAAAACTAACTAATTTTAAAAATATTTTTTACAAAATTCGTTTTTTTGTGTAATAAACTTTAGTTTCATATTGTTATTTTCTGACAATAAAGTATAATTTTCTTTTAATCACAAATATCACTAATTTCAAACGTCCCATTGCTAAAAATGTAATAACACAAGTGTGGTGTCATATGGCATAGCACAAATAACTGTATTGTACATGGCCGATGACACAGCCCTTGTGTCATGACATTAGTTTCCACAATTAAGGCCCGGCATACTAGGTAGTAACAGGGCTGATGATCGGCAGTGAACGTGTTAATAGTTATTTATACAGTATGACCACTCAAAACCGTAACATAGGCGTTTAACATGGGAAAACAGATTTTTCCAAATATTATCTGTCCCGTAAGACTTTAGTGGGAGTTTTTGATATGGTTAGAAAGATTATTTAATTTGGCATCGAAGAGTATTTAAATACTTCTAATTTATTTATTGAAAAAACTATTACTGACATCATTAACTCTGACTTAATAATAATCATTCTTTTTTTTCAAAACGCTTCCTTCTACTAAAGTATATTTTAATAGCTTTTTTGTTATTGAATGCAAATAATTAACACTATGTCAATAATATTCTTATTTATTTTCCAAAATGTAACAAATATTCTTTTGACATTTATTGTAATAATATCTTACTTCGACTATTTTCATGACTTACTTAATACATAACAATCGCCATCCCTTAAATAAGCACATAATATATATTAAAATAAATTACAAATTAAGTCTTTGAGGGCTTTAATTTTTCTAAGAGATCTTCGTAATACGGGCTGCATAGAGTTACTTGGTGCAGCTGGCTCAGGTCGTGGAGAAAGGGGCTGCTCATACCATCGAAGTATCTCTTGTTTAGATGTAGAAGCCAATGAATGTTCGCATACTGGATGCGACTCAGCCGCATGAGGTAAGAAGTTTTTTGAGGTTTCTTGAGGCTTCAGAGCGAAGATGCGTTATGTACACATGTGTTCTCAGATGTATGATGTAGCAAGCTTCCATGAGATTTCTTGGGGCTTGAGTGCAGAGAAGCATTGTCTTCGTGTGTATCTTTCAACGATTCTTTGTTGGTATGTAAATCGTTATATGAATACTCTACTTTGGTATGTGGTGGTACAAGACACGACTGTAGCTGATTGTAATGCCTCTTTTTTTATGGAGCCATTATCCAGAAGTACGTGGTAATGTAGTTTTCCCAATGTCTTGAATATAGTTCCATATTTCCATTTAATATTTGAGTCGTAATTTCTTACTTGAACTTGTTAACCAACATGTAATCGTTGCCGGTAATTCATGCTTGGATTTTTAATTTCATTATGATTGAAATTTTTCCACAAATCCAACTTTGTTCTTATTGTTCGACCAAGCATCATTTCACTAGGTGTTCTTCCAGTGGTTGCACAAGGAGTGATACGATGTTTCATTAAAATGCGCAGTAATTTTGTAACTAATGTACCTTTCTCAGCACTCATGGCCTTCATCTTCTTTTTTAAAATTTGGACGTATCTTTCTGCTTGTCCGTTAGTAGCGGGATGCCCAGGAGCTGACAAACGTTGTTTGATACCATTTTCCTGACAAAATTGTTTAAATTCCTCTTATTTGAAGATCGTTGCATTGTCACTTACAAGATATATAGGTAGTTCCCATCGTGTGAAAATTTCTTGTAAATGTTGAATAGTTATCAAGCTTGTAGGTGAATTTTTAATTGGTTGTATTTCAGCCCATTTCGAATATGAATCTACTACAATCAAGAAGTAATGATTCATAAATGGTCCTGCGTAATCTATGTGTACTCTTTGCCATGGTTCTTCTGGAATGTCCCAACTGTTTCGGTGCCGGATTCTGATTATTTTGGACATCACAGCATGCTGTGCATGACTTGACGGTAGTTTCTATGTCAAGATCGATGGTTTTCCACCAACAATAGTTTCTTGCAATGGACTTCATTTTAACTATTCCAATGTATCATGTAGTTCTTGTAGGATATTCTTTTGAAGACTTTTAGGTATTACTATACGAGTTCCTCTATATATGACTCCTTCCTGTATTGTATATTCCAAAGATAAACACCGTCCTGATTTGAGATCTGACATTAGATTTCTCAAGTCTATATCATTTTTAGTTTCTCGAGAAATCGTAGTAGCAGTTATTATTTCATTACTTATCCAATGAATATGATGTTTTTGAAAATAATATGCATTACCGTTTTTTTTTTTTTTTTATCAACAGTTGTTTTCAAAAGGGAATCGAGACAAAAATCAGCATTAGTATGTTCTGTAGATTTCTTGAATTTAATATCACAGTCAAAATCTGATAAAAACTGAGCGTAACGTAGCATTCTTGTAGCTGTTAATACCGGTAAATTCTTTCTTGGATGTAGAATGGATGTCAAGGGTTTATTATCGACGACTAGAGTAAAATGTTTTCCGTATATATATATATATTTATTGAGAGAAGCGCTTGAATGCCCAATAAATTGCCGTTGCTTCTTTGTCGAGCTGACTATGTTGTTTCTCCGCTCTTGTTAGTGTTCTGAAAGCAAACATAATTGGTCGTTCAGATCCATCAGTCATTTGATGGGATAATATTCCTGATATTCCCATGAACTCGCGTCAGTAGATACAATAATTGGTAAATTTCTATTAAATGGTGTTAGCACTCGGTCACTTGCAATTTCTTCCTTTGCTTTCTGGAATGAAAGTTCACATTGTTTAGTCCATCCAAATGGTTTTCCTTTCTGTAGAAGGTTGTTCAACGGTAACAGTATACTTGCTGAATTTTTGATAAATTTTGAGTAGTAGTTCAAGAGACCTATAAATTGTCTAACGTCATCAACGTTCGAAGGTGTAGGTATATTTTTAATTGCTTCTATTTTATCTTTTGTTTTCCGTAATCCATCTTGGCATATTTGTTGGAGCTCTTAAAAAACTTACATTTATCAATATTTACATATGTTATATTTACGTAATTGATTTAATAACAATTTTACTCTGTTTGTACATTCTTCGATTGTAGAGCCTTGTACTATGTAATCATCAAAGTATCCAAACGTTCCCTCTAAATCTCTTATTATATCGTCTGTAAATTTTTGCCATATTCCTGGAGCTGTTTTTACGCTGAAGAACAATCTGTTCACTTTAAATGAGCCTCGATGTGTAGATAGTGTAAGTAGTGTAGAACTAGTACCATCAACTTCCATGTTTAAATATGTTTTATGTATGTCAAATGTACAAAAATATTTATCGCCTCGCATTTTATGAAGTAGTTCATCGATAATAGGTATTGGATATTGATTATCCAAAACCTGAGGATTTAGTGTTACCTTGTAATCTGCACATATGCGAACAGAACCATCCGCTTTTGGAATGCAAACAAGTGGAGTTCCCCATTCGGAATGTATAACCTTTTTAATTATTCCTTCGGTTTCAAGACGATCTAATTCTTCTTCTACCTTTTCTCTTAGTGCATAAGGTACCGGTCTTGATTTTATATAAATTGGTGTAGCCGTTTCCTTTAGTTTAAGTGAGCATTTCAAATTAGGTATTTTTCCAATTTTCTTTTGAAAAATGTCTTTGTATTCTGCTAAAATATTATTTTTAATTCGTGAAGCATCAACCGCAATTTTGTCTGAGCTCGTAATAGTTTTAATGTCATTTAGATCCACTTGTAATCCTTTAATCCAATCTATACCTAATAATGGTGATGTATTGCCATACAAAACATATAAATTTGCAAGCATAGACGCCTTTTTGTAACATACCTTAACTTTGGCGACTCCTAAGGGGCTAAATAGTTCTCCAGTATATATTCGAAACATCGCAGTTGTTGGATGTATTTTGAAATTTGGACAAATTTTCTCAAAATCTTTCTTTGAGATGAGTGATACCGAACTTTCTGAGTCACATTCAAATATTTGTTTGTGTCCCTCAAAGTCTATTTTGATCATAAATTTGTCACAATTTGAATTCATTCTTGTAGTATTGACATTGTATACTTTTTTATGGCGTATGTAGATGAAGTATCATCTTCTGTATCAGAGTGTTCCGGGGATTCTAATTCTACTTGCCTTATATTTTGTCTGCGGTTCGTTGTACTTTTAATGCATACTACTGCTAGGTGCCCCTTTGTATTACATTTGTAACATTTTATCTCTTTACTTAGCGAACATTTATTTGCTGTGTGGTCTTCCTTTCCACATCGTAAACACTTTCCGCGGAACTTATTAAGAAATTCTGATTTGTTTGAAACTTTGTCTTTGATTCTATTATTCGATTTCTTTCCATATGAAATTCTGTTAATATTCATTTTCTGACTTTCTACTTTGGAAGCTTCAATGGCCAGGGCTAACTCTACAGTTTTTTCGAATTCTTTTCTAGCTGTAACAGTCTTTCACGTATTTCAGACCTCTAATAAATTGCATTGTTAAAAAAATACTTGAAATAGATTTAGTACAATCAGAACAGTTAAATTCACAATTTGTTGTAAGTTTCTTTAAATCGGCTACGTATACTGCAATGGATTCTCCCTCGTGCTGCATTCTAGATAAAAATTTATGTTGTTCTGTAATAATATTGGGAGCTGGCCTTAATTGATTTTTAAGTAAGTCTATAAGTACTTTGTACGTTTTTGTGTTAGGTAAATCTGGAGCTGTTGGACTTGCAAGTAATTGGTAAGCTTTTATTCCTAGACAATTAATTAAAATTTATTCCTTTTTTGTATCTGTATCCGTGTCTGTTCCAGTTATCTGTTTCATGTTAAAGAAATTTTCTAGACGTTGTACGTACATTGTAAAATTTTGTTGAGATTCATCAAATGGTTCGAATTTGATTGACTGGTGTGTTGGACGTGCAGAAGAACCGTGTAATTTTTTTAATTCATTGCAGAAACTTTGCATTGTATTGATTAATTCCTCCATTGTACTCGTATTTCAATGTAAACCCTAAATAATGTAATTATTTAGAATTTTAGAAATTAGATTTTATTCTTGCTTTATAAAACAAAAATTTGAGAACTGATTATTAAGAATGGGGTTTATTTTATTACCTATCAAACTGATCATGTTATAAACATACGATGACTATCCCATTAACATTACATTCGATACACTCTGACTGGAAAAGTACATTCTTAAAAACCGGGACAATCCCGGAAAACCAGGACGTCTGTATATGAATAATATGAGTAATAAGTTGTAACGTATTTTTCGTATACGTGTAAGAAGGTTGGCGTTTGGTTGCTCGGGCGCCAACGGTTCGGTAGCTGCTTTGGAGACAAGGTTCAAATAGTGAAATAAAACAATTGCGTTGGTAGAAAGGCTGGTTTATTGTTCCAAATTCGAGCACAAGAGGTCCTATGGCTAAGCGTTCCAAGTGAATTTTTATTTAAGACGGAAACGGGGTATTCGGGAAAGACGAAGCCCTGAAGTACGGAGACCAAAAGTTTTGTTTTCCGGAAAAAGACGCTCAGCGTCGCGGTGTCGGTGATGTAGGATGTCTCCGAATAGTGTAGAATTGCTTTACCGGTGACTAGGATTTCGAAAATGGCGTTATCTCAAAAACGACGCCCGGCGTCGCGGCGCCTATACTGCGGGATTTTGCAAATACGGTGATGTGGACGCGTTTCCCGGTACGTAGAAGTGAAAAGAAGGCTCATCCACAAAAGGACGCCCGGCGTCGCGGCGTCGATGCGTCAGGACGCTTGCCGGCGGTGAGCTAAACTTGTTTCCAAAGAGTGGTTTTTCAAAATGCGGTTTTCTCAAAAACGACGCCCGGCGTCGGGACGGCGTCGTCGGTCGGTAATAGCCCTATACGGTCACGCACCTTATTGGCGTCAACACCTGATGGCGTCGAGGCGCTAAAGAGGTTAATCTCACAACAGGCCACTCTCTGGGATGAAATACGGAGATAACGTCGCCGGGGTGGCGTCGGGTCGCTTGTAATGGCTCTGGTTAGTCACGCACCTTGGCGACGGCAACGCCCGGGTTTACACGCCGGCGACGTCGAAGTGCTAAGGCGGTTGGTCTCGCAACGGGCCACTACAAGCGACGATGCTCGCGAAACAAACTATACTTTAGGTGTACGGACGGCGGCGGCTTCACCGTGGTGACCCTGGTGTTGCTCCGGTGCGTCTCCCAAAGACGCTGGCGGTCTACACGCTACCAGTGTTACGATGTTCGACGCTCTGAGTCACGCAACGAGCCACGACGATGGGCAAAAACAATAAAACAAACCCGCGGGGAGCTCACGGCGGGAGATCAAAAAAAAACCACGGTTTCTCACCTGGAGATTTCTGCGGGTCCGGCTGAAGACTTTGGAGTCGAAATCTGCATCGGAAGAATACTATATTTCGCATCTCGGCGGCGCGGCTTTTATAGCCGGAGGCTGGCTATTCAGGCTTTAGCTTGTTTTGCGAATGTTCGAGAATCACAAGAGCACGTGGGATTTTAACCAAAATTTGGAAAAAAATGGAACGCGGACTTCTAGTTGAGATATTACGCTCGTACTTAATGTAAACGGTGTACTTTACGGCCGGCATAGCAAAGAAAAGTTTTCAGCGTCGCGTGAAAAAGGAGAGCGCGGCAAAAGCGGTTTGAACTACTATTCTTGTGACAGATCACATCGTCACAAAGTATAGACTTTTTCAATTTAAAGATATAGATATGCCCGCGCATAGTAAACCATCAACTAGCGGAAGTCATGATACCATAATAGACCCATAACGTTTGTTGTTTAAAAATTTTGAAGTAAAATGTCATAAAAGTCTTTGACAACTTTAAATAACTTGGCAAAAAAAGTTACAAAAGCTTTCATTGAAGCTAATATGTTACCATAGAACAAAGCAAAAAATCGAAAATATACAAATAACACTACTCAATAATTAGAGAATAGTTATTTTTCACATATAAACAAAATGAATAAAATGCTTGGTTGCTTGATATTTAAATATTTGTTTTTTTGCGGTTTAAACGTTAGTCGTCCTGTAGAATAATATGAAAATAATAACTTATTTTAGTAAAAGTTATCCAAAAAATATTTATTGTCTATGTATCAGTAGTAAATTATAATTGTCATTAATATACATTAGACAGAACAAAACAAACAAAACCAATAGCTATTTTATGTAATAAGTTGCAAAATTATAGTGTTTTCGGCACGCGACGTGAATTTTTTACGCACGAGCGTAAGTGATTGGTATAACACGTCAAGTGCCTAAAACACTAATTTCACAATGTATTACATACAAGATATTTTATAATAGCCTTTCAAAACAGATTATTTATTCTCAAATAGCAACATTCTGAATTTTTCAAAATTAAAAAGTAAGGAGACGACAAGTTCATCCATTCGTTGCTAAATGAAATACTTTTAAGCACTAGTGCTTAAAATTAATTTAAGAACTATTGCTTAGTGCTTAAAAGTATTTCATTTAGCAAAGAAAATGACAATCAAAAAGTTGTTATAAAATGCTAGTATAAATATTTACTTAATTCGATATTATTGTAAAATAATTATTAAATACATATAGGTACGTACATTATTTGTATATTATTTACTACCTACGTATAATTTTGCATAATACATAATAATGAACATTATATGGAACAAATTGAATCTATCATAATAGAGAGTGCATGTGAAGTGCAAAAATAATTTCGTTTCAGCGGGTTAAAAAAAGTATTATATTTTTACTTTATTTCGCTAGACAAAAACATAATAATGCACTGGATATCTGTGTGGCAATGAAGAGAGTGAGTAATAAAAGCAGCATAAGGCAAATCTGCAAAAATGAATGTTAAAAGTGACAGGTCGAGTCTCCTACTTGTAAATCACAATGGTTGCCGTCATAAATTGCCTGCGGATCAGAATATCACAGGAAATTCGCGGTCTTAATGATGAATGGCCGTTCAAGTTTGCTGTGTAATAATCAACAGAGTCTATTTCCGAATAAAGTTCGTGGACAACATTATTTATTGGTTGGCAAAAGTCGTTTGACAAGTAAAAATTTTGGGTGTTTGTTTATTCGAGCCGCGTAACAGAGTTGTCATTTCACTGGAGTCAGGGAGGGAATATAACGCGTTCTTAATTACAGCATGGGATGCGATCCCCGAGGAACTTCCGCCAAACAAATTGTTCTTCCGATATTTCTTCCAGACCAAAAGCTGACAACCCAATGGATCAACTTATCGTTCCCAACAAGCCTCTAAACAGCTTATATCATTAACCATAATTTGTGATATATGTACACACTTATTTTCTAATTTTGTCAGAGTAACATTTAAGCTCGTTAAATTTTTTGTGTTTTTTGATAATATGTAACAATTTGACAAAAATGTTATTTACACTGAATTGAACAAATTCTATTCTCAAAAATTCCAACATACTAAATTTAAATTACACATTTTTTTCTTTTAAATTAATATCAGCATTTCGTACAATAAATGGTCAGTAAATATGATTATTTGTTTAGTTAAAGTTGGGTGAGATTAGTTTAAGCTATAAGTCGTTAGTTAGTTTAAATTAGGTAAACTTAGGTCCGATTATGGTAAAGGTGTTTTCGAGCGATAATCGTTCACTTGCGGTACACGGTAAAAAATTACATTAATATTCCGGACAAAATTTAGTTAGCTGTATTTTTTTTGTTATTTCAACAATATATTTTTGCCGTGTATACGAAGAACTTTATATTTTAAGTTTCCAAAACTAAACAATTTTTGTTGTGTATAAAAAGACTTATTTGCTGTAAAATATTAGTGATGGTAGCAATTATTATTGGTAGTACTAAGCAGTTATTTTGTTACTTTGTTCAGATTACAAAATCAATTTAACAATTAAAAATATTTAATGTGTTATTGGGACAAATTTTATTTTTTGTATCCTGTGACATTATATTTTGTAAAGATTACAAATTCTTCTTTCCGCCATATACTTTGTACAGGTAACTAAAACTTTTGTGTAGACAGGGTATTCCCTGGTATACAGTATAATTCACTGTTCGTGTAATACTATACTACGTCGTGTCGCATTTGCTTGCGCAGTTAAGTTTTAGCCTGTCGAAAATTGTGTTTTAAAAGTGCTTGTTTTTTGTGCCCGTCAATAAAAATGGATGATTTTGTAAAAGATATTTTAAAACAATGGCAATTAGTGTCTTATTGAGAAATTTAAAGTTATGTATCTATTACTGATAAATCTGTATAATTTAAGTGACTATTGTTTCATATGTTATTTTTTTATATAAGATTTGTTACATGTATATAGATTATAATTATAAATAAATAAAATTATTATAATACGCATGTATTTAATTTTTACCTTACTACCTCATTAATGCATTTGTATATCTATCAAAATTTATTAGTTTCCAAAACAAATTCATAGTTATTAATGGTAACTTATTTTATTTGTTCGCATGGCAAATTTATATTTCTTAATAGTAACTTAATTTATTTGTTCGTATAACAAATTTATACTTCTTAATGGTAACTTATTTTATTTGTTCGCATAACAAATATCTTTTGTTATATATAACAAAACTGTATTTGTTGCCACAGCAATTTTTTACCAGCAAATTTACCTAGGTAACTGTAACAAATATATTTGCTGGTCCTATATCACAACAAAATTTTATTTACCGTGTACCTATGTTGCGTTCAGCAGGTGCGTTCACATATGCAGACGTTTGTAACAGCTTTCCCGGTATACTTCGATCAGTGCTCATAGTTGAACCACAGTACAGATACGCATATGCATACAGAGGTGGATTAACCAGTAAGCAAAAGAAGCTAGCGCTTTGGGCGCCAAAATTTAAGGGGCGCAAAATTTTCCGCATTTTTTTTTTAATTATTTAGTTTTAAATTATTTAATGAAATTTTATAAAATAGCAAAAATCTCAAAAAAGTTGCATTTTAAAAAATATTCCGCAAGTCTGAAACTAACTAAAGGAGTATCTCGTTTTCCCGAAGTCGGATAACCCCGACGTTACATGACCAAGAATTGCCACAAGTCCTACGCATGTTCGGTGCGCTCGGCAAAGTTCGATTTATACTGGGAAAAAATACCGCAGAAAGTTAGTTTCCACATTAGGAGACTAGACGTCTCTTAAACGAAATTTATATACTGAGCTGCCAGATGTTTAAATAATTATTAAACACTTTTGGAATGAAATATAGATATATGTACTATAATATAGATATAAGGACGAACAGAATTTTTGTCTAACATTAAATTCAGGCCAGGTATCCCAGGTATATTAGATATATAATAATATTTATTAGGTATTGTTACAGGTTGTTTTTTTTTATATAAATAAATATTCATTATTTGAAACATTAAATATCTATGTTTTAATTTATTTATAAGATAATTTTCAATTTTATGTTCAACAAGTCACTTGTCACAAAATTTTAGTTGCGTAATATGGATTTCAAAAGTTTCTTGGATAAAAAACGAAGTGTGTTCAATTGTTGCCGTTTGCGGACATCTGGAAAATTGAAATTTTAGGAAGTCTATGTACTTGTCAGCTAGGTAGTGTATGTGTAATCTTAATCCGTCGACATTTAGTTGCATAGACGCAATTCTCTCACTCTTACAACTACATGGCAAGTAAAAAACCGAGCTGGGCGCAATTCAGACAGCATGCCAAGGAGAAATTAGAAAAAAAAAGAAAAGCTTCTGAAAATTACACCTACCTTAGACATTTTTTTTTCTGGTCCTTTATCTCAGCATTCTTCTACTTATGTAAAAAAATCGCTTTTTTAGTTGTGTTTATTTCATATTCAGTTCATTTACATTAAACATTAACAATAAACTAATGTTTTTAAACAAGTTAAATTTTGACTGTTTTCATTTTGTTTGTTTATATTTCGTATTCCGCACATTTTTGATTCAGCTTAGGGCGCAATATACCCTTGATCCGCCTCTGTATGAATAGCTATATACCTATACAGTGGTTGAACGGGTTTGCGAACAGGATTATCTACGTGTTCCCTATTTCTGTCTCCTTTATTGTATATAATTATATATAATAATTCACCGTTGTTTAACGCTGAAGTATTTAATTCATGTTCCAGTGCTGCTTATAAACATTATTTGATTTTCTTATTTACGTACACTTTGACTGTCAATAAATGTGCATGTGACATTGCCAGAATAACCTACAAAATAAACCAAACGATTTTTCATGACTCCAGTGACCACAAAATGCCGTAACTAATCTTACCAAGTGAACGATTATGTTGTCTGAAATCGCTTTAAGTTACATTTTGTTATACGGTACGTATCATTTAATAACGTATGTTCTATAAGTTTTGATACAAATTTAACAAATAATAAAAAAAAATACATTTACTTTAAAAAAATAGAAAATAAACACTCGGCATGTTTCATAATATTTCAACATTTATTTTGAGATAGTATATCTTATGCTGGGCCCAGTTAGTGAATAGTTTCTGCAAAGAGACGTCAGTTACATCTCACTGATGAGCTCCAATAAGAGAGAAACTCTTCTGTGGCTTCTAACTGGGTTGGCCAGCATCTGAAGAATGACCGAGAAGGTGATTCAGATGCCGAAATCTTATGACACATGGCGGTTGTTTTTTCTAACACTTTATTAGGGTGTGAATATGTTGGATCTGCGATAAAGGATAAGAACGAAGCAGTGCGAATGAATGTATAGATTTAAGTGTAGGTGTTTACATTAACTGTATTCTTTTTGGAATATTTTTGCTTAGCTCAGTTGATAAGTGAGTTGAGATGAGCTGAGCTGAGAGGCCGTTGAAAAAAACAATATTTCGCATAGAATAAGGGACAAAGCCCGCGCGATATAAAACAAAGTAATTTGTTGTCAACTGTCGGATTTTAATTTTGTATTAGGTAGAGGTTAGGCAGTTAGGCTATAGGATTCATTACAACAAACAACAAATTCGTATTTGAAGATGGAAAACATTGAAAATTTTGTACTAGTAAGAATGCTTGCTTATTTATTTTATATTAATTTAAATAAGTAACAAATTAAATATACTTATTTCTTACCTCCATCATAAAGTACTGTATACGACATTTTTGTTTACCTTAACACCTCAACTTTCGAAACACAATTGACAGTTGTCCTCACAACATTACGCCCTCCACTGATTTGCATGGTTCAGATTATTTTGAGTTTGTTTCGTGGGTGATACAGCATCGGTAAGAGGGGAAGTGAGTACGCTCAGTACAACTCAACTCAGTTCGTACAAAAAGAACAACAATTTGTTGAGTTTATCTGAAGTGAGCAGAGATGAACTGAGATTTTAACCAAAAAGAATACCGCTATTGAAGCAGCGCGCAAAGCTACACTTAGGAGCTGAGCAGCGATAAGAGCTTCGAGAACGAATTGAATGTATTTTTACGCTCTCATCGAGGCATGACTAGTGATGCCGCGATATCTCGATTTTTTTTTATTATTTTGCGTAAATATACAACTTAAAATATTTGTCGGTATAAATAATTATTTTAATTGCCTCTACATTTACATTCATATTAATTTATTAATTTTTCATTTATTGGGTTTTAGTAAGAAGAAAACGCACAAAAGTGACATCTTTGGTTGGTACACTCTTTACGCTAGCTTCAAGTGCCCGCACTATATGAAAATATCATAATTACCAATATTAGCGTATACCCATCAAAAGGTAATAAAGCCATGATATTGTAGAGTAACTATTTTTTTACTTAGCATAATGTTTTAATCAGAGGTACTCTTACAGTTGCACTATGTTTTTGTAATTTCATTTGAAACCTTCGCCAAAATATAATCAAATGTTTTTATCGTCATTCGCATATATTAAAAAAAAAAAAAAACAATTGTGGATATTTCCCCAAGTGTATGTTGTGACGATGTGATCTGTCACAAGAATATTAGTTCAAACCGCTTTTGCCGCGCTCTCCTTTTTCACGCGACGCTGAAAACTTTTCTTTATTATGCCGGGCGTAAAGTACATCGTTTACATTAAGTACGAGCGTAATATCTCAACTAGAAGTCCGCGTTCCATTTTATTCCAAATTTTGGTTAAAATCCCACGTGCTCTTTTGATTCTCGAACATTCGCAAAACAAGCTAAAGCCTGAATAGCCAGCCTCCGGCTATAAAAGCCGCGCCGCCGAGATGCGAAATATAGTATTCTTCCGATGCAGATTTCGACTCCAAAGACATCAGCCGGACCCGCAGAAATCTCTAGGTGAGAAACCGTGGTTTTTTTTGATCTCCCGCCGTGAGCTCCCCGCGGGTTTGTTTTATTGTTTTTGCCCATCGTCGTGGCTCGTTGCGTGACTCAGAGCGTCGAACATCGTAACACTGGTAGCGTGTAGACCGCCAGCGTCTTTGGGAGACGCACCTGAGCAACACCAGGGTCACCACAGTGAAGCCGCCGCCGTCCGTACACCTAAAGTAGAGTTTGTTTCGCGAGCATCGTCGCTTGTAGTGGCCCGTTGCGAGACCAACCGCCTTAGCACTTCGACGTCGCCGGCGTGTAAACCCGGGCGTTGCCGTCGCCAAGGTGCGTGACTAACCAGAGCCATTACAAGCGACCCGACGCCACCCCGGCGACGTTATCTCCGTATTTCATCCCAGAGAGTAGCCTGTTGTGAGATTAACTTCTTTAGCGCCTCAACGCCATCAGGTGTTGACGCCAATAAGGTGCGTAACCGTCCAGGGCTATTACCGACCGACGACGCCGTCCCGACGCTGGACGTCGTTTTTGAGAAAACCCCCGATTCGGATCCTCCTCGGTATAAGGAAACGTCGCGACATATCGGCGTCGCGACGCCGGGCGTCGTTTTCGAGAAAACCGCACTTTGAAAAACCACTCATCGGAAACGAGTTTAGCTCACCGCCGGCAAGCGTCCTGACGCCGCGACGCCGGGCGTCGTTTTGTGGATGAGCCTTCTTTTCACTTCTACGTACCGGGAAACGTGTCCACGTCACCGTATTTACAAAATCCCGCAGTATAGGCGCCGCGACGCCGGGCGTCGTTTTTGAGATAACGCCATTTTTGAAATCCTAGTCACCGGTAAAGCAAGTCTACACTATTCTGAGACATCCTACCTCACCGACACCGCGACGCCGAGCGTCTTTTTCCGGAAAACAACACTTTTGGACTCCGTACTTCAGGGCTTCGTAAACCCCACCGTATCCGGTCAACTTTCCGCTCTCCAGCCGACGCGACGCCAAGCGTCGTCTTTCCCGAATAACCCGTTTCCGTCTTAAATAAAAATTCACTTGGAACGCCTAGCCATAGGACCTCTTGTACTCAAAATTGGAATAATAAACCAGCCTTTCTACCAACGCAATTGTTTTATTTCACTATTTGAACCTTGTCTCCAAAGCAGCTACCGAACCGTTGGCGCCCGAGCAACCAAACGCCAACATTCTTACACGTATACGAAAAATACGTTACAATGTATAAATGATAGAATTTCCCAAATTCATATCGTTTGGTGTTAATCGGATATGTAGCCAGCGTATTGACGTTTTTTACACTGAAATTGTCCAACATACCATTTAGTAGCATTTGAAGATAATAATAGTAATTCTTCTTCCGAATCACTCATTTTTAAGAAACGGATCACCTTATTTGACAGGCAGAACTGTGCTATGATCACAGCTTCACTTCATCAAAGAAAGACAGATTCGATCCGCTTTTATCGCAGCTCTTATCGTCGCTCTTATAGCTTTTATCGCAGCTCCAACATATTGACACCCTTAGACATTGTTTCACCTACGGTCGATTTCACTGATTCTTATCCATTTTGGATTTAACCAAACAAAGCAATGCCTAGCTAGGAATTACTTACGTATGCTTCGGATTATTAGTTATTTTTGTGATAGAATATTCGCACACTGGAAATAAATGAATAATTTTTATAATGTATGACATATATCAATCGTATTTGTCAACATTGAAATTGGAAATTATGTGGATATATTATTAATATTACGTTGAGTTATACAAAACTGTTAATTTTTTAATGAAATATATTTTACTATAAATATATTTTAAAATGTGTATTACAGAAATGGAAAATATAAATGAAACAAAGATGACAATTAACAAAAAGAAGAAATACAAACGGCAAAATTGAATAAATAATACAAAAACAGAAGCTGAATCCAATGATTTCAGATAAAAATTATAACATTAGTCAAGCAAAACGCATATACACTTGGCTATCTGGTATTTTTGTAAAAATTATGAATTTAATTAAATGTGAATATTTAGTGTAATTTCCCTAAATTTAAAATAAAGATGAATAACGGTATATTTATAAATAACTACTAATTAATTTTATTTCATACTAATAATGCTGTCTAATATTTAAAAGGATTTTTTAAAGCCATTTTTCATCTTAGGATTTGAAATAATTTGTTCTTTCATTTCCATCTAGTCCATGTCTTATATATAATTATCAAACTCATTATCAATTATGTGCAATTTTCATTTTAAAGTGTCAGCTGTCAAACGTTAGGATATGTTTATCGATTTGGGCATTGGAAAACAGATACCTAGCTAAGTAATTCCTAAATCGATATAGGTAATGCTCAGCGGTTGGTGAAAACGAAATTTTTCTAGGTATATTGCCTATGTGGTGCACATAGGGTACAGAGGCATTACTTAAATTTTAGAAATCGGTGGTGAAATCGGCCACTAAAGTTCGTTATTGTACTTTTGTCATTTATTTCAAGTTTTGTAATATTCATTAATTAACCGTTTCAAAAGCAACACAATTATGAACTTAAATTAAATAAAAAAGGCTATGTTCTTCCACGCACAGCAACTTTCTGCTGACACCTAGCATTAGATTCTGGACGATATTTACATTGATTTTTTGGACTCTCCTGTATATTCTGGGTCGAAGTTTCTTCTCATTTTGAGCTGCCGTTTCACTATCGTAAACTTTTTCGAGATAAAAGAGCCCAAAATGTACGACAAGCCTGGGGAATGTTACGAAAGTCTGATTTTACAGCTCTGTATTCGGCTGCCGGTCACCATACCCTGTTACCATATACCCGTATATATATATATATTAAGTGATTAAAAAAATACGGACAAATATAGTACTATTATCTTTATTATTAATTTTAGATCTTTAGATTAAATTACAAAGTTGGAGGTGAAATTTTTTTAATGGAATAGTTTATATCATTTTCTTAATTCTTTTCACACCAGAAAATAGCATATTACTTCGTCCCTAACTTTGTAATTTAAACTATAGATTTCAAGTGAATACAAAGAAGGTGCGAGCAAACACGTGACCTACAGTTCTACCTGACTCTCGTGCCATCTCACAGAAAATCATAAATGTAAAATGGCGTTACTTGATGAGCGCGAAAAATAAAAATAACTTTAAAAATGTATAACAGGTAACTTTATTAATCAATTAGAAGCGAATGAAAATTAATATGAATAACAATAATATAAATAGGTATGATATAAAATTCCTTAATGTATAAAATTTTCTCGGGTGCACTTGATCCCATGCACCCTACAAGTCGGCGCCTATGCTATTCAGGGCTCCTCCTCTTATTCTGCCCACATAAGGCCCTTACAGAAATAGCGCGCCATATCAACACCTTGAATTTGGCTTTTGTTTATATAATTGACATTACTGGGGACCTCTGCAAATTATCAGTATAAAAACTACGATTTCTCTTAACTTCGAAGTTGTTCAGTATAAATTCAGTCCAAGAAATTGATGTAAATATCCAAAACTTAATGCAAGGTACTCGCATAAAGTTTCGGCTTGTGAAAGAACACGGCTCTCTGTATTTAATATACGTTCATAATTTTATTGCTTATGAAACAGTGAATTATTGAATATTTAAGTAAATGCATTTCTTTTACAAAAAAAGATTGTTGAAATTTGTCCCAAAGTTTATGGGACAAACGTACTTTATTCAAATAAATAAATTTTCATTTAGAAGTTAGATCAACATAGATAAAATTGTTGTAAAATATTTCATATCTGTTGATAATATTTAAAAATTGAAAAGTAGTTAGTCATACTAAATTAAAAGAAAATGCTATTTGCAAATATCGAATAAAAAAAAAAATTGTACAAGATTTTTAAATGTGAAGATTATATTTGGTTTGAAATGTATAGTTTTAAGCAAAAATTATACGTACTCACAGAATTTTATCTTAAAATAATCCATAAACAAATGTCGAAATTTATATAGTTACGTCAAGGTGTATAGCTCATAGACAGTGTTTTTAATAATTATCTTAAAATGGCATTTAATGGTATTTTTTGAAGAAAAACCATTATGAGCTTCAGGTAAAGTGCCATTTCCGGATTTACACCAAAATCTAATAGCTTCTTTTCATATCAGAATAGGGTAGAAATACAAGTTTTCAGAATTTTCTGAAAGACAGTATTTGAGTTAGAGCGAAGACAAAATTGGATTCTAGGGACTTTAAAACGTGGTCATTTACTAAAATCTCGATATGTGATTTTTAGCACGATCCCTATACCTCCCTTACCAAGGGTATAGCGGGAGGTAAAAATAAAAACAGTAATAGTTGATTGACTTTAAAAAGAATATTACTACTGAATAATTCCGGTTTCTATTTTATATTCGCAAAGGTTTTAAAAAAGGTATACACAGTTTAATTTTTTAAAGAAGTCCGATCAAGTTCATCTGTATCATGAACAAATTGGCATACATTTATCTCTCATTTGCAATGACAAGAAGCGTGTACTATAAGGATGAATATAACAGCCTTGTCTTTCAAAAATTCATATTGTTTCGACTAACATAAGACATCCGATTTTAAAACGATGCTCGTTGTTTACAATACTTTTGCTGTAACGTAAGTTCGTTTAATAATTCAGATATATTACCTTTATTCATAGCCATGCATATACCGTTATTTGCTGTCAGTAACGGTCATCTGTGGTCGTGCGGCTATAGTGCTCGCCTGGCAACACAAGGCTGCTCGTGTGGGACAGCGTTCAAATCCCGCACGAGTCAATTAAAAAAAAAAAAGCCGACACACCCAGATGAGTCCGAGTGGCAGCAAAGGTCACTATAAGCTACTCTGCATGTAACGAGGGTGCCAGTAGAGAGGGCATTAAAATGTCTCTACAAACTGTAAATATATATATATGCAAAACATGTAACAACTATGTAAGATAATTTGTATAGGTCAAAGGACCTGATAACAAATAAATACATTATTATTATTATTATTATTATTATTATTATTATTATTATTATTTGCTGTCAGTATCACTGACACTAACTCTGTCTCAATATCTTGTTTTTCACATGTTTGGTTTTACATTTGCTAGTAAACTTACCAACTGACTTATTTTTGAATGTATTTATTATAACATATTTTTATAACAGAATAATGGTATCTTTGTACCTCATAAAAATTAAGTAAATTACACTTCTGAATTTGACAGAATTCATACAATTCGTAGTTGACCTTGATCGGACTTCTTTAAAAAAAAAAATAAACCATATTTCATATTTTCATAATAAAATTTCACAAGCTTACAATAAAAATTACACTTTTTTTACTTCACAGATGTTTTATTCAACGTGTCGTATATAATATGGTCTTGTGTTTGCCATGTTAACATAACGTAAGGTTTCTTACTCTCTGTATGGAAGTTATATGAATATCATTGTAACATTTTAAAATGCATATTACTTGTAGAAAACATTATTTTGTAATTTGTACCAACTCGGGTTCATATAATTATTTTTCGCCAACTCGTGACGTTTCATCATAGTAACGCCAAATGATGACGGAATTATGCGGCGCCGTTACATAGAACAGAACGTTTCAAATCTAGTAATCTATAATTGTATCTAATTTAAAATTTTTCACAAATAAAATTCTCATTTGAGTATTATTTTTTTTTTCTACCGGCACGTCTAGGTTTCAAAATATAACCTAAACTGTAAAATTGGATTTATGTGAAATACCTTGTTTAATTCATAGTAAAATTAGTATTATGCTGGTATTTATCTTATTCTTGTCGGCTTGATGGCTGAATGGGTTGTCGCATATCTCGTAGCTCGCAGTGACGTCACCGAACCATGTTCCGTGCATTTGAATCCCGCCGACCTTACAATATGTAATTTGTCGTAAAAATAAACACAGCTACTTTTAATAAAAAAAATGCAGCTTAATGAGTCCGGTTGGAGGGTAAACGGTGACAACTGTATACAAGCCCTAAATAAATCTTATTGTTTACATAATTATTCTATTACTTTTAATATCTAGTTGTGCTTTTATACAGTTTATAAAATTTATATACAATAGTAGTAGGGAATAATCGAAATAACTATTTTTTTTTTTTATAAAATTGCTTGTGTTCAGTTTCATATTTTCCAATATGACATAATATGTTAATATTTGTCATAAATGTGTTTTTTACCTACTCGGATATATGAGCGCAGATGTTGCTTTTATTTGCGAGTGATATTAATTTCAAATATTTGGACAAACTCTAAAAAATCGGTACAGCAAACGGGTATTAATAAAATTGATTTCTAAACGTAAATTGCGTATGTCGCCGGCTTGAAATAATACAAATCACATGAAATTTCAATCTATCGACTGAATATAATCTGCATCAACACGGTTCTAGCAGTAACTTTCTACCAGAATCAATCTGGTTTTAAATTTCGCGATCATTTGCATAACATGATTTATTGTTATCCGTAATAGCAAAATTGTTCCATTAATTTGTGTTGTTTATTATAATTTAATTTAATATTTAATTACTTACACGATATAATTATAATTTGAAATTTGATGTAAATATATCAGAAATAACTAGATAATCAAATCATTTTGTAAATTTAACCAATAATAAATAATTGTACATGTGAGATAATGTATAAATCACGATATGTCAGGCAGGTATGCAAATTATTTTGTACATTTTTAATTTTAATGTATATACGCAATTATTATTGAGTGCTTCTATCATTATGTTGTTTCATGAAATTCATAGGTACAATATTAATATAGACACGGGTTCGAATACCACTAAGACATGGATGTTGGTCTGCGTTGCACACACAGAACAGGAAATAACATAAAGAGTTAAGAAAGGAGGAAGGCTGTTTAATTTAATAAGAAGCACATTTCTAACGAAGAAAGTAGTGGCAAAAGAAACAAATATCGAAGTTTTTAAAATGATAGCAGTACCATTACCAACTTAACAGCGAATCATGGACTATAACGGATTATGGTAGACACCTGTTCAATTTTAGCCGGACAGTCCTTCTTTTAAAACTTTAAAATTATGTCCTCCTTGGTTACTAGATAAATATAAAAATTTAAATTTAGCTCAATTTTTTTTTTTACTAATCATTTCTAACCCGCCAGTGGTCGCTAGAAAAGAATGTTCGTGAGTGATCGCGAGAGAGCATTTTGCTCACACTTTAATAATTATAAGTTTTGTTGTCTATATGCACATTTAAAAGTTACATATAAAATATTATTTCAAGTTTATTTATTGAAAAATGCAGAAAAATATATTTAAAAAAAACTATTATTTCCAATTAAATTGTAATAAAATAAGAACATATTTGCAATAATAGTAAAAGGATAATTATTATATAACATTAACACCTTTTACTAACAAAAAAAATAATAATAAATACATAACGATAACGCTTTCAAAAGTTTAAACAAAATTTTTAAAAATCAAAATTTAACTCTGTAACTTACAAATCAAGTAATACCATTAAATATTTATTAGGTAACCCAAAGAATAATAATCAATTACAAGTTTTATTTTATTTTAGATATGTTGATGATATTCTAGTTTGCTTGCCTGAAGTTCAGATTCAGAATATATTTACAGCTTTCAATTCATTTAACCATCATATACAATTCACTTTAGAAATAGAAATTAACAACCGTATTAACTTTCTTGATATAACTTTAATAAAAAATAATGATACTATTATTACTAACTGGTATCGTAAATCTACTTGGTCCGGTAGATACCTAAATTTCAAAACATACTATCCGATAAAATATAAAGCAGCAGTTGTTAACAATCTCACAGACAGAGCAATTTTGCTCTCAAATGAACAGTTTCATGATGAAAACTTAAAATTAATTACTGACACCTTACAAATTAATAACTACCCATTACATTATTTAAAACATATTATATCAGAAAGAGTACTCAAAATTAAAAATGAATATAATAATAGCTCAAACATTCAAGCAAGAAACATACTTGCTAAAAAATATATCCTTACCATATTTTAGACATTTACATGAACAATTAAAATCCATAACTAATGAACTACAATTAACAATTGCCTATAAGTCATCTACTGAAACTTCTTTGCTGTTTACCAAATTAAAAGATAATAACCTCAAAAATCTCAATAGCAATGTTGTTTATAAAATAAATTGTCTGGATTGCCATTCTTCTTATATTGATGAAATAAACAATATATCTACAAAAGAATACAACATAATTACAATATTAATAAAAATAACAATAAACATAGTACCATAGTACATCATTGTCTTGCCCTTGAATATAAATTGGATTCAACTAATTATAAAATTTTACATCATGAATCTAACATTGAAAAGAGATTATTTCTTGAAAGTTGTTACATAAATCTTGACGATAATTCTATAAATTGTAAATCTGATTACAATAATTCTAAAAATTTATACCCTAATATTAAATATATCACTCCACAGTAATTTTTAATTTTAGAGTTTTTAAGTTTTTTGTCATTCATTCTTGCATCTGTCTATAGATATCATTCCTTGTTAAGGTGGTTGATTTTGGCGGTCACATATAAGACGAATTGTTAAATTTTTTTAATTAGTTGACTTTTAACCATGTAGTTCTTTAAACTCATTGGTTTTTACAAAATCTTTTATATTTAAAATGTATTATTTTCATATGTTGTAATAATTTATTTATTGGTAAGTTGACAATTGTTACATTATGTTTACATGTAATTAACAAATACAAATTTTTTTGTTAGCTTGAAAATGGTTATAACCATAACCGAAACGTCGCATTTGTAAAATTTTGACTATTTATTTATCCGAAAACCTCTTCGTTAGAAAAATAAAAGACAAATAGACACTCTGTTTAAAGAACATTTTGTATCATCTAAAAAGCGGTAATTTAGAAAAATCTAGCGTAGCTCAACACATGTTCATTAATAATCACAAAATTAAAAATTTTAATATTAAACTATTAAAAAATATTCATAATAATGATAGATATTTACAAGCTTACGAAAGTTTAATAATTAATAAATTTAAATATAATTTGATGAACGCAGATATCGGTCCTATATCAAACTCAAACTCAAAAAATTATAAAATTGCATTCAAAACATATATAATTTAGGAAAACATACAAGAAATGTTAGAAAAAACGAAAATTTAAAAAAATCAGGTGTACATAAATTAAATTGTGAAAAATGTGATGTGTACATGGACCAATCAGAAAGAAATTTCGATATATAGGTGAATGAACACAAAAATCATATAAAAACGAAAAGACTGACAATATTTTCTAATTTTAATTAATAGAAGAAAATTATACCAGCAATTTTAATCCCGAAATTGCACTTAGAGACCAAAGGACCAAGATTAGATTTTGTTGAAACCATTGAAATTGCAAAAGCTATAAAGAATAATGATAATATTCTAAATGAACAGAAATGCCTTAATAATTCTCCCTTAATTAAGTTTCTAGAAACATTATAAAAATTTTGTAATAAAAATGTATTTATTTATATTTTTTATATATCGTCATCGTCGTTTTTATATAATTATACATCTTTAAGTTTTTATAAGATCTGGTAATGCTAATATTATACCGAAACTAGTTATCGAATAATAAAAATTATTTGTGAAACTAAAAACCTTGTATTTTAATAATTAAATAAAAGTCATATTTTTACAAAAAAATCTCAAGTTATTATGATAACATCCAAATTTGCAGTGGTGTTGCGGAAGTGTTGGTGAACATACGTGGAGCTGATTTATTTCACATTTGAAATCTTCATCTCGTGTAGCACTTCACTTGTTTCTGACATTTTTACCTCCTGCTACCCTTGGTAAGGGGGGTATAGAAATCGTGCTAAAAAATCGAATGTCGAGATTTTGGTAAATGACCATGTTTTAAGGTCCCTAGGATCCGATTTTAACATTTGTGTGTATATAGGTATGTGTACATGTGTGTGTATGGATTTGTCAACGCTCTAACTCAAATACTATCATTCAAAAAATTCTGAAACCTTGTATTTCTACCTTATTCTAATATGGAAAGAAGCCATTAGATTGGTATCAGGTAACCGAAAATGGTAGTTTACTTGAAGCTCAAAATAGCTTTTCATTGAAAAATATCTTTAAATATATTTTTTTGCGATTTATGTTATTATTAGAATTAAAAATTATTAAATTTTCTACAAGTAAGAATTCATACTTTTTCTATATATTTTATACATAAATAAATAAAATAATCTATTTTATAAATCACGGAGCCTATATTTTAAATATAAATACAATTCGTTAGTTACACAGTATGTAACTGACAGATAAATGTCACTGTCAAAGAACTTATTATTTCAAATTATTAACGGTAACGTTTTAAAAGAAAATTGTAAAACTAATTTTTTTATTTATTTTTTATTTATTTATTAATTTGGCCACATAACAGGACATCCTAATCATAGTGTAGCACTAAAAAATTTAACGAAATTGGTTACATTGTTATCATAAATAATATCTATGATTTGAATGATCTAAGTGAACAACTAAAAAATATCAGGAAAATTAGGAACTAATGAACATTTATTATAATTGGATATCATCCTAAGAATGGGAGCATTAATAGCAGAATTAGTTCTACAACTTGACAATGCAAACAAGTTTTGAGATCTGGTAGGATATGAAGGTATCCTGAGCACTATTTTGTTAAGTAGTATGGGGCAGTCAATAATATGATTTAATAGCTTAAATAAAAATGATAAATCTAATATCACTCTGCGTTTTTGCAAAGGTACTAGTGAAATATGATGTCCTGTAAATTTCTTGTTAATGATATAAATAAATTTACGCTGAATACCTTCAATCTGATTTACATATGTGTTGTAAAACGGTGACCAACAAATTGCAGCAAATTCAAGGTGAGAACGGACTAAAGCACAATATAAAAAAATGAAAGTACATACATTTTTAAATCTATCCCCAATTCTCAAAATGAATCCTAGCATTTTATATGCTTTTTTACAACATAATCAATATGCAGATTAAATATTAGTTTGCTGTCCAAGATAATACCTAAATCCTTCACGTAACTCACACGATTAATCTTTTTATTATCAAGAAAATAATCGTAATCATAAGTATTCCTATTCCTTGAAAAAGTAATATATGAACATTTATTAAAATTTAGCGTTAGGTCGTTTAAAGATAAATAGTTATTCAGCCTATTTAGGTCTTCTTGAAGAACAAAGCAATCAGATAAAGAGTTAATAGCCATATAAATTTTTAAAACATCAGCATACATACTAAACTTAGCATTATGAAAACATCTGATGATATCATTAACAAAAATAATAAATAAAAGAGGTCCAAGATGAGAACCTTGTGGAATTCCAGAGGTTACAAGAAAAAAATCTGAATAAAATAATACACTGTTGTCTGTTACTGAGATATGACCTGAACCACTGGAGTAAATTGCCGTGGGTTCCCAGCATCTCCAGCTTAGCCAATAAAAGTGAATGGTTAATCTTGTCAAAGGCCTTACTGAAGTCTGTATCTACTTGAACTATAAAATCAAAATTCGCAATTATGTTTGTTTCAATTGATCTACCAGCACAGAAACCATGTTGTTCATAATTTAATATATTTTTAAATTTAAAATATAATTGTTTATAAATGATCTTTTCAGATATTTTTTCAAAGATACTGAGTTTCGAGATAGGACTGTAGTTTTCAATTAAAATAATAGTTATATTGTAGGGATGCAAAAGAACATAATATAGTTTCCAAAAAAAATATGTAGGTACCTATGTATTTAAATTAATAAAAGTTGCAAAATAAAAGAAATAAAACATTCGGTTTAATTTCACACGAAAAGTATATTTTTACTTTATTGTACAATTTTGCCAGTTGCGGCATCGTCAGAAGTACTGGTGGGAGGTATGGTGCTGACCACAACATATTTTTTGCAATTATTATTGTGTCGGGACTTGTTTACTAATCCGTCACCATGACAACGTGCAGCAAGTGCAGTCGCAACGTAAACAACAAATATCCGTCAATTCGCTGCTTGAAATGTACGCGCGTTTTCCATAGTGCGAGCGCTGACGGCGAAAGTAATCTGACTGGCCTGCGCTGCTACGCCTAGCTGTATCCATCATGCAGACCCCAACTCCAAGATGTGAACTAAGGTTTACCTCCCACACCCAACCCTGAATTGCATGATATAATTAAAACAATAAAATCCGCGCTCATACTGGACACTAATTTCTGATTTCGAAAACGAATTAAAAATTATAAATAACAAGGTTAAGACAATGATCCCAGCAGTAAAATTCCGAATTAAAAACGTGTTGCTTTATTGAATTCTATAATAAAAGATCTGGAGCAATACTCCAGTATTAATAAGATTTTATTACAAAATATCAAAACGAAAACGTTAATGACATCGTGATAAAATTGACCAAATCAGCAAAATTAGATCTAAAACTCACCGATCTTGATGTCGTCCACCGTGTTCCACATTTAAATTAAACAAACGTTAATCATGCTAAGAATTCGTTAAGTTCTTCTATGCCCTATATACATTAGCTCGTGGCCAACTCCGTGTTAAGAATTTTAAATTCGTGTGGACAAAAAACGGTAAAATTCTTGCACGCAAAACTAAAACCTCGAAAACTGGATCAATTTCCTCTGAAGAGGATGTTAATTAATAGCTACAATATAATAACCACTCTACTTCCGTACTAAATTCTCGTAACTTCTCCGTCTCTCGTCTCTCATGTCTCTATGTCTTTATTATCAAAACGTACGCAAGAACAAACACACATGATACAGAAATAAATTCCACTACGTGTGATTTTGAAATCATGACGTTCTCTTGTGAACAATGTTATTCTTTTGCATGTATGCTTTATATATATCTAAATAAATAAATAAATATATCATCACGGCATATTACCCATTTCTGGGTGTGCCAGTAACTACAACACATGTAGACATCGGTAATGATGACGATATATAACGAACAAATTGTTAGAAAGATGTCGAGACAAAATATTATTGAAGAAAAGCTTTAGTAGAATAAAGTGTGAAAAAGAAAAAGGGAGTATTCGCTAATCTCAAAGTATTTAATAAAATAGAAGAATTAATAATAACGTGGGGGAAGTATTGTGAAGCAGAATATGTTAACAAAACCACATAGTGAGTTAAATATATATATATATATATATATATATATATATATATATATATATATATATATATAGACACGTGTTTCGCTCTTATTAGAGCTCATCAGTACAGCATAGCTAGTTAATAGATGGACATTAACTAGAGATAGTAATTAGAAAACCGACAAATTGTAACAGCACTAGTAAGCAGCCAAATACACATTTGTTGCTTCGGTCAGCATTTCCACGGATTTGTGGATAAATACAACGTCGCAGCGGCGGTAATTTATAACCACCCACCAGACCCGTTACTTGGACCCCAAGGTAAATAAACGAAAATATACATAAATCGTGAGCGTAAAGTTATAAAAACTAGGAAAATAGTGTTCGTAGGGTAATCGCTCAATAGCAGCTGTAGACACGTGTTTCGCTCTTATTAGAGCTCATCAGTACAGCATAGCTAGTTAATAGATGGACATTAACTAGAGATAGTAATTAGAAAACCGACAAATTGTAACAGCACTAGTAAGCAGCCAAATACACATTTGTTGCTTCGGTCAGCATTTCCACGGATTTGTGGATAAATACAACGTCGCAGCGGCGGTAATTTATAACCACCCACCAGACCCGTTACTTGGACCCCAAGGTAAATAAACGAAAATATACATAAATCGTGAGCGTAAAGTTATAAAAACTAGGAAAATAGTGTTCGTAGGGTAATCGCTCAATAGCAGCTGTAGACACGTGTTTCGCTCTTATTAGAGCTCATCAGTACAGCATAGCTAGTTAATAGATGGACATTAACTAGAGATAGTAATTAGAAAACCGACAAATTGTAACAGCACTAGTAAGCAGCCAAATACACATTTGTTGCTTCGGTCAGCATTTCCACGGATTTGTGGATAAATACAACGTCGCAGCGGCGGTAATTTATAACCACCCACCAGACCCGTTACTTGGACCCCAAGGTAAATAAACGAAAATATACATAAATCGTGAGCGTAAAGTTATAAAAACTAGGAAAATAGTGTTCGTAGGGTAATCGCTCAATAGCAGCTGTAGACATGTGTTTCGCTCTTATTAGAGCTCATCAGTACAGCATAGCTAGTTAATAGATGGACATTAACTAGAGATAGTAATTAGAAAACCGACAAATTGTAACAGCACTAGTAAGCAGCCAAATACACATTTGTTGCTTCGGTCAGCATTTCCACGGATTTGTGGATAAATACAACGTCGCAGCGGCGGTAATTTATAACCACCCACCAGACCCGTTACTTGGACCCCAAGGTAAATAAACGAAAATATACATAAATCGTGAGCGTAAAGTTATAAAAACTAGGAAAATAGTGTTCGTAGGGTAATCGCTCAATAGCAGCTGTAGACACGTGTTTCGCTCTTATTAGAGCTCATCAGTACAGCATAGCTAGTTAATAGATGGACATTAACTAGAGATAGTAATTAGAAAACCGACAAATTGTAACAGCACTAGTAAGCAGCCAAATACACATTTGTTGCTTCGGTCAGCATTTCCACGGATTTGTGGATAAATACAACGTCGCAGCGGCGGTAATTTATAACCACCCACCAGACCCGTTACTTGGACCCCAAGGTAAATAAACGAAAATATACATAAATCGTGAGCGTAAAGTTATAAAAACTAGGAAAATAGTGTTCGTAGGGTAATCGCTCAATAGCAGCTGTAGACACGTGTTTCGCTCTTATTAGAGCTCATCAGTACAGCATAGCTAGTTAATAGATGGACATTAACTAGAGATAGTAATTAGAAAACCGACAAATTGTAACAGCACTAGTAAGCAGCCAAATACACATTTGTTGCTTCGGTCAGCATTTCCACGGATTTGTGGATAAATACAACGTCGCAGCGGCGGTAATTTATAACCACCCACCAGACCCGTTACTTGGACCCCAAGGTAAATAAACGAAAATATACATAAATCGTGAGCGTAAAGTTATAAAAACTAGGAAAATAGTGTTCGTAGGGTAATCGCTCAATAGCAGCTGTAGACACGTGTTTCGCTCTTATTAGAGCTCATCAGTACAGCATAGCTAGTTAATAGATGGACATTAACTAGAGATAGTAATTAGAAAACCGACAAATTGTAACAGCACTAGTAAGCAGCCAAATACACATTTGTTGCTTCGGTCAGCATTTCCACGGATTTGTGGATAAATACAACGTCGCAGCGGCGGTAATTTATAACCACCCACCAGACCCGTTACTTGGACCCCAAGGTAAATAAACGAAAATATACATAAATCGTGAGCGTAAAGTTATAAAAACTAGGAAAATAGTGTTCGTAGGGTAATCGCCGCTGCGACGTTGTATTTATCCACAAATCCGTGGAAATGCTGACCGAAGCAACAAATGTGTATTTGGCTGCTTACTAGTGCTGTTACAATTGTCGGTTTTCTAATTACTATCTCTAGTTAATGTCCATCTATTAACTAGCTATGCTGTACTGATGAGCTCTAATAAGAGCGAAACACGTGTCTACAGCTGCTATTGAGCGATTACCCTACGAACACTATTTTCCTAGTTTTTATAACTTTACACTCACGATTTATGTATATTTTCGTTTATTTACCTTGGGGTCCAAGTAACGGGTCTGGTGGGTGGTTATAAATTACCGCCGCTGCGACGTTGTATTTATCCACAAATCCGTGGAAATGCTGACCGAAGCAACAAATGTGTATTTGGCTGCTTACTAGTGCTGTTACAATTTGTCGGTTTTCTAATTACTATCTCTAGTTAATGTCCATCTATTAACTAGCTATGCTGTACTGATGAGCTCTAATAAGAGCGAAACACGTGTCTACAGCTGCTATTGAGCGATTACCCTACGAACACTATTTTCCTAGTTTTTATAACTTTACGCTCACGATTTATGTATATTTTCGTATATATATATTAAATTACCAATTATAAATAACAGATATGTCATTGGAAAATTTGACAGTGACAATGACACGTGTCATTGCAGTTTGAACATTTGACTTATGTCAATATATTTAGTTAAATCAAGTGGCCAATACCCTTCTCTAACAACCATTGTTAGTGTTATGTTAAAGTTTACCTAGTAACGTATTTTGTGTAAATATTGATTCAATTTTTCGATTTGACATTCAAATTTCATCAGTGTTTCATTTTTATTTAGTTTTACAATTTAATTAAGTTACATATTTTTACATCTTGTAGCGGCTGATCCCGCTACAGATATAATAATACACTTAATGTAATTTTTCAAATAAAAATTTGCCATCCATTCATAAAAAGTAAAAGGTAGAATGTGGAAAAAAATGCAGGTATAAACAGTTTATGTAAGTCCACAACCCAAAAGTAAATTGAAAGAGTAAGAAAAAAAATGCTTTAAAAAGAAACATACCTATTTAACAAGTGTTAACATATATTCGAAATCTTTATTTATTCTTACAAAACCGACGTTTTGGATTGTGGTAAACAGTTCTTCTGCCTTCATTAGGGGATATTCTTACAATTTTATCATACATTCACATACACAGTAGAACAGAATAGAAAGGCGATATAAAACTGAAATATTAAGAAATATATGCATTTGTGCAAAAAATATATATTTTCATATTATAAACTAAAATTTATGCTAATAAATATATTCACGGTGTAAGTAAAAGGGTATAAATTTTGAGGGCTTATAGTAATGACCAAAGTGAGTAGTAAAAATTAAATCAATTTAGCCCGGTCTTCAATATTTCCGAGATATAAAACAGTAAAAAATTAGTTTTTACGGGGTTTGCGTCTGCTATCCCGAAACTATAAGAGTTACGACTTCTTATCGCTATTGTACTTTATGGTACATTTACTATTTCCTATTTCCATAATTTTTTTTGACAACCACTGCAGCATACCTTCAAGGCATTGATTTTATTAAATAGTGTCTTGTGGTATATTTTGCCACCCATTTTCTAAATAGTTTTATAATTTAGCCTTTGAATGGAGTGGTCAGACAAGAATTTGGACTTTTGTGGACCTAAAAATGATTTTACTTCTATCGAAATATGTATACGATCGGTGTCATGTTGAAAAACTTATCGCAGTTGCATATTTTTTCTTGCACAAGGAAGTATATATTTTGCTAAAATATGACTACACATTAGAGAATCCGTAGTACCTAACACTTTTATTATAAAAGTATACTCTTACGGGCCACTGACTGGTACAATATCATGCATTTTATAAATATTGTCATTCATTTAATATATATTTCAAGTGGTGGATTCAGGGGGTGACCCAAATAGAATGTTTATACAATTTTAAGTTTAAATTTAAGTTGATCTGAAGATGCTATCAATCAATAAAAAATTTGTGAAACTAAAAACCGAGTATTTCAATATATTATAATTTAAAATTATGTTCCATGAAACTTTTTCGCCGAAGAGTTAGATATCGAAGTAAGAATTTCCAGAATAATTACTACTCAAAAACAATATACTAAAATCAGAACCACAGGATTCAAGGATATCAACTAATACAAACTATTTTATTTCAAAATTTCAAAAAAATTTATCAAAATATTATTTCGATTTTAATTTTCCAGATATTAACATTTCATAAGAAACACGTAAATATGAAGATGATTTGCCATCGTCATTAGAATCTATTCATGAAGGGTTAAATTTGTGGAAGGAGTTCTGTATTAACAGACGTAACAAATCAGGTAGTCCTATTGTTGCTTATTTTGCATCATCGTTTCCCAAAAATACGCATACAATGTTTATTATTTTTTTTTTAGCAATTTTACAGGTTACTACTTATGCTGTGGAGAGATCAATGAGTGCTTTAAAACGCATAAAACCTTATTTACGTTCCACAATCGGTCAGGAAAGATTAAATAATTTGGCTATACTAAATAAATTGAGATGTTGAGATCAAAGCTGAAGAAGATTTTAAAATGTATATTTCCACTGTGACAAACTAAAATTATATTTTTATTTTATATGTACAGGTGTAATGTTTAAATAAATGTTTAAAATCTATATTTCAAAGTTTTGTTGGGCGCCTTCCCCTAAATTTTCGTTCTAGATTCACCACAGTGTATTTCTTTTTATCTTTCTTTTTTACCTGTTTATATATATATATATATATATATATATATATAATTTATTTATTTATTATTTTATTCATTGACTTGAGATTCACCCATGTACTTAATAAAAATTCAAAATTGCGTTTGTAATTTTCACGTAAGTAATCTGTTTTTTGTTGTTACATTGTTCTTTGTAAAATGTAATATACTATGTGATGATGACCCAGGAGGGGTACAAACCGGTCGAGGCAGAAAATAAATAGTTTTTATGAGTGAAATCCGGAAATTTATTTTACCCACAATCTACATACATCCAGTCACGAAGTTCCTGTAGAAAAATAATATTAACTACCTACTTCGAAAATTGCATAGCTTAAAACCTTTACAAAAACAAGTACAGAATACCACCATATTAGGGTTAATATCACTGTAATATTTTTGTATTGAAACGATTCTTGAAAAATAAAAAATTACCTGTATAATTCGACAAATTTCAGTTTAAAAAATTCTATTTAAAAAATTTCGAACTATGAAAAAACTCGCCCGTAGAAATATCAAATTTACAGCGCTAGATTTTAACTATTAAAAAATTCATTTTAAAGAATTACTCCAATTTTATTAACAATGGTTTAATAAAAGCGTTTCAAGTATTTTGTTCTTTTCTTTGCGCAGAATTGGCATATATGTTCCCATTGTTATTTGATTTTCTACGCTATTCCTGCTGGTGCAAAATGTCGGAAAATAGCGGGTGAAGGTAGGGTGAAAGTATGGGCAAATCATACCGTATTAATTGCGTATGAGTGATGTAGGCCTAGCATGAACTGCGGCAATTTGACGGACGATTTATGAGATGACCCAGATTCAAAACCAGATACCTTGTAATCCGAATTATTTGAGTTTCTCTCTATCTTATAATGATATCCGGGAAGGGACTAAGCCACGTAAATCAAGATCCGCAGAATAAATTATAATGTTTTCTCTAACAGACTAATTTATACAAACTCGCCAAATTTATGCGAAGCCCATTTTCACTTTCACTTGGTTTTACGCACTATAAATTTGACAACGTGATCAAGTAAGTAATTATAATTTGATCCCTAAGTTGTAAATCGTTTCCTCGTGGAGCATGATATTCGAATATCTTATATTAAGAATAATATTACGAATATCCACATTTCTACATTATTTTGTTTGCAAGTTATATCACATTCAGTCCCGCTTTTATATGTGGGTGCCTGAAGGACTCTTTATTTCGGCCCCCATCAGATAAACCAAATTGGATATTGGCAACCAAAATTTACGTAATAAATCAAAATATTGTCACATAGGTTATTGTATTAAGACGATTTCCAAAAAGGCATATAGTAAATGAATATTTGAATTATGATATTACAGAAAAGATTTTTTGTATTTATTTAATTTTTATCTTTTTATTATGAATTTGACCAATAAACTTAACATTTTGTCATAAAAAAATTTATTTTTACCTCTCGCTAAGAGAGGTATTAATTGGAATCATGCTAATAATTGCATATCCAGATTTTAGTGGATAAGCACGTTTTAAGGTTCCTAGATTCCGATTATAACATTTTTACGACAATGTCCGTATGTGTGCGTGTGTATGTATGTATGTATGTATGTATGTATGTGTGTGTGTGTGTGTGTGTGTGTGTGTGTCTGTGTGTGTGTGTGTGTGTGGATGTTGGAGCCACGGTTTCTCAAATACTATAAGACTTAAAAAATATTTGGTAACAATTGGACAACCGGAAGTAATAGTTTCTTTAAAAAAATTTTCTAAATATTATTTTTTGAAAATTTCTGTTATTACTAATATTAAAGAATATAAAATCTCTATCCGATACATTTCAAATTTTTATTACATCTTCTGTGGAGTTAAAGATAGAGACATATAAATATATAAAATGTGTAAATTTATTTCGCAGCCCATGGAAAACAAGTGTTAAAATGTTTGTAATTGACAGATAAATGTGTGTCAAAAGCCAAACACATTACTGAAGACTTTTCCTGGGAAGTACATTTAATATTTCTTATTTTATTATTAATTAAATATTTATAATTATAGATACATATATTACATATACCCTTCAGAAATACCGCCAATCTCATCAATGAATTGGAAGAATCTCGAACATAGAAGAATAAGAGTGAATAGAATGAATTAAAAAATATAAAAATATATAAAGAAGATAGGTGTTTTTGTGCGTATCAGAAATGTCAAATATGTACAACACTTATATAGCCTAATATGGAAATGACAAGAGGTCTTGTGATGGCCAGAACAGATTTTTTAAACTATGTTACAGAATAGGAAAATATTGAATAAATACCTATAACGAATTTCATAATAAAGATTTCGTTATACTAATTATTTTTGAAGAGAATGTTTAACAGAATAGACTTGTAAACCACATTTTTTTATTTGTGCCAAAGCCAAATGTGTATCACATCGATAAAAATAAATTAACTAACCTCCGGGTAATTTTATAACATTATTGTCAAAAGTCCAACTGTCATAGAATCTTTTTACTTTGGAAGTAAATTTATCTCTCCTTTATAAAACCGGCCGTAACAGTATTTTTTCTATTTTATTTATTGTATAAAATGTACATACTTATTACAAAGATTTCTAATGCTACAAGACATATTTTAATTAATTAATTAATTATTTAAATTACCATTTAATATAACATTACTCCAAAGTGGAATACCCTACATATTTTTATATATTTGGAGTCAACGTAAAATTACGAATGCAACGATATGTTTAAAGTGAATTTTTATTGAAAAAATAAATTACATAAACGTAACAGAAAATTATGAATAATTAACCCACCCCGGTGCAACTTGTATTGGGAAACTGGCAGCAAACAGTAGGCAGTGAGAGTAGTGTGCCCCCTGCGACCCAGATGTCTCTAACAAGTTCATGTCGCTGCAATAGTTTGAAATGAAATAAGTAATCTATGAAATAAAAATGAAAAATTTATAAAATTATTTGTCAGAAATAAACAATAGTAATAAATATTGAAAATAATGTCATTGAACCATTTTGTCACAGACAACAGATACTATTAAGATAGTCAACTGTAATGATAAGTAGTAGGCATTTATGCCCTGCGACACTAGCGCTCGGTGTCGTAAGACATAACTAAAATCAGTATGGCGGGTAGTATCGGAGATAGTCTGCATCCCGCATTACTATTGAGAATATATTTATTCTTTTTATTGATATAGTAATAAACAGAAAAGAACAAAATATATATTTAACAAGAAATAGAACGCATATTTATTTCTTAAAATTACATTTGGAAAATATAAAAATATAGTCAGATATCCTATTACCATAAGGTGTAGAGTATACAAATACATTTAGTTGTCTTGTTGTCTACAAATTTTGTTGTCTTTTCAACATCACAACCCAGCACACAACAACCTCTTGGCATTTTGCAGAAGCAAATAAACACTATAGAAAATAACACAATAAGGAAGAATAATACTTCACGAAAATACAATTTCAAATTTGAATTGTCAGTATGACTTGCAGCCAAGCCGCTACGATTTTAAAATCACCGACCATCCGAGCATTTACGAATTTTAACGAATTAATCCGAACGAAGCACCACTAGCGCTAAGTGTCGTAATACATAACTAACCGAAAGTCTCAAGGTCATGCTATATAGGTGATACGGCCAGCATTTTGTCAAGAGATTGTTGATCTAAAAAATACATTATGGCTTTATTAAGGTTTAATATGAATAGTTTGGAGAGTAGACGAACATATTTCGATATGCTATTCCTATTTAAGATACTCAACAATATGCTTTATTCCGATAATATTATTCATTTGTTTTATCAGAGTGAATCTAGCAGCCGATTCGCAGCAGCCGATTCGAACGAAAAGTATTTCGGACAACCCCACCACGGACGAAGCATAACACAATGTAGAGATAAACACAATAATAAAGAAAGTAACGTACTGAGTATTATTTAGCAAATATTAACCTGTAAATGTATAAAATATTATAGAACATAGTATATATTCAATGTGTTCATAAATAAATAGTAATAAATAACAATTTAAAATATTAAACAACATAAAACAATATTGTGAGACGCAAAAGTAAAATGCCGTTTATCACTATAAATGAAGGCCGTGACAAAACTAAATTAACCACAGTCATTACTACACATCCCCTGCATATAAAAATGTAAAAATTATTTAAATACTTAGGGGATGAGGGATAATAATATACGTTTAAATTCAGAAACAAAGATTTTTTTTTTTTAATTTACTAGAAGCTGTGACAAAACCATATTACTACCATCTGTTACTTCACACCATCTGATTACAAAAATGTAAGAATTATTGAAACATTCAGGGGATGAGGGATAATAATATACATTTAAACACGGAAGCAACGACAATTTTTCTTGTTTCAAAGTTATTATTTTTTAAAAAAATTACTAGGAGCTGTGACAAAACCATATTACTACCAGTCATTGCTACACACCCCTTGATTACAAAAATGTAAAAATTATTGAAATATTCAGGGGATGAGGGATAATAATATACGTTTAAACCCAGAGGCAGCGAAAATTTTTCTTGTTTCAAAATTATTATTTTTTCAATAAATTACTAGAAGCTGTGACAAAACCATATTACTACGAGTTATTACTTCACACCCCCTGTTTACAAAAACGTAAGAATTATTGAAATATTCAGGGGATGAGGGATAATAATATACGTTTCAACTCGAAAGCAACGACAATTTTTCTTGTTTCGAAGTTATTATTTTTAAAAAAAATTACTAGAAGCTGTGACAAAACCATATTACTACCAGTCTTTGCTACACACACCTTGATTACAAAAACGTGAAAATCATTGAAATATTCAGGGGATGAGGGAAAATAATATACGTTAAACTCAAAAGCAGCGAAAATTTTTTTTGTTTCAAAGTTATTATGTTTTAAAAAAATTACTAGACACTGTGACAAAACCATATTTCTACCAGTTATTACTACACACCCCCTGAATACAAAAATGTAAGAGTTATTGAAATGAGGGATAATAATATACGTTTAAACTCGGAAGCAACGACAATTTTTCTTGCTTCAAAGTTATTATTAAAAAAAATACTAGAAGCTGTGACAAAACCATATTACTACCAGTCATTGCTACACACCCCTTGATTTCAAAAATGTAAAAATTATTGAAATATTCAGGGGATGAGGGTTAATAATATAGGTTTAAACTCAAAAGCAGCGAAAATTTTTCTTGTTTCAAAGTTATTATTTTTTAAAAAAATTACTAGAAGCTGTGACAAAACCATATTTCTACCAGTTATTACTACATACCCCCTGATTACAAAAATGTGAAAATTATTGCAATATTCGGGGGGATGTGGGAAAATAATATACGTTTAAACTCGGAAGCAGCGAAAATTTTTCTTGCTTCAAAGTTATTATTTTTTAAAAAAATTACTAGAAGCTGTGACAAAACCATATTTCTACCAGTTATTACTACATGCCCCCTGATTACAAAAATGTAAGAATTATTGAAATATTCAGGGGATGAGGGATAATACTATACGTTTAAACTCGGAAGCAACGACAATTTTGCTTGTTTCATAGTTATTATTTTTTTTTTAAATTACTAGAAGCTGTGACAAAACCATATTACTACCAGTCACTGCTACACACCCCTTGATTACAAAAATGTGAAAATTATTGAAATATTCGGGGGATGAGGGAAAATAATATACGTTTAAACTCAAAAGCAGCGAAACATTTTCTTGTTTCAAAGTTATTATGTTTTAAAAAAATTACTAGAAGCTGTGACATAACCATATTTCTACCAGTTATTACTACACTCCCCTTGAATACAAAAATGTAAGAATTATTGAAAATTTCAGGGGATGGGGTATAATAATATACGTTTAAACGCAGAAGCAACGACAATTTTTCTTGTTTCAAAGTTATTATTTTTTAAAAAAATTACTAGAAGCTGTGACAAAACCATATTTCTACCAGTTATTACTACATACCCCCTGATTACAAAAATGTGAAAATTATTGCAATATTCAGGGGTTGTGGGAAAATAATATACGTTTAAACTCGGTAGCAGCGAAAATTTATCTTGCTTCAAAGTTATTATGTTTTAAAAAAATTACTAGACACTGTGACAAAACCATATTTCTACCAGTTATTACTACACACCCCCTGAATACAAAAATGTAAGAGTTATTGAAATGAGGGATAATAATATACGTTTAAACTCGGAAGCAACGACAATTTTTCTTGCTTCAAAGTTATTATTAAAAAAAAAAATACTAGAAGCTGTGACAAAACCATATTCCTACCAGTCATTGCTACACGCCCCTTGATTACAAAAATGTAAAAATTATTGTAATATTCAGGGGATAGAGGATAATAATATACGTTTAAACTCAGAAACAGCGAAAATTTTTCCTGTTTCAAAGTTATTATGTTTCAAAAAAATTACTAGTAGCTGTGACAAAACCATATTACTACCAGTCATTGCTACACACCCCTTGATTACAAAAATGTAAAAATTATTGAAATATTCAGGGGATGAGGGATAATAATATACGTTTAAACCCAGAGGCAGCGAAAATTTTTCTTGTTTCAAAATTATTATTTTTTCAATAAATTACTAGAAGCTGTGACAAAACCATATTAATACGAGTTATTACTTCACACCCCCTGATTACAAAACCGTAAGAATTATTGAAATATTCAGGGGATGAGGGATAATAATATACGTTAAACCTCGAAAGCAACGACAATTTTTCTTGTTTCAAAGTTATTATTTTTTAAAAAAATTACTAGGAGCTGTGACAAAACCATATTACTACCAGCCTTTGCTACACACCCCTTGATTACAAAAACGTTAAAATCATTGAAATATTCAGGGGATGAGGGAAAATAATATACGTTAAACTCAAAAGCAGCGAAATTTTTTCTTGTTTCAAAGTTATTATGTTTTAAAAAAATTACTAGACACTGTGACAAAACCATATTTCTACCAGTTATTACTACACACCCCCTGAATACAAAAATGTAAGAGTTATTGAAATGAGGGATAATAATATACGTTTAAACTCGGAAGCAACGACAATTTTTCTTGCTTCAAAGTTATTATTAAAAAAAATACTAGAAGCTGTGACAAAACCATATTACTACCAGTCATTGCTACACACCCCCTGATTACAAAAATGTAAGAATTATTGAAATATTCAGGGGATGAGGGATAATACTATACGTTTAAACTCAAAAGCAGCGAAAATTTTGCTTGTTTCATAGTTATTATTTTTTTTTTAAATTACTAGAAGCTGTGACAAAACCATATTACTACCAGTCACTGCTACACACCCCTTGATTACAAAAATGTGAAAATTATTGAAATATTCGGGGGATGAGGGAAAATAATATACGTTTAAACTCAAAAGCAGCGAAACATTTTCTTGTTTCAAAGTTATTATGTTTTAAAAAAATTACTAGAAGCTGTGACATAACCATATTTCTACCAGTTATTACTACACTCCCCTTGAATACAAAAATGTAAGAATTATTGAAAATTTCAGGGGATGGGGTATAATAATATACGTTTAAACGCAGAAGCAACGACAATTTTTCTTGTTTCAAAGTTATTATTTTTTAAAAAAATTACTAGAAGCTGTGACAAAACCATATTTCTACCAGTTATTACTACATACCCCCTGATTACAAAAATGTGAAAATTATTGCAATATTCAGGGGATGTGGGAAAATAATATACGTTTAAACTCGGTAGCAGCGAAAATTTTTCTTGCTTCAAAGTTATTATTTTTTAAAAAAATTACTAGAAGCTGTGACAAAACCAAATTACTACGAGTTATTACTTCACCCCCCCTGATTACAAAAACGTAAGAATTATTGAAATATTCAGGGGATGAGGGATAATAATATACGTTTAAACTCGGAAGCAACGACAATTTTTCATGTTTCAAAATTATTATTTTTTAAAAAAATTACTAGAAGCTGTGACAAAACCATATTACTACCAGTCATTGCTACACACCCCTTGATTACAAAAATGTGAATATTATTGAAATATTCAGGGGATGGGGATAATAATATACGTTTAAACTCAGAAACAGCGAAAATTTTTCTTCTTTCAAAGCTATTATGTTTTAAAAAAATTACTAGAAGCTGTGACAAAACCATATTTCTACCAGTTATTGCTACACAACCCCTGATTACAAAAATGTAACAATTATTGAAATATTCAGGGGATGAGGGATAATATACGTTTAAACATATCAAAGTTATTTTTTCAAAGAATGACTCGAAGCTGCGACGAAACCTTATTACCACCAGTTAAATCTACACACCTTCTAATACAAAGAAGTAAAAATTATGTTTAAGTGAAAATAACCACAACCGTGACAAACCCATTTTAATAGAAAGAATTCCTGGATTCGCCCTAAATGCAAAAATGTATAAATGAAAATAGCCACAACCGTGACAAAACCATTTTAATAGAAAGCATTGCTGGATTCGCCCTAAATGCAAAAATGTATAAATGAAAATAACCACAACCGTGACAAAACCATTTTAATAAAAAGAATTGCTGGATTCGCTCTAAATGCAAAAATGTATAAATGAAAATAGCCACAACCGTGACAAAACCATTTTAATAAAAAGAATTGCTGGATTCGCCCTAAATGCAAAAATGTAAAACTGAAAATAGCCACAACCGTGACAAAACCATTTTAATAAAAAGAATTGCTGGATTCGCCCTAAATGCAAAAATGTATAAATGAAAATAGCCACAACCGTGACAAAACCATTTTAATAGAAAGCATTGCTGGATTCGCCCTAAATGCAAAAATGTATAAATGAAAATAGCCACAACCGTGACAAAACCATTTTAATAAAAAGAATTGCTGGATTCGCCCTAAATGCAAAAATGTAAAACTGAAAATAGCCACAACCGTGACAAAACCATTTTAATAAAAAGAATTGCTGGATTCGCCCTAAATGCAAAAATGTATAAATGAAAATAGCCACAACCGTGACAAAACCATTTTAATAAAAAGAATTGCTGGATTCGCCCTAAATGCAAAAATGTAAAACTGAAAATAGCCACAACCGTGACAAAACCATTTTAATAAAAAGAATTGCTGGATTCGCCCTAAATGCAAAAATGTATAAATGAAAATAGCCACAACCGTGACAAAACCATTTTAATAAAAAGAATTGCTGGATTCGCCCTAAATGCAAAAATGTATAAATGAAAATAGCCACAACCGTGACAAAACCATTTTAATAAAAAGAATTGCTGGATTCGCCCTAAATGCAAAAATGTAAAACTGAAAATAGCCACAACCGTGACAAAACCATTTTAATAAAAAGAATTGCTGGATTCGCCCTAAATGCAAAAATGTATAAATGAAAATAGCCACAACCGTGACAAAACCATTTTAATAAAAAGAATTGCTGGATTCGCCCTAAATGCAAAAATGTATAAATGAAAATAGCCACAACCGTGACAAAACCATTTTAATAAAAAGAATTGCTGGATTCGCCCTAAATGCAAAAATGTAAAACTGAAAATAGCCACAACCGTGACAAAACCATTTTAATAAAAAGAATTGCTGGATTCGCCCTAAATGCAAAAATGTATAAATGAAAATAGCCACAACCGTGACAAAACCATTTTAATAAAAAAAATTGCTGGATTCGCCCTAAATGCAAAAATGTAAAACTGAAAATAGCCACAACTGTGACAAAACCATTTTAATAAAAAGAATTGCTGGATTCGCCCTAAATGCAAAAATGTAAAACTGAAAATAGCCACAACCGTGACAAAACCATTTTAATAAAAAGAATTGCTGGATTCGCCCTAAATGCAAAAATGTAAAACTGAAAATAGCCACAACTGTGACAAAACCATTTTAATAAAAAGAATTGCTGGATTCGCCCTAAATGCAAAAATGTAAAACTGAAAATAGCCACAACCGTGACAAAACCATTTTAATAAAAAGAATTGCTGGATTCGCCCTAAATGCAAAAATGTAAAACTGAAAATAGCCACAACCGTGACAAAACCATTTTAATAAAAAGAATTGCTGGATTCGCCCTAAATGCAAAAATGTATAAATGAAAATAGCCACAACCGTGACAAAACCATTTTAATAAAAAAAATTGCTGGATTCGCCCTAAATGCAAAAATGTAAAACTGAAAATAGCCACAACTGTGACAAAACCATTTTAATAAAAAGAATTGCTGGATTCGCCCTAAATGCAAAAATGTAAAACTGAAAATAGACACAACTGTGACAAAACCATTTTAATAAAAAGAATTGCTGGATTCGCCCTAAATGCAAAAATGTAAAACTGAAAATAGCCACAACCGTGACAAAACCATTTTAATAAAAAGAATTGCTGGATTCGCCCTAAATGCAAAAATGTAAAACTGAAAATAGCCACAACCGTGACAAAACCATTTTAATAAAAAGAATTGCTGGATTCGCCCTAAATGCAAAAATGTATAAATGAAAATAGCCACAACCGTGACAAAACCATTTTAATAAAAAGAATTGCTGGATTCGCCCTAAATGCAAAAATGTATAAATGAAAATAGCCACAACCGTGACAAAACCATTTTAATAAAAAGAATTGCTGGATTCGCCCTAAATGCAAAAATGTAAAACTGAAAATAGCCACAACCGTGACAAAACCATTTTAATAAAAAGAATTGCTGGATTCGCCCTAAATGCAAAAATGTATAAATGAAAATAGCCACAACCGTGACAAAACCATTTTAATAAAAAAAATTGCTGGATTCGCCCTAAATGCAAAAATGTAAAACTGAAAATAGCCACAACTGTGACAAAACCATTTTAATAAAAAGAATTGCTGGATTCGCCCTAAATGCAAAAATGTATAAATGAAAATAGCCACAACCGTGACAAAACCATTTTAATAAAAAGAATTGCTGGATTCGCCCTAAATGCAAAAATGTATAAATGAAAATAGCCACAACCGTGACAAAACCTAGCAATTCTTTTAATTAAAATGGTTTTGTCACGGTTGTGGCTATTTTCATTTATACATTTTTGCATTTAGGGCGAATCCAGCAATTCTTTTTATTAAAATGGTTTTGTCACGGTTGTGGCTATTTTCATTTATACATTTTTGCATTTAGGGCGAATCCAGCAATGCTTTCTATTAAAATGGTTTTGTCACGGTTGTGGCTATTTTCATTTATACATTTTTGCATTTAGGGCGAATCCAGCAATTCTTTCTATTAAAATGGGTTTGTCACGGTTGTGGTTATTTTCACTTAAACATAATTTTTACTTCTTTGTATTAGAAGGTGTGTAGATTTAACTGGTGGTAATAAGGTTTCGTCGCAGCTTCGAGTCATTCTTTGAAAAAATAACTTTGATATGTTTAAACGTATATTATCCCTCATCCCCTGAATATTTCAATAATTGTTACATTTTTGTAATCAGGGGTTGTGTAGCAATAACTGGTAGAAATATGGTTTTGTCACAGCTTCTAGTAATTTTTTTAAAACATAATAGCTTTGAAAGAAGAAAAATTTTCGCTGTTTCTGAGTTTAAACGTATATTATTATCCCCATCCCCTGAATATTTCAATAATATTCACATTTTTGTAATCAAGGGGTGTGTAGCAATGACTGGTAGTAATATGGTTTTGTCACAGCTTCTAGTAATTTTTTTAAAAAATAATAATTTTGAAACATGAAAAATTGTCGTTGCTTCCGAGTTTAAACGTATATTATTATCCCTCATCCCCTGAATATTTCAATAATTCTTACGTTTTTGTAATCAAGGGGGGGTGAAGTAATAACTCGTAGTAATTTGGTTTTGTCACAGCTTCTAGTAATTTTTTTAAAAAAAAATAACTTTGAAACAAGAAAAATTGTCGTTGCTTCTGCGTTTAAACGTATATTATTATACCCCATCCCCTGAAATTTTCAATAATTCTTACATTTTTGTATTCAGGGGGAGTGTAGTAATAACTGGTAGAAATATGGTTATGTCACAGCTTCTAGTAATTTTTTTAAAACATAATAACTTTGAAACAAGAAAATGTTTCGCTGCTTTTGAGTTTAAACGTATATTATTTTCCCTCATCCCCCGAATATTTCAATGATTTTCACGTTTTTGTAATCAAGGTGTGTGTAGCAAAGACTGGTAGTAATATGGTTTTGTCACAGCTTCTAGTAATTTTTTTAAAACATAATAACTTTGAAACAAGAAAAATTTTCGCTGCTTTTGAGTTTAACGTATATTATTTTCCCTCATCCCCTGAATATTTCAATGATTTTCACGTTTTTGTAATCAAGGTGTGTGTAGCAAAGACTGGTAGTAATATGGTTTTGTCACAGCTTCTAGTAATTTTTTTAAAAAATAATAACTTCGAAACAAGAAAAATTGTCGTTGCTTTCGAGTTTAAACGTATATTATTTTCCCTCATCCCCTGAATATTTCAATAATTCTTACGTTTTTGTAAACAGGGGGTGTGAAGTAATAACTCGTAGTAATATGGTTTTGTCACAGCTTCTAGTAATTTATTGAAAAAATAATAATTTTGAAACAAGAAAAATTTTCGCTGCCTCTGGGTTTAAACGTATATTATTATCCCTCATCCCCTGAATATTTCAATAATTTTTACATTTTTGTAATCAAGGGGTGTGTAGCAATGACTGGTAGTAATATGGTTTTGTCACAGCTCCTAGTAATTTTTTTTAAAAATAATAACTTTGAAACAAGAAAAATTGTCGTTGCTTCCGTGTTTAAATGTATATTATTATCCCTCATCCCCTGAATGTTTCAATAATTCTTACATTTTTGTAATCAGATGGTGTGAAGTAATAGCTGGTAGTAATATGGTTTTGTCACAGCTTCTAGTAAATTTAAAAAAAAAAATCTTTGTTTCTGAATTTAAACGTATATTATTATCCCTCATCCCCTAAGTATTTAAATAATTTTTACATTTTTATATGCAGGGGATGTGTAGTAATGACTGTGGTTAATTTAGTTTTGTCACGGCCTTCATTTATAGTGATAAACGGCATTTTACTTTTGCGTCTCACAATATTGTTTTATGTTGTTTAATATTTTAAATTGTTATTTATTACTATTTATTTATGAACACATTGAATATATACTATGTTCTATAATATTTTATACATTTACAGGTTAATATTTGCTAAATAATACTCAGTACGTTACTTTCTTTATTATTGTGTTTATCTCTACATTGTGTTATGCTTCGTCCGTGGTGGGGTTGTCCGAAATACTTTTCGTTCGAATCGGCTGCTGCGAATCGGCTGCTAGATTCACTCTGATATTTGTTTTCTATATATGTTCCAGCTAAATGTACGAGATCGTGTAATTTATTCAAGTTGCCACAAAGCAATACTAACAACTATAGATTCTCTTGCATAAATCGAGTAATGTCTATCTACAATAACCAATATATTCATTTAGATTTATTTAATTTGTCTATTAATAGTTTCAAGAAACGAGTTAAAGACTCTTTAAGATAAGTTCTGTGTTCTGTTTGCTATATTATTTTAAGTTGTATTACTCTGTTTGCTATATTATTTCAAGTTGTATTACTTAATAAGCGAGAACCTTTATTTGGTCTCTTTTGAGCTGTTGGTTCTCCCATTTGTATTAAAATAAAAATAAAAAAATAAAATAAGTAAGTAATTTAATTTTATTTCAGTTTATTTTTTCTAACAATAACCTTTTCAGTTTTAATCTTCGTTACAAATATAAATGTCAGCAACCCAACTGCGAGAATAAACGTATGAATGTAAGAGAACCACAAAATAAACACTTTTTTAGATTTCCTGTAGAAAGTATGGCGCGATGTGATGTTTGCAGATCATTTTGACACAACTTTTATTAATAACAAGAAAAATTATTATGTAATTCAATTCCAACAATTCATCCTGGCGGTATTACAAATTCTCATTCAGTCGTTTCAACTTCTATTATGACAACTACTGGTATTTTAAGTCTTTCCGACAGAAATAAATTATCTAAAAACGAATTAGAGTATTCGTGTGACAAAATACGTAGGGACAATTTAACTCATAATTTTAACGTCGAAATTCTAAAATAATCAAATATAAATAGCACTTTAAAAAAATGTTTAAATGTTCAAAATTTAGGGAGAGATGAAAAAATGTTCCTGTGAAGAAAACTGGAACTTCAGCTTCAGGTCTCATATGATTATGTTAGCCACTTTGGTCCTCGCCCAAATAACGACAAAAGAACGTGGAATGGAATTTCAACGTCGAATCTTGAAAATGAACATACACTGAGAGATATAAAATGCTAGTCAATTACGAAATTTGCAGAGCGCCGCTTCTACGGGGACATATTGCTTAACTGAACTTTTTGTATGACTCCGCGCGAGTAGACGTGTTTTTTTGCTGCTCCGGCTTCTACTCAGTGCCGTATTTTGTGATTTTATCACTTCTGTGCATCAGTTTATTTATTTAAAAAATGAGTTCAAATACGCGTAACGCTAGTGCCTTGGCAGATGTTGTGCTAAAACTACTTAATGATGACACGTTTATCAATAAACTGGTTGATAAAGTCTTCGAATGTGTCGACAAAAAACTCGAAGAACAAAAAAATATTATGAGTCTGTTATTAAAGACATTACTGAACAAAATTGTGCTCTACAAAATGAAGTTGACCGCCTGGAACAATATTCCAGGCGTAACTGCATCCGTTTATTCGGGGTCCCGGAGGAGAAGGCTGAAACTGCTGCTGATACCGAGCATAAGGTATGTGATATATTTAAATCACAATTATGTCTCACCATCCCACCACAAGCGATCGAGCGATGTCACCGTGTAGGTCAACGTGTGAGTGTTAGTGATATTCCAGTGTCTTCCCGCCCCCGTCCACGTCCCATTATTGTGCGATTCTTATCATATAAAACCCGAGACTCTGTACTAAAAAGCAGGCCTAAACTTAAAGGTACTCATATTTCAATCAAAGAGGATCTCACAAAGAAACGACTTAATATTCTGAAGCGGTATTCTGCGAAATATGGCTTTAGAAATGTTTGGTCCAGTGATGGTCTTATATATTATAAAACTGATAATGTTATCAAAAAAGTAAATTTTAGTGAAAATAACTCAACTAATGTAAATTTTAGTGATATTGCTAACATATGATAACTTATCATAATTTTCTTTCTTTTTTTATCATACTAACACTTCGTTGGTTAATACTCGTAGTTTGTTATATTTCACTAAATTTTTCAAATTCTGGAGCAGCTTCATATGTTCCAAATTTATCACATTGTGTGAATTTCTTATTTTTTGTTGGTTTGCGACTTTTTTGTTATATTTAGTTTAAGTACGTTACTTTCAGGTTGTTGAACTGAGCTGTTTTCAGCAAGTTCTAACATTGTCATTCACAATTTTTATTTTATTTTTCATTTGTTTAAATCTCAGCTTACTTTATTTATTTTTTGCAATGAACATTTACTATCAGAATGTACGAGGACTAAATACTAAGTTAGAAGATTTTTACAATAACTTATGCTTGTCAAACTTTGATTTAATAGCTATAAGTGAGTCATGGCTTACTGATTCTGTTTCTAATTCCGAAATAGTCAATGATGAATTTACTGTATTCAGGAGTGACCGAGACTTTGGCCGTGTGTACAAGAAGGGTGGTGGTGGTGTATTATGTGCAATTAGTAATAAATTTAGAGCACAACTTATTGATATAACTCTTAATCCTTCCTCTAATTCCGATATTGTCTGTGTTAAAATATCTTTATTTACTATTAAGTATCTTTACGTTATTGTAGTCTACATACCTCCCCCTATTTCTGTCGAACAGCTAAGTTATATATATATATGATTGTATTGAAGCAATTCCTGATATTTTGTACAATGAGTTCATTATTCTCGGTGATTTTAATATAAGTAATTTATCAGATTTTTATGCTAGTGCATACACAAATAATATAATTTCGGCATTTATTAATTTCCACAATTTCATGGGTGCAACTCAATATAATTTCGTAAGTAACACTTCTAATAGAATTTTAGATGTTGTTTTAGCTAATTTAAACTGTACAGTCACTCATAATACATGCCCTTTTGTTAATGAAGACGATCATCACCCGGCTCTTGATGTAGTACTTCATACTGAATCTAAATACTACAATTCATCATTTTCTAATACAGTACCTACCTATAACTTTCAGGCTGCTAACTACTTAATGCTTTATAATTGTCTAAGTACTACTGATTGGAGTATTCTTTCTAATTTTGATAACGTTAATGATGCTTTCAGTAAATTCTATGCTATGATGGAAAATATATATAATCAGTGTATACCTAAATCAATCAAAAAATTACGTAAATATCCACTTTGGTTTACTAAATCTATTATTTCAGATATTAAACTTAAAAACAAAAATCTTAAGCTTTATAGAAATACTAACAACATAAAGTATTACAATAATTTTAAAAGTCTTCGGGCAAAATAAAAACCAATATAAAGCAAGCACATAAAAATTATTTAGATTCAGTTGAAAGTAACATAGTCAATGAGCCAAGGAAAGTGTGGTCATATTTAAACTCAAAAAAAAATTCATCTCGTATACCGGGGCGCATGTGTATGAATGATGAAGTGCTTACTGATACTGCATCAATAGTTCAAGCATTTGCAGACTATTTTTCATCCGTTTATGAACCTCCTAGTGTTAATGATCCTCAATCTCCAAACATTCCTTTTCCTAATAATTTTGATTGCCTTTCTATTAATCACATCTCTAAATTAGAAATTATTTCGTCTATAAATAAACTAAAAGTTTCTCGAAATCCTGGACCTGATAACATCCCTGCATATATTTTGAAAGGTTGTCGTGATATATTTGTAGAACCGTTATATATTCTTTTTAATTTGTCTATCTCTACTAATATTTTCCCTTCTCTTCTTAAGAAAACTTATATAACACCTGTATTTAAAGCCGGGAATAAGGAAGACATCACTAACTACAAACCAATAGCCATTCTATCAAATATATCTAAAATATTTGCAAAGATCATATTCAATCATATATATAACTCTGTTGAAAAACAAATTTCCCAACAACAGCATGGTTTCATGAAAGGAAGGTCTACTACAACTAATCTCTCCACTTTTACAAATTTCATATTCAATTCATTTCGCACCAATGCACAAATAGATGTAATTTACACAGACTTCTGTAAAGCGTTTGATAAAGTAGACCATCGAATACTTATAGAGAAGACAATAATCAATTTTAATTTCTCCAATAACTTATCTGCGCTTATATCTTCCTATCTCTCTAATAGAAATATTTATGTTCATTACAATGACTTAACATCCACTCCATTCATTGCAACCTCAGGAATTCCTCAAGGCTCGAATCTTGGTCCACTTCTTTTCATTTTATTCATTAATGACATTACAACCTGCATTGAGCATTCTCACTATTTATTATATGCTGATGACATTAAAATCTATAGTGTTATTAACAGTACTGATGACAGTTTAAAACTTCAGCATGATATTGATAATCTACTCTCTTGGTCTCGTTCTAATAACCTATTATTTAACACTAGTAAATGCAAAGTAATTTCTTATAGTGTAAAAAAGGAATATATTTTAAGTAACTATAAACTAAATAACACTGTTCTGACTAGAGTTACACAAAATAGAGATTTAGGTGTCATTTTCGATCCAAAATGTCAATTTTTCCACCACTATGAAAATATTATCAGTACTTCATATAAAAATCTCGGTTTCATCATCCGCAATTCCAGAAATTTTCATAAAATTTCCACACTTCAGTCTCTATTTAATTGCTTCGTGCGAGCTAAATTGGAATATTGTTTCCTTATCCGGAACCCTTTGTATAAAAATTCAGTGAGAGCGATAGAATCTATTCAAAGAAAATTTGTCAGGTATTGTTGGCTTAAATTTTCTAATAACCCTAATATTACCAACAACAGCTATCATTACAGCATCGCTCTCACTGAATTTGCTATAATAACACTTGAAGATCGTCGAAATTACCTATCGTGCATTTATTTATATAAAATTATAAACAATAAAATCGATCATTCGAGTCTGTTATCATCTATTAATTTCCACGTACCTAGAACCTGTAACTCTAGACAGAAACAAGTATTTAGTATTCCTACAGCGAAAACTAACTACGAGCTTCTAAATCCTGTAAGTCATATTTGTGCTCTTTATAATAAAATATATTCTAGTATCAGTAGTATTGATATTTTTTGTGATTCATTGCAAGAATTTCGACGTAAGTTACTTCAATTTTTTTCACGATCTCATTAATTACTCTTTTTCCTTTTGTCATTAAATAAGATAAGCTGAATTATTAATTTATTCATTATTAATTATTACTAATTTTTGTAAATGTACAGTATAATCATTACTCTGTGTCTGCTCGTGTATTGTATGTATTGTTCTGTTTCTTGCTCTGTAATTGGGATTTTGTCCTGTTGAGTGAGTGATAAATAAATAAATAAACTGTGTGCAACAAAACTCCAATGGTACAGTTACGTACAACGTCTCGGCGGAAAACCAAAGTATTGCCGAAAAAACAAAATCAGAGGAGATTATAATCCACGCAGAATAACGTTCATAAAGAGACCAAGAAGATAGTATAAAATTGTAATTGATATAAACAAGAACTCACCTGGCTCTTCCAATTAATCAAGAATGAGAAGAAAATGTTCTTTTATTATAAAATATTTTGTTTAAATAATGTAAGATGAACATGTAATAAAAATCATGAAAATCAATTATTTTTTATTTGAATATACCTACTGAAATTATAAAAATTAAGTAATCACTTTAATTATTATATATTGAAATACTTGGTTTTTAGTTTCATAAAATTTATTTATTGATGACTAGTTTCGCTACTACAATAGAATCTTTAGATCCAATGTATATAAACTTAAAAATTGTATAAATATGTATATATATAAATATATATAATGACAAAAAATAAAAAAAAATAAAATAAAATATAATAAATGAACAGACAAACTTTAATCATTCTAGAAATATAAAATTTATGTTAAAATAATTTATTTCTAATTTTTTATGTTACTAAGTTACTACAAAATATCTATACATAAAATCAAGTTTGTAAACACCGTAAAAACATTTACTGACATATATTTATATTTGTTAATATACAAAAATATATATATATATATATATATACATATTTATACAATTTTTAAGTTTATATACATTGGATGTGAAGATGGTATTGTAGTAGCGAAACTAGTTATCAATAAATAAATTTTGTGAAACTAAAAACCAAGTATTTCAATATATAATAATGAATAATAAGTTTCACCATGTAAGAGCTGAAATAATTAAAGAAATTAATCACTTTAAATTAAACAAATGAACGTTGACAGGTTCATATGACATATATTTGACGTTTACTTGACATGTATTTGACATATGTCAAAAGTAGTGTGCCCCCTGCGACACAGGGGGATTAATTCCGTGCTGCCAACTTAATGCATTGACTTGCACTTCTCGTTCACGTTATTGTTTTGTGAATTAACCTTCTAAGCCATGATATCAGGCAGGCTGTGAAAACAATTGATATTATATCGAGTAATATTTATGATAATTGATTAATAGTTTTATTTCTATAATTTTATTAGAAAAAATGATTCCTTTTTATTTTATTTATTTATTTCTTTACTTTTCTCAAAAAAAATGGCAGCATTGTTGTCGACGGTGAAGAACTAACTAAGACCACCCAGTTCAAATATTTAGGTTCTGCCATTCGTTCTGACGGTGAGACTGCAGCCGACGCCAAAGCAAGAGTCACCGCTGCCTGGATGAAATGGCGTCAGATGACTGGGATCCTGTGTGATCGTAAAATGCCAGTTCATTTAAAAACAAAAATTTATAGAACGGTGGTGCGCCCCGTAGCCCTGTATGGAGCAGAATGTTGGCCATCTACAATACAGCATGAGCGAATACTTCATGGTATGGAAATGAAGATGCTTCGTTGGGCTCTGGGGTTTACTCGTTATGATCATATGACAAATATTTCCATAAGGAAAATTATGGGCGTGGCACCAATCACGGACAAAATGCGTGAACCGCGTCTTCGATGGTATGGGCACGTGATGCGCAGCAAAGACGACTCAGTAGCCAAGATGGCCATGCAACTTGAGTTGAATGGTCAACGTCCTCGTGGTCGCCCAAAAAAACGCTGGATGGACATAATTAAGGACGATATGATGCACAGAATAGAACCCACTGGAGGAAAGCAATTAAAATAGCAGACCCTGCACCCCAGCGGGATTAATGCTTCGGATATGATGATTTCTTTACTTTAAGCATATCGTTGAATTCGCAATTTTACGTAGATTCCAAATATATGAAAATATATAAGCTGTCCCATTTGAAATATGGAACTTAAATGTCAATTCCCGCTAAACTGAAAGCGCTACCAATATGCCAAATACCATGATTTGTGAACGCCTAATGCCGCATTCACACTAGATGATTACGATATGACTCCTTTTTCGACAAACTTGTTGAAAAAAAGTTATTGAGCGTTTGGACAAGAAATTGGGGGAACCTATGAGGGTATCATTGCCAAACTATCCGTCAAAAACCATCTCCTTGAGGATCGTCTAGGCCAGCAGGAGCAGTACTCTCGACGTACCTGCATCCGCGTCTTTGGCGTCCCTGAGTCAGCTAATGAGAACACCAAGGAAGTTGTGCTCCGTGTGTCTAACAACAATTTAAAAGTGGCAGTTAGTCCTGGACAAATGGACCGAAGTCCTCGCACAGGTAAAAAGAACTCAATTCCTAACAATCAGTCCAAATCACGTCCTATAATTGTAAAATTTGTGTCACATGAAACAAGAGCTATAGTTTTACAAAGTCGTAAAAAGCTGAGTGGTACTAATATCACTATTGAAGAAGATTTGACCAAAAACAAACTGCAGCTCTTGAAACTGGCTTGTGAAAAATATGGGTTTAAAAATGTGTAATTCTTGAATAATGTGGACAATTATACGATTGCTAAAATATAGTTTATTAATATTTATATTACAACTTAATTAAAACAATATTACCTAAAATATAGAATTGAATAAAAGTCCTTTTATTATGATTTGTATTATTTAGAGTATACAGGGTGTAACACGTACACCGACCACCGCCATTATTACCTTTATTATTTTAGTTACATAAAAATACTATAAAACAAAGTTGTAGGGAACCAAAGGGGAAATCCTTTCAGAGAAGAAAATTTTTTTTTAAATCAGTGGTTCTCAAGTTACAACACAAAGTTATATTTTTTCAAATGGGATTCTACATATTTTTTATGCCTATTCGATAGCATATTTTTTTCTGAATTTAACCATGTATTAGTTTTATATCCTTACATAATAATAAAAATATTGAAAAAAATGCGATTGAAATTTAAATAAATTTTTATTTTTAATATTATTGTATAGTAGGCCATGGATGAGAAACAAGAGTGATAAATTTAAATTGAAAATTAATAATTGTTAATTACTTCTTATAAATAATGTTCTATTTGAATTCCATTATTTTCTAAGCATAATTCTATTCCATTTAAAACAGAAGAAGTAGCTTTTATTACAGTTTCTGGTGTCAAAGCAGCGCAAGCTTCTCTAACTCTGTCCATCAAATTTTGTTTCGTTGTCACTGGTTTTGAATATACTCTATCTTTAAGATATCCCCATAAAAAAATCAAGGGGTGTCAAGTCCGGGGAACGAGCGGGCCATTTGTTGCTATCCACCGACCTTGAAACATTTCGTCGAGCCGTTTGTACACTCGACGAATATTGTGAGCCGGCGCTCCATCTTGTTGGAACCACATATTTTGTCTTTCATTCAAGTTTAAATCTTCTAAATAATTTAATAATTCATTTCCCAAGAAACATAAATAATGTGCAGCTTTAAATTGTCTTCATAAAAATGTGGTCCAATAATTTTATTCCCAAACATTCCAAGCCATACATTAAAGCTCCATCTGTGTTGATTATTTTTTTCTCTAAATTCACGAGGATGTCCTTCAACCCAAATGTGCTCATTATTTCTATTAAATAATCCATTATTTGAAAATTTAGATTCATCTGTCTACAGAATTTTCCTAAGAATATTATTATCGTCCTGATACTGCACCAAAAACCATTCGCAAAACACTATTCTGCGTTCATTGTCATTATTATGTATAGCATGTAATAGTTTGTATGAATATGATTTTAAATTATGCTTTTTCAAAATGCGCCATACGGAGATATTAGAAATAAAATGCTCTTGAGCAATTTCGCGTGTGGATGAATTGGGATTACGCGTAATAGAAGCTAAAACTGCGATTTCTATTTCTTCATTGTTTCTCACGGGATGTTGCCTTTCACGTATTATTTGTGAAAATGATCCATAGTTTTTCAAATTTCGTTCTAATCGCCTGATTACTGACCTCCCTGGATGCGGTTTGTTTGAATATCTCGTGGCATAAATATTGCACGCTTGTATGGCATTTTCATTACACTCACCATAAATTAATAATAAACGATACAAATCTTCATTTGTATAAACATCAGCCATATTGTCACAAAATAATCTCAAAACACAAAGAATAACAATTTACAACAATTAGTACGCCAATTATTATTTGACAGCAGCTATATTTTGTTCTTTTGTTATTGTTTTTCATCCATAGCCTACTGTACAATAATATTAAAAATAAAAATTTATTAAAATTTCAATCGCATTTTTTTCAATATTTTTATTATGTAAAGATATACAACTAATACATGGTTGAATTCAAAAGAAAATATACTATCGAATAGGTATAAAAAATATGTAGAATCCCATTTGAAAAAATATAACTTTGTGTTGTAACTTGAGAACCACTGGTTTAAAAAAATATTTTCTTCTCTGAAAGGATGTCCCCTTTGGTCCCCTACAACTTTGTTCTATAGTATTTTTTGTAACTATAATAATAAAGGTAATAATGGCAGTGGTCGGTGTACGTGTTACACCCTGTATATCCTCTTCTCTGACATTCAAAACATATATTTGTTTAGACAATTTCAAAGTTACCATGTTAGCAACGACAGAAAAAAAAGTAAATAACAACATGAAAAAGGCGCTAAATTTTTTAATTTACACTTCCGGTGGTCGGAGACTCTTTTTTTTCGGCAAAAAAGAGTAAGGCAGCAATTTATAACTATGGAATAAATTTGCTTCTTTTCGTTTTTTGTTACATTCTACTTCATAAATTGATTTAGAAATTCTTTTTTTTTATCACAAATGGTCCTTTTCTAATTTCATCTAATTTATTTCTATTTATTTTATTACCATTTGATACAAACTAAATCACCTTCTTTAAATTCATGATCTTTTCTATCCTGATCTATTCTTTTTTTTATTTTTTTCAAAACTTCTTTCTGAATTTTCGAAATCTTCTTTCCTGTCTTTTTCTAAATCACGTTCTCTTTCTAATGTAATTGGTAAAATTTCAGATGTCTCTCCATATAATAGATAAGCAGGTGAAAATTTTGTTGTACTATGAACAATGTTATTATATTCCTTAATACATAATTCAGCAATTTTTGTCCATGGAATATTATTATTATCATTTAATTTATATTTATTACTGGATATCTTGATAATGAATCAGCTTCAATATTATCTTTACCTTCTTTATAAATTACTTTAAAATTGTATTGTGATAAATATCACATTAAATCACCTAATGCTTCGTCAGTTCTTGATTTAGATTTTAAATTCATAAGTGGTTTATGATCTGAAGTTACTATAAACTCTCTTCCTATCAAATAATGTTGCCAATATAAAATTGCCTCTTTAATTGCCATACATTCTAAATACATTATTTCTTTTCTCATTTGGCCTGGTGTTAATTTCTTTGAAAAGTAAGCTACTGGATGCAGAATCCATCCTCTTGAGTTTGTTTAAGAACTGCACCTAAACCTGAACGACTTGCACCTACTTCTATTACTGTACCCTTATCTACATCATAAATAGCTAAAATTGGTGTTGAACATACATACTGTCTAATTTCATTAAAACAATTTTCACATTTTTCAGTCCATATAAATTTTTCATTTTTCTTCAATAGATTGTGTAATGGTACTAATCATTGTGTACAATGATCTACGAATTTATGATAAAAATTAATCTTTCCCAACAACTGACGAACCATCTTCTTTCTTTTAGGACGTGTAAATTCTTTAATTGCAATTAAATTATCTTTAAGTGGATAAACTTTACCATTTTCTATTACATGGCCTAAATATTTAACTGAATGTTTAGCAAAATCACATTTTACTAATTTTAGTTTAAATCCTTCTTTCCTAATTGCATCAAAAAGTAATCTAATGTGTTTTAAATGTTCATGAAATGATTTTGAGAAGATCAATATGTCATCTATATAATTTAAACAAAATTTATCTAGATTATATCTCCTAATTATACTTGCCAAAACTCTTTGAAAAATAGCTGGAGAGTTTTTCAAACGAAATGGAAGTACTTTCCATTGCCAGTGACCTTTTTGAGTAATAAATGCTGTTTTCTTACGATCTTTCATTCTAATTGGTATAGACCAGAAAGCTGAATTGATATCTAATGCCGTAAACCAATTACAATCACCAACATTCACTACTAAATTGTCTATCCTGGGAAATGGTTGAGGTTCAGGTACTCTATCTTCTTTAAATCTCTAAAATCCACTCATAAACGAGTTCTTTAACTCTTTCACTAAATCATCTATGGTATTAATTTTATCTCTTTCGAGCTTATCTTGTACTTCTAGTGGTAAATTATACACTATTTGGTAAATTCTAAATAATTCTGGTATATTTTTATCAGCTTCAAGTAATAAACGTTCTTTTTTAAGCACAAAATCAATCAATGAACCAAACATATATTTATAATTAAATGCAGCACGAATAGATGACCAATTTTTCTTTCCATAAACTAATAAAAAGGATTTTTTCCAGTCCTCCCAGTCAGATAATGACAATTTAATTAAATTAGAACGGTACCATTCCTTTACATTTCCATCTATAAATAATTTTAAAGCTTCCACTTTTGTTCCACCATCTAATATTTTAAATCTATTACATTCTTTTTCAAGCCCATTTATCCAAGTTGAAGCATCTTGTTTATCATTAAAAATGTTTAATAAAAATTTCTGTTCTACTTCACATAAACTTAATTCATTTGCAGATGAAATACGATTCTCTAATTCTTTGATTCGTTGAATTAAAAAAATTTCATTGGTAGTTTTCGTTTCACCTAATACACTACTTATAACACCAGATTATTCTTCATATTCTTCTAGATAATGATCGTTAATACGAAAATTTTCATCTTCATCCAAATACTTTTGCTGTAATTCTGGTTTAAATGTTATACTTATTTTTCGAAAACCACCTAATTTTGTAATGGATTTCATACTACTAGTAATAGTTTTAATTGCTAATAATTCTTCATGAAAAGTTAAATTTTTAATTCATCTGGTATTCCAAACCATACCAATTTATCAGCAGATAATGAAACTAATTCATATTTATTTTCACCTCTCTTAACGATATGTACATGTAATATCTTTTGTGAAGCCATTATTTTGACGTTTATTCAATTTGTAATTCTTGAATAATGTGGACAATTATACGATTGCTAAAATATAGTTTATTAATATTTATATTACAACTTAATTAAAACAATATTACCTAAAATATAGAATTGAATAAAAGTTCTTTTATTATGATTTGTATTATTTAGAGTATATATCCTCTGACATTCAAAACATATATTTGTTTAGACAATTTCAAAGTTACCATGTTAGCAACGACAGAACAAAAACTAAATAACAACATGAAAAAGGCGCTAAATTTTTAAATTTACAAATGTTTGGTCAAAAGATGATATAGTGAAAAATTAACAACGTTATTAGAAAAGTCACACTATCTGGTTTCATTTAAAATTGTTGTATAATGTTATATATCATTTTTGATATTTATATTTGTAATTTTTCATTTTTCATATATTTGTTATCTCGTAACATTATTTCTAACTTTATTATTTCTAACTCACAAAGTGATTGGCAACACTGAATTTGTGAAGTAAACAACTATAATTGTTACATAGTTTTAAATATTGTAAATTTTTATAATATTTGCTGTTATACATAAAAAAATAGCTAAAAGTAAATAGTTGTGAGTTTTAAGCCATATAAATACTTAAGTAGCGGTTAATAATAACAATTTGTTAATATAACCTCAAACTACCAACGTGGTTTAAGGTATGGAAAGTAAAATAGAAGAAATTTTGCAAAAATTACATGTTCTAGATACGATTAAGTGTGATATAGAAAAAATACATAAGCATCTTGATTTTTATGTCGCCACAACAAAGAAAAACAGTGAAAATATCGCAACCATCGAACAAAAACTATTAGAACAACAAAAGCAGGTTAATACGCTATAAAAATCCGCAAAAAGGAAAAATCTAATACTTTATTGCCTAGATGAGTTAGGAACTTCCACTACAGAACTTTATAGCCATGTGGTGAAGTTCGTAATGAAAATTTAAAAGTGAATATTTCCACACAAGATCTAGAAAATGTTTACAGATTAGGCCGTAAAAGTATAAAATGCAGGCCTACATTTCTTCAATTCTGCCGTGTACAAATTAGAAACGCAGTGTTCGGTAATAAAAAATTACTAAAAGGATCGAAATACTTCCAAAATATCGACCTTACGAATCAGGAGCAATCAAATCGCGAAAGATTAGTTATGAAAAAGAAAGCGCTGGAAGCAGATGGCCACAGGGTTAATATAATATGAGACAAGCTACATATACTCCCTTCAAACGTCACGCAGAATCCAAAAAGAGGACGAGAATCTTCCGAGGATACTCCAACAAAGCCAACTTCGGCTACAAAAATCAGCAAGACAGCCACCTCAGATCCGAGAGGCTAAGAACCCGTCAATTTAATGCAAAATTCTAGTCCTTTTTTAGGCTAACGCCTGCATTATCTTTTGCTGACATTCCCACTTCATCGGAAAAAGATGATGCATCTGCTGCTATGAGAAACTCTTGTAAAAAATGTGTACAATAACAATAGGTCAGTTGTAAATAATTTTAATAATTGTAGTGATAATCTTCTGTCGCATCTTTGTTTAATATTTTGGAATGTGAACGGAATTAACAATTTTTTTAACCTAGATAAGGATACCAAATCCTAAATGCTAAATGGGGATGTTATTTGTATGTGTGAAACATGGCTAAAGGAAGAATTGGCTTATCTGCCAAACTTTTTGTATAACTATAAATTTTTTGTCATAGTAAAGCCACCCAAGAAAAATGTACGGGTAGAGCTAGTGGAAGGCTATTACTTCTAGTAAAAAAAATAGTCAATATATATTAAAATTAATTGATAACTCAAATTTGTGGTTAATTATTGAATTTTTACAATTGAATCAAAATATATTATATTCTTTACCTATCTCAAACCTAGTATGGATATTTTTTGCATTGAATTAATATCTGATATGGTACCTGTCTTTCAGACTTATAAATTTCACACGATCTTGATTTTAGGAGATTTTAACGCCCATGTAGGGAGGCTAAACCAAATATCAGAGGAATCATTTAGGTGGTCAAATGTTACTGCGCTACGTGATCCACTCCATATTTCTACAAATGCGAGGGGTAAAAAATTAGTGGAAAATATGGAAAAATCGGGCTTTTACCTGCTGAATGGTCGCACTACTGGGGATACCCCAGGTAAATTCTCTTATCTTACTGTAAATGGGAAAAGTACGATTGATCTGGCATGGATAAGCATAGAACAAATGGATAAAGTAAAATCTTTTTCATTAGATCCAACTATTGTTAATTCAAATCATAGCATTTGTACACTAATAATTAGAGATTCAACTCGTTTAATCAATACTGAAAATAACGTGGAATGTAAAACTGCCAAGTACGAAATTTCGTTCAAATTTAATATAAATCTAATTTATTCCTATCACAAAAATTTAAGTTCACTCAATAACATTTATTTTAATAGCGAAAACTCTAAAACGAGAAAAAAGAAAAACCATTCAGATTCAAAAGTAATTTTACGCGAACATAAACCGTGGTACAATAATGACTGTGTTAGCTTGAAACGAATTTGCAATAAAAAAACTAAGAACATACCAAAGCGGAACACAATTTAAAAGAATATTTTGCAGCTGAAAAACAATATATGAATATAATTAAAAAATGTAAAAATGATCACTTCCATGAAATAAAAATACGCTTATCAAATACAAAAAATACGCAAGAATTCTGCACGGTAAAAAATTACATTGATATCCCGGACAAAATTTAGTTAGCTGTATTTTTTTTGTTATTTCAACAATATGTTTTTGCCGTGTATACAAAGAAGTTTGTATTTTAAGTTTCCAAAACTAAACAATTTTTGTTGTGTATAAAAAGTATTATTTGCTGTAAAATATTAGTCATGGTAGCAATTATTATTAGTAGTACTAAGCAGCCATTTTGTTACTTTGTTCAGATTACAAAATCATTTTGCAACAATTCAAAATATTTAATCTGTTACTGGGACAAATTTTATTTTTTGTATCCTGTGACATTATATTTTGTAAAGATTACAAATTCTTCTTCCCGCCATATATTTTGTACAGGTAACTAACACTTTTGTGTAGACAGGGTATTCCCTGGTATACAGAATAATTCACTGTTCGTATTATACTATACTACGTCGTGTTGCATTTACTTGCGCTGTTAAGTTTTAGCCTGTCGAAAATTGCGTTTTAAAAGTGCTTGTTTCTTGTGCCCGTCAATAAAAATGGATGATTTTGTAAAAGATATTTTAAAACAATGGCAATTAGTGGCTTATTGAGAAATTTGAAGGTATGTATCGATTACTGATAAATCTGTATAATCTAAGTGACTATTATTTCATATGTTATTTTTTTTATATAATATTTGTTACATGTATATATATTATAATTATAAATAAATAAAATTATTATAATACGCATGTATTTAATTTTTACCTTACTACCTCATTAATGCATTTGTATATTTGTAGAGTGCCAAATATACTGTAGTATTATAAACCACTCTACACTTGTATAATCGTGAAATTAAAACTTGTATACCTAATTAAAATATAAACATAAATGGATAATGATTAATTTAGAAGCAAAAACGAAATAAACACTTTTTATTATTATTTATAAACAAACATTCAACTTGTTATTATTTTCTGATCGAACATACTTGATGTTTTATCATTTCTAGATTGCTAGATCATAACATATCTCCCTCCTTAGAGAGAAGAAAATCTAATGACAGGTAATGAAAGATATGTCATTACATGTCATTTTACAAACGTTCAACATAAACTAAATAACATTATTTGGGGAAACATGAGGAGAAGGAATGAGTGTTATCAAAATTGTGCGGTTGTTTTTAAATATGCAGGTTTTAGTCTGTCTATTGATATGGTGTCTAATTTATTTTTTATTAAAATTTTGAAAAATTTGTCGTACCGTTTAATTACTTTGTAAGGTCCATCGAAAGGTTGTTGTAAAGTGGGGCTTATTGCATCATGTTTTACGAAGACGTGGGATGTGCGAAATAGATCTGGGTTTATAAAATTTGGTTTATTTTTTAAGTTTGGGGGTGTATGCTTTAATTTGCTGATTTGTTGTTTTAATTGTTGGAGATAGTGAGGTATGTTATGGTCTGAAATTATTGGTGATTGAGAGAAGAATTCGCCTGGAATATGTAATTTGGTTCCGTAGACTAGTTCTGCTGGATTGCATTCAATAGGTTCTTTATTAGTAGTGCGAAGACTCAGCAGGATAATTGGCAAATGAGTTGTCCACTCTGTTGGATTATTATATGCTTTCAAGGAAGTTTTTAACTGTCTATGGAATCTCTCGATCATGCCATTAGATTGCGGATGGTATGCGGTGGTTTTTATGTGGTGTACACCTAAAAGTTTGAGCAAGTTTTTGAACAATGCAGATTCAAATTGTTTACCTCTGTCTGTAGTAATGACAGAAGGAACTCCGAATCTGGATATCCAATCGTTTACTAAAGCTTCGGCTATAGTTTGTGTGTTACAATCTTTGATTGGAATTACTTCTGGCCATCGTGTGACACGATCTATGCATGTGAGCACGTCAGAAAAACCATTTGGAAATAGGTAAATGAACTAAGTCGATATGAATGTTGTCGAAACGGCTGTTTGGCTCGGAAAATGGTTTGTGTGGAGCGTGGGTGTTTTTTGTTATTTTTGAACGTTGGCAGTGTATGCATTGTTTCGTCCAAGATTGTATATCTTTATTCATTTTATACCAAACAAATTTAGAATTTATTAATTTAGTTGTTGCTTTAATTCCTGGATGGGATAGTGAGTGGAAATGGTTAAATATGTTGATTCGAAATTCTTTTGGTATATATGGTCGATATTTACCGGTAGATATGTCACAGAATAAAGTATGGTTAGAATTTGGAAGTTTTATGCTTTTAAATTGTAAATTGTTTGTTTTATTCGTTTGTAGTGTATGTAGTTCTTTGTCGGTTTCCTGAGCTTTAGCGATTTTGATGTAGTCGATGGTTTTGTCTGTATGGATTGAATTTATTTGAATTCTGGACAATGCGTCAGCTACTGCGCTGTATTTGCCTGATATGTGTCTGATGTCACTTGTTAACTGTAAAATAAAGTCTATTTGTCTAATTTCTCTGGAGGTGTAGTTGTGGGAAATTTTGTGAGCGAGAAAAGTCAAAGGTTTATGATCTGTTAGAATAAAGAAATTTCTTCCTTCTACAAAATATCTAAACTTTTTGACTGCTAAATATATTGCTAGTAACTCACAGCCGAAGGTACTATAACGTTTTTGAGTTGGGGTGAAAGTGGCGGAAAAGAAAGCTATTGGTTTCCAATTACCTTTTATTTCTTGTTGTAAAACTCCGCCTACTCCTGTGTCTGAAGCATCTACCATGATGGATGTTGGGGCATTGTGCGCGGGAAATGAGAGTGTTGTTAAATTTGTTAATTGTTTTTTTTATGGCATTGAAAGCTTTGTTTGCTTCTGGAGACCATATGATTTCTTTTGAACTGTTTGGTTTATTTGTTACAAAACAATTAATGGGTTTTAATATTGTTGCACATTTAGGGATAAAACGATGATAAAAGTTTATGAGGCCGAGAAATTCTCTTAATTTTTGTTGGGTTGAAGGTAAGGGAAATTTATTTATTGCATCAATTTTAGATTTTACTGGTTGAATACCGTTTGTTGAAATGTTGTGTCCAAGGAATTCGATTTCTTGGACTCCGAATAGACATTTGTTTTGGTTGATTAATATGCCATGTTTTTCAAGTCTTTGGAAAACTAATTCTAAGTGTTTCAAATGTTGTTCGAAGGAATTACTAGCAATAAGGAGGTCGTCAATGTATGCGAAGCAAAAATATAAACCTCTGATGACGTTATCAATGAATCGTTGAAAAGTTTGAGCACTATTTCTCAATCCAAATGGCATGACTAAGTATTCAAATAGACCGAAAGGTGTTGTTATTGCTGTTTTGGAAATGGATTCTTCGTCCATTGGTATTTGGTGGTATGCTTTTACTAGATCTAATTTCGAAAATATTTTTGAATTGTGTAAATTTGTTGTAAAATCTTGAATATGGGGAATTGGATAACGATCAGGAACAGTTATAGCATTGAGAGCTCTATAGTCTCCGCAAGGTCGCCATTCGCCTGTTTCTTTCTTTTTAACCATATGTAATGGGGAAGCCCAATTACTAGAAGATGGACGAATGATTCCCATTTTCAACATTTTATCAAATTCATTTTTAGCGATAGATAATTTATCTGGCGCTAAACGGCGTGGCCGTGCAAAAACAGGTGAATTGTTAGTGATGACATAATGTTTGACATTATGCATAATTTGACGTTTTGAATTAAAAGGTGAAGATATAGAAGGAAATTTAGATAAGAGATGGGTAAAGCATGTGGAATGTTGAGTAGTAATATTAGATATATGATTTGAATTGGTTTGTATGTTTTGCGTTGTCTGCAATAACCATTTTGAGGATAAGTCAATCAGCAAGTTAAAATAGGTAAGAAAATCTGCGCCGATAATTGAATGTTTAACATTCGCAATAATGAACTTCCATGTAAATTGTTTCGTTAACCCAAGATCTATCCTTAATGTTTTAGTACCAAACGTTTTGATTGTTGAATTATTGACAGCTTGTAATGTAAGAAAATTTTGTTGGCGTTTTTCGCACAATGAATTTTTGATAACACTCACTTCAGCTCCAGAGTCTAAGAGAAAACAGTGGCCAGAGAGTTTATCTGTCAAATACAGAAGTTTTGTTGTTGTTGGATGGATATTAGTGCTAGGAATAGATGGTAAAATGAGTTTATTTGTTATATTTCTGTTTAGGTGTAACGAAACCTCTGATTTGTTTATAGAAGAATTTTGTTGACACGGCGGAACACATTTTCTTGCTTTGACGCCAAAATTGAGGTGATACCAGCATAAGTTCGTGCTAGGTGGAGCCGTGGAAAAAGGTAGAGTTTTCTTTTTTGATTGAGATAATACTAATTTCTTTAATTCTGAGATTTCTTGCTTCAGTTCTTCAATCTGTTGTGTGTCTCTGCTCACGGAAGATAGTGCTGGTTGTGTTATGTTCAAAATTCTATTTGCGATTTCAGCTTTATCTGTTAAAGAGATTTTGTTATTTGATGCAAGAATGAGCTGAATATTTTGAGGAAGTTTTTGCAAAAATAGTTCTTCGAGGATCGAGTCGTCTAGATGCATAGTACCAATTAACTGCTGAAGTTGACGTAAAAGTTGTGATGATTTTTTATCACCTAAGTCGGAAATATTGAATAGTTGCTGAATTCTTTCTTGTTTTGACAGTGAAGTTCGATGAATTAATGTTTCTTTTAAATTGGTATATGGCAGTTCTGTTGGAGGGTTATCAATAAGGTCTCTCACTTCTGTTGCATACTGAGGACTAAGTAATGAAATTAATTTGTAAAATTTAGTCGTTTCAGATGTTATACGGTGTGACATAAATGTTGCTTCGACTTGAGAGAACCATAATGTCGGGTCTGAAGGCCAAAATTCGGGAATCTTGAAGGAAGTGGTTAATGAAGAAATTTCAGGAAGTGGAAGTTCAACTGGTTGTGTAGCCGGAACAGGAACAGGTACGCCCTCTATTTTGTAAGTCAGGGGTCACCAATTTGTAGAGTGCCAAATATACTGTAGTATTATAAACCACTCTACACTTGTATAATCGTGAAATTAAAACTTGTATAATTAAAATATAAACATAAATGGATAATGATTAATTTAGAAGCAAAAACGAAATAAACACTTTTTATTATTATTTATAAACAAACATTCAACTTGTTATTATTTTCTGATCGAACATACTTGATGTTTTATCATTTCTAGATTGCTAGATCATAACATATCTATCAAAATTTATTAGTTTCCAAAACAAATTCATAGTTATTAATGGTAACTTATTTTATTTGTTCGCATAACAAATTTATATTTTTTAATAGTAACTTAATTTATTTGTTCGTATAATAAATTTATACTTCTTAATGGTAACTTATTTTATTTGTTCGTATAACAAATATCTTTTGTTATATATAACAAAACTGTATTTGTTGCCACAAAAAATTTTTACCAGCAAATTTACCTAGGTAACTGTAACAAATATATCTGCTGGTCCTATATTGACAAAAAAAAAATTGCTGCTGGAACTCATTTTTGGTAATCACAACAAAGTTTTTATTTACCGTGTGGTGCTGCATTAATTCTTTAAAGTATGCTCATCCAACTAAGAACGATATCGATTTGAAAACTTGGGAATCATTTTATACAGAGTTGTTCTTAATAGATACCCGGTCGTCTGTACAATTTTTAGACAGTTTCCACCCTTTTTTAGATGCAGCCATAACATTAGATGAACTTGAAGTAAGTTTGTCTAAATCAAAGCTTAAAAAAACACCGGGATGCGACGGATTAGCTAATAAATTCTTAAAATTTTTAACGCTAGAATGAAATCATTATTTGTTAAATTTGTATAATAATATTCTCACCTCTGAAACTTTTCCTTCACAGTGGTCTAATATCAATATTATTTTACTGCATAAGAAAGTAAATAAATTAGATCCGGCGAATTATAGAGGCATTGCGGTCTTAAATTCTATTTGTAAAATCTTCACACAAATTATATACTTGAGATTACAATTCTGGTGCGAACAACACAACATTTTAAACGAATGTCAAGCAGGTTTTAGTCAGAATAGAGGAACGCGTGATAATATATTTGTATTAACTTCAATAATACATCTTAGATTACGTCTAAAGCGTACTGATGCCTATGCAATATTTATTGATTTCAGTAGAGCGTTTGACTTGATTAGTCATAATATATTGTGGCATAAACTATACAGTAATGGTATTTCTACGAAAATAATAAGAATTATTCTAAACTTGTACAACAATGCTTCGGCACAGCTAAAGGTAAACAATATATTATCTAATACGATTCAAATTACTCAAGGCGTCTTACAAGGCGAGGTCCTCTTCCCATTATTGTTTACCTTATTTATTAATGACATATGGGAATATTTTACTAAAGAAGGAGCAAAGGGTTTAAATATAGATGGTCATAATGACGTCCTTCTTTTGGCATACGCCGATGACTTAGTCATCTTGTGCGATTCTCCGAATGACGTGAGTAGAAAACTTAAATTATTAGAAAATTACTGCAGTATTAACTCTTTCAAAGTAAATACATCCAAAACCAAAATTATAATAATAATAATTCAACAATTGTCACAGTAAATTCATACAATTATCTAGGTGCAGTGTTCTCCTCATCTGGCAAGTTTAACGTGACAGCTACCGAAAATCATAAAAAATCTTTTACGTGCAATTGCTAGTGCTAAAAGCTTATTGTGCAAAGGTAAATCAGAATGTTGGAACGAAAAAATGAAACTACTTCAAGCAATTGTACACTCCACTGTTTTGTACATGGCAGAAATTTGGGGCCTTCAACAGACTGAAATAATAAAAAAATCACAATTACAGTACTTAAAATCAATTCTTCGCCTAGCACTTAATACACATAATCATTACATAAGATCGGAAACAGGCACAGTTTAGTTGGCGGCCGCTGTTTGGAAAAGAGTGCTGAAGTGGCGGGCAACCATTCTCCAAATGTCGGATAATAGGCTTCCAAAGTTAATTTATACTAGGTTAGTCGTACTAGATAAATCAGTTTCTAATAACATTGATTTTAATTGGTTTAGTCAAATTAAAAATTTTCTTTATGTCTTGGACTTTAATTAAACAGATTCTGAGCAATACGCTTCTCAAGCTGATATTAAAAATATAATACATGCATTTAAAAATAAGTTATTAAAAGATAATAATAATAATAATAATAATAATAATAATAATAATAATAATAATATGATTTATTGCCCAACAGCAGAACCATTTACAGGACAATGTAAATGAAACATAAATAACAAATATATTAGGATACATAAAAAAAACAAATTGTATATTACAAAATACAAAAACAAAAAATTTACATAAAAATGTCTTTATATAATTTATCCGCATTACGACAGATAATAGTTACGGGAGAACGTTGTAGCACATCGGACCGGGCGGGAGCAAGTTGAAAAGTCCTTGGAAACCTGGACACCTGACGCGGAACATGGAGTAGGACACGCGACAAAAGGAAAGGTGCATCCACTTCTCCACGTAGCAGGAGCCAAAGGAACTTTGCGCAGCTCAACTCTCTTCGGGCAGTCAGCGATGTCATATCATGGCGTTGAAGGAGGGACAATTGATCCGTACCTCGAACCGGATAGATCCTATCTAATTTGAATGATAAAAATTTCAAAAATCTCCGATGAATACGATCAAGTGCCAGCTGCTGATACGCATAGTAAGGGTACCAAATTAAAAATGCGTATTCTAATTTACTGAGAACATAAGCAAAGTATAGGGATTTAATTGCATTAAGATCTTGGAAAAAATAACTGATTCTAATAATGAAACTCAACATTCTATTTGCTCCACATACAACATTGTTTAAATGATCAGTAAAAATGAAAGTTGCACGAAAAGTGACGCCTAAGTCTTTAACAGATGTTACATTAGCAAGTACTGAATCACACATTTGATAAGGATAACGGATTGTGTTCATTTTGCGATTATAAGAAATTGTGCAACATTTCTCTATATTTAAACTAAGTTTATTATTTTGGCACCAAATAATCATCGTGTTAATATCTTCTTGTAACAATGTTGCATCATTAAGAGAGTTCACTTCAGTAAATAATTTTAAATCATCAGCATATGCAAGTGTATGACAATTAAATAAAGATAGAAGTTCGTTGATATATAAAACAAATAATAGCGGACCTAAATTGTAACCCTGTGGGACCCCAGACGTAGCTGTAAAGTTTGTTGAAGTATAACCATTATAGTACACATAGCAAATTCTGTTATTCAAATAAGAATATAGTAATTGTACTAAAGCTGGAGATGCACCATAAGTACTTATTTTGGATAGCAAAATACCATGGTCGATTAAATCGAAGGCCCGAGAAAAATCGGTATAGATAACATCTACTTGTCCACGATTATCCAGAGATTCAGCAACATACTGAGAGAAGCAAGCCAAGTTAGTAATGGTTGAACGGGCTCTCATAAAACCATGCTGGTTAGTTGAAATGTACAAGCTAGTGTGTCTATAAATTGTTTTATATATAAATATTTCAAGAACTTTAGCAAAATTGCTTAATATTGATATTGGTCTATAGTTGCCAATGTGAAATTTGTCACCTTTTTTTAAAAACAGGTGTAATTTTTGTTTTCTTCCATCTTTCAGGAAAAGTACTTGAACTAATTGACAAATTTATGATGAGAGCAAGTGGTTTTGACAGGACAAAACGGGCATCCTTGATTAAGAAACTAGGGATCATATCTTCTCCAGCAGTAAACTTGTTTTTAAATGTTGACATAATCGATGTTACTTCATCCTCTGAAACTAAATTCAATGTAAATGAAGGGTAGTATGAATTTTCTTCATTGTTATTTTTATAGGTAGAACTATCTGAAAAAAATTGAACAAAAGAAGAAGCAAAAGCGTCAACTATTTTTTGAGGGTTATTAAATTCTTCAAAATCGTTGTAAAGTTTACCCGGAATTCTGGTGGTTCCTTGTTTTTGATGAGCATACTTTCAGAAATCAGATGGATTAGATTTAATATTATTTTCTACTGCGATAATATAAGCTTTATAAGCCTCGTTAATTTGGCCTTTAATTAGTTTACGTAGTCTTTTAAATTCTTCAAGATAATGCTGTTGCTTGAATTTAATGTATTTTTTCCTAAAATATGTTTTAGTCTTCATATTAAATTTAATTTCTTTGGTGAACCAGAGTGGAAAATGGGATTCAGTATAAGACGTCTGTGGAACTGATGTTTTAAAAGTAGTGTATAAGGTATTATAAAACACATCTAGTGCGACGTTTACATCTTGAATGCCGTTTAAGCAAGACCAGTTTATATTACACATATTTTCATAAAGCTGGTTAAAATTAACTTTACGAAAATTATAGCGAGTATTTACCGCCAAAGGAAATTTATTATTGGAAGTATGAGCCATAATATTAAATTGGACAGATAATGTTGGGTGGTACCTATCTTCAGGGACAAGTGAAAAATCAGATCGCTCAACCAAGATGGATTCTAAAAAGTTTGTTAATACAAGGTCTAGTTTGTTTGAATTGATATTGAGTACATTATTGACTTGCGTGAGTTTTACAGCATTAATAAAGTTTTTAAGCATGGAAGATTTAGAGCAATTGATTAAATCATTATATAAATGAGGTTGGTTAAAATCTCCTAGAATAAGTACTCGTTCATCAATAAACATCAATTCCAGTGCCTCAAGAAATGTATTGAAATTATCTCTATCAATATCTGGTGGAATGTAGATGGCACAGATGATAAAGGACAAATTATTAAAATAGCATTTACATGCAACTATGTCTATAATAGGAGTCAAATTTTTAATACTTGACGTATCAAGAATATTATAATTAATATCATTCAAAAATGCAATTAAAACTCCACCGCCTTTTGAACGGTTTGGCAAAGAGAAATTTATATCTGATCGAACGACATTATAATGTAAAGGGAATAATTCAGAATTTTGCATTGAATCATTTAACCAAGTTTCGGTGATAACAATTATGTTGAAAGACGAAGACAAACAGTTAGTATAAAACAAATGAGACTTAGAATTTAACCCCCTGGTATTTTGACACAAACATTCAAAAGACAAAGACACAGAGCTGTTGGGCAATTTTAGTTTTCCGATTTAGTGGAAACTACTCGAGGAACATTATTTACGTACTTAATAGTTAAATTAGTTTCGCCTTTTTCCAATCTTTCATTTAAGTCGGCTTTTACATATTTGTAGAAAGCGATCTGCTTACGCGTACGATCTCTTGAGATTGATAAATTAGGCCATTTTCCACAATTTTTAAATTTTTTAATATTACGAAACATTTTGTTGATGTCATTAGAGGACGACAATTCAATTTTTAAAGGCCGATAGCGAGAGGATGTTGGGTCATAACGTCTAAGCCTGTAAGAATTATTAATTGACCCATCTACCCCTAATTCAGACATGATGTCCTTTGCCAGAGTGTCATCAATGGTAGTTTGCTCTTGTTTAGTCGATACAACTTCATTAGCGCCAAAAATTAAAAAGTTATGCGAGCGCTTTTCTCTTTCTGAAATTTCACTAATAATTTCTTCAGTTGCAATAAGTGAAGATAAATCAGTAGTATTATTTCTTGAATTTTTAAGTTCTCATATATCTTTCTGTAGTGAAAGTTTTAAAGCCTTAAGGCTACTGATATCATCACCAAATTGAGCACAGTTAATACAATTCCATTTAATTCCTCCAATGCCCGACTTAATTCTACGAGCATCAGCTATTGTAATATCAGGAACACATGAAATACTATAGCTCTTCTTACATATACAACATGATATTGATCTGTGTTCCTCAATAGTTTTCTTGCAGCTGTTGCATGAAATATTATCCATTGCAAATGGTAAAGAAAAAAAAAAAGAAATTAAGAAGATAACAGAAAAATATGAAAGAAAAAATAAACACCCTGTATATACTTTTGTCAAACACCCAGTATATGTGACTTAAAGTAGCATATGACTGAGCACGCTACTTAATTGAACAAGCGTAAACAACAATTGAACCACGTTTGAATATAGCAAAAAAATGACGCAAAAGAAATGATAAAAATAAAAGAAACTCACCCCAGAGACAAAAGCTGAAGATACAAAATATATAACAACAAAGATCACAAAATGCCGAACGCAACAGTAGGAAACACAGAAACGAAAACTTAGAAAAATCTAGCAAAAACAATTCACAAATGCGGAGCCAAATTTATACGTCTAACCGTATCCTAACTTTTGCAAAAAAAGATGATTTAGATAGGCTGGCCAGTTCTTCTTTTAACTCATTACATAAAACAATTAAATACGATTTTTGCACAGAAAGCAATTTGTTATTAAAATTGTTGAAGATATTTAGATTTTATTATACATTTATTGTGTATCTACGTAACGTTATTTATTGTTAGAAAAATAATTCATATTTTCAGTTGTCAATTCTGATATGTAATGTAATTTTTGCTTTGTTCATTAAAGACATTTATTTTTCCCTGTAATTCGCTTTAGTTCTACAAATTATATTTCAGTTTCATCAGGTTATGGTGCCCAGATGCGCTAAGATTATAAGTCTTTAATTTCTGGAATTTATTTTGTTAGGAACTATGGCTAGCATGTTTGATACAATTACTATTGAGAAGTTTGGTTCATGTAACTGGACTAAATGGAAAATGTTAATTATGCTTTTACTAAAAAGGCAGGGATTAGCTGATATTATAACAGGGGCAAGAAAGAAACCTGTTAGAAGTAGTTACACTACGGATGAAGAGAATTTTGAAAAAGATTTAGTAAAGTGGGAATCAGTGGATGCTGAAGCTATGCTATATCTTATGATTTCGCTTGGAGATGAGCCTTCAACGTTGGTAATGACATGCAAAAGTGTAAATGAAATTTGGGAAACAGTTGCAGTATACGAACAAAGTAGCGAACAACGACTTGATCGTCTGTTAGAAGAATTTTTCAGATGGGAGCGTGATCCAGCCGAAGATATAGTAACTCACGTGGCAAAATTACAAAACATTTTGCGGAATTAAATGATGCTCTAAGTAAACAAGGTGAATCTAGTTTGAGTGATAGAGTTCTAATTGCTCGAGTATTATCTACATTGGGAAATGGATTTCGTGAGTTTCGCAATGTGTGGGAAGCTATGCCTTTAGGAGAACGAAATATTAAAGTGCTAGTAGAGAAGTTGCGTACTATCGAGCAGCGTGATAGTATTGAAGCAAACAAATCCACCTTTTATGTGAAATCAAAAGTGAATCGGTCTAATTTTGGCAATAATTTTACAAACGAAGTTAAGAAAGGAACTGAGAGAATATTCTTTCGTCGTCTGGTAAAAACTCAAAATTAGATAAAGTAGTAGATTCAAGGAATAGGAAAAAATGCTTCAAATGTAACTTGCCGGGTCACTTCGCAAAGCAGTGTCCTTTAAAACAGAGAAATGAAAAAGAATTGTTGCTAAAATCAGGTGAGCAATCATAGTTTTATTTGTTATGACAGGGAAACTGACACTGACAAGTGGATAGCCGATAGTGGAGCAGCAACATATATTACTTTTAATAAGCAGTATTTTGTAAACTACAAGCCATTTTCCACTCCTCGCGTCATGTATGGCTTTAACGGAAGTACAAAATCATCAGCTTTAGGACAAGGTAATGTAAATGTGGAAATTAAAATTGGTTCCAGGTGGTATCGTAGCTATTCACAAAATGTGTGGTATATTCCTGATGCAAGTCGACATTTATTTTCAATTAATAGAGCTGTTGCGAGAGGGTACACATTTCAAGCAAAATCCAGTATATGTAAGTTTACAAAAGATGAAGAGGTAACTCTGACTGGAAAATTAGTCGGAGATTTATATCTGCTTGACATGCGAGTGATTGTACCTAATAACGGTGTTTATTTCGCTAGCACAAAGGACAGTTTGCAGCTATCGCACAAACGTATGGGCCACCAGAACAAGCGGCATGTAAAACAAGTACTCAAACGGTACAGTATAAATGTATCCGAAGAAGGTGCTTTTGTGATGGATGTGCCCTTGGAAAATCTAGTCGATGTCATTATGGTCAACGTCCTAATCGTCCACAAATAATTGGTGAATTAATACATGCTGACGTGTGTGGTCCGATGGAAAATATGTCAGTTGGAGGTAACAAATATTTTGTTCTTTTTAAAGATGACTTTAGTAAATATTGTCGAATATTTTTCTTGTTAAAGAAAAATGAGGTTGCTGGATGTATAAATGAATTTATAAAGGAATGTAGAACAAATAGACATAATATTAAAGAAATTCTGTGTGATAATAGAGGAGAGTTTATTTCACAGGATGTAAGGAGAATTATGAAGGAATTTGGAATTACATTACGTACATCAACACCATATAGTCCAGAACAAAACGGAGCTGCTGAAGGGGAAAATAGAACGGTAGTAGAATTGGCTCATTCTATGTTGCAGGCTCACGGTCTTCCAATGAATTTATGGGGTGAAGCTTGTAACACAGCTGTATATCTCCTGAATTTAACAGGTTTAACAAGTGTGGAAGGAAAATCACCCTATGAACTGTGGTCTGGTAAGGTTGTAAATGATTTAAAACATTTGAGTGTTTGGAACAGAGTGTTACGTACATGTCCCTAAACAAAAACGTAAAAAGTGGGATGCAAAGAGTGTTTTTGGTTTGTTTGTAGGCTACCATGGTCTTCGAGATGGATATTGTGTATTTCTGCATGGAAGAAATAGAACGATTTCGAGCCATGATGTAAATTTTAAGCCTGAACTTACTATTACAGATTCTGTTACAGATGTCTTAAGGGGGGGTTTGAATGACGAGGGTTGCATAAGCAAAAAAATAATTTTTTGTACGTGTCCCCTCGCAACTGTAATAAAAAATAATGAATATTTGTTAAAATTTTGCAAATTATTATGTTTGTGTCCTAAAACTATTTTGGTTGAAAAAATACAACGGATATGAAAAAAATAATTCATTTCCGGTTTATAACTTGAAATACGTAGACCAAATTATATTCAGGACACAATTTATTAAAAACCATAAACAAATATATAAATTTTATAAAAGTGTATGCAATAGGTTTTTAAAACGACGCGAACGAAAAATTTACCAAAACAGATTCATTTGGCTGCCGCGGCACTGAAAAATAGTTTGGGCATTACCTTACAGATGTCAGCACTAGATATGTCGGTAATACAGTTCGGAAAGTAAACATTGAAGTTCTACCTGACTGAATATATACTGGCCGTGTCAACTATATATCATAACCTTGAGACTTTCAGTTGGTTATGTATTACGACACTTAGCGCTAGTAGTGCTTCATTCGTATTAATTCGTTAAAATTCGTAAATGTTCGGATGTTTGATAATTTTAAAATCGTGGCGGCTTGGCGGCAAGTCATACTGACAATTCAAATTTGAAATTGTCTTTTCGTGAAGTGTTCTTCTTCATTATTATGTTATTTTATATTGTTCTGTTTTTGTGTTTATTTGCTTCTGTAAAATGCCAAGAGGTTGTTGTGTGCCGGGTTGTGATGTTGAAAATACAACAAAACATTATTTTCCTATTTATGAAGAAGAAATTTTGAAAATTTGGATTGAACGAGTAGATCATCCAAATACAAGATAGAACAAGAAATGGAATGATTATAGAACAATTATAATGTAAGTCTGTATTGGACTTCATTGAGCAGAGAAAGCTAGCTTGGTGGGGCCACATGATCAGAATGAACGAAGCTAGACCGGTGAGACAAATATGGATGACAAAAGTGGTAGAAAAAACAGACCGGAAGACAATTTGGTTAAGCTAATATTAAAGATCTTGGAGAAGAAAAATACGACGATTCAAAATGCTAGGAAGATGAGCAAGGAATAAGAAGCAATGGGCGAAATTTGTACACAACTAAATGTATTTGTATACCCTACACCTTATGGTAAAAGGTTATTTGACTGAATTTTTATATTTTCCTTATGTAATTTTAAGAAATAAATATGCATTCTATTTCCTATTAAATATATATTTTTTCTTTTCTGTTTATTACTATATCAATAAAAAAGAATAAATATATTCTCAATAGTAATTCGGGATACAGTCTATCCCCGATACTACCCGCCATACTAAATTTAGTTATGTCTTACGACATCGAGCGCTAGTGTTTCAGGGCATGAATGCCTACTACTTTATCATTACAGTTGACTATCTTAATGATATCTGTTGTCTGTGGAATATATATAAGGGATGACATTTTTTAATTTGATTTACAATCTTTTATTACTGCGGCTATTTCAATGAATGGTTTCTTAGAGAAAATAAATGTAAGCTAAAAACGTAAGAGAAATTGGTTTCGAAATGTTCTATTGTGAAAAAATAAAAACATATATTATTAACAATTAGTGACTTTTAGTAAAAGTATTGTTTCACTAAATACAAGAAATCAAGTAATAACAAGAAACAATATATTTTAAGGCAATTAAAATTTCTTTTATGGTATCAGTTCTAACATGGTGAAACTTCATTGTTGAATTTGTACATTAAATAAAGACTCAGTTTTTTTAGTTTTAGAAAAATTTTTATATCACGATGACTATAGTTTCACTACCACAGTAACAATAAATAAAGTTTAAAAAGTAGTTTTTCACTCAGTTAGTAATTGATATGTAATTAAATATGAAATAATAATAATAATAATAATAATAATAATAATAATAATAATAATACGATAATATTAAATAATTGAAATTATTTACAAGAAAAGTTTGAAGTTAAGTAGTTTTTCACTCAGTAAATGATATGTAATCAAAAGGTAAAATGAATGATTATAGAATAATTATTTTTTGTCCCTCAAAGTTTTAGCTTCCAAAATGTATTCCGAGTCTTTATATTTTTAATTTTTTTTTTTTAATCTATTCCCCAAAACAATTTCCGGCAATATGCAATAATAAAACAGCATCATCAGATCAATATTAATATAACAATATAAACTTAAAAACTTACTTATAATTACGAATACATTTAAAGAAAATACTGAAACAAATAAATATGAAATAATTATAATAATAATAATAATGATTAATAATAATACGATAATATTAAATAATTGAAATTATTTACAGAAAAAAGTTTAAAGATAATTAGTTTTTCACTCAGTAAATGATATGTAATCAAAAGGTAAAATTATTGGTTATAGATTAATTATTTTTTGTCCATCAAAGTTTTAGCTTCCAAAATGTATTCTAGGTCTTTACATTTTTTATTTATTTTTTTTAAATCTATTCCCCAAAACAATTTCTGGCAATATGTAATTTAAATAAAACAGCATCATCAGATCAATATTAATATAACAATATAAACTTAAAATCTTATAAATATAATTACGAATTTTTCATAATAACATGAAATTTAAACATTTAGGAATAATAAAATTCTTCTATTTCTCACACTGAACAACTTTTTTGGTTAATTTATAAACTCTCATAGACAACAGTCCATCAATATGCTGTTATTTTTCTAGGAACACCTGATCCCTAATTGTAAGCGTCTGTTATAAAAAATAACGGCCTTGGCCGTTATTTCCATCTTTTCATTTTTGTTTTAATCCTGTTACGTCATAATAACAGTATGGTGTTACGAAAAAATTTTAACTGCCGGGTAAACAGACAAAATCGAATCGAAATGAACTGTCAAATAACAAATTTATCATTAACTAGCTGTACCCGTTGCAAATATTTGCAACAAACAATATTAAGTAGTAATGGTATTAAATCATAATTTTTTTTGCATTTATAATGTTTAGTTCTCTGCTACACTGGTTTTTTAACGCTCTGCTTTTATATATATATATATATATATGGAGAACTCTGATTAATTACTCAACACAACACTCCGTTAATAATTAATATATTCTCCATTACTGCAGAAAGCTTAAATACAGATATTAGAAATTATTTAAAATTTGATATGAGTTATCGTGGATGAAAATATAGTCGCACACGCACAATCATTGTAAAAATAGCAAAAACGTGTTGTGGGGACCCTAATTCGTGCTTATTCTATCGAATTTTTGAACCATAAACATTACCTCCCTTACCGTATGGCGGGAAGTAAAGATAAACTGTCTCAGATCTATCATAGTAGCACTGGGATAGGATAAATTTTATTGTTAATTATTTGATAAGGAAATTTATATTGTTGTACAAATTTTATTCTAATAGATTATCAATATTATCCGTATATTCTATTTTCAACGTCTGTCAGTGTTATATTTTATTATTATAATTATGTCATTTTATAATCTATAATGTCTATATATTTTTTTGTCACCATCACCAACAAATATTTACTGTTGTAATTCATATGTTCCATTTAAGTTTCAAGTTTTCAATTGTAATTACTTTATTCGTTATTTTAATGTGCGGGCAATAAGTATTTACTTGTAATCTACAATATAATGCTTTTATAATAATAATAATTAATATGTTATATTTACTATTTTAATATAAAGAAACGAATGGAAATATGTATGATAATACTTAGTAACTTTTAATGAATAAGCACGTATTACAATGTCTGTGTGTGCGTGTGGATGCGTGTATGTGTTTGTGTATATATATATCTGACATTAATGGCAAAAGCTGAAAAAGTTTTGGTAACAATTGGACAATCTGAAGTATTAATTTCTTAAATTTTTTTTGGAAATTTTTGTTAAAGAATATAAAATTCTCTATCCAATAAATGGAACACTTTTATTATATCTCTATAGATTTAGAGATAGAGAATTATAAATTTATAAAATAATCCACTGTATTAAACAACTCATGGAAACCAGTTGAAAAATTAAAATGTTTGTAATTGACATAAATGTCAGCGTTAAAAATCCAGAGACATTTCTGAATGCTTTTTCTGGGAAGTACATTTAATATATCTTTTTTTATCATTAATTAAATACTTAGATATTTATGAAACTGGGCAGTAATCATGCATATACACAAATCTAAAAAGGAAAATTATCGTACATATCTAGAAATCATTCGTTGAAAGTCAAATGCTACAAAAATGAATGGTTTGCTGTGTCACTGGTTATAAAAGCTTTTACTTACCAGTCATAAAACCCCAGGCCTTGGGTAAAATTTGACCTAAAGAATCTGTATCTTCCTGTTTACGTTCATTCCTCATCTCAGGCACAAACCTAAGTAGAGACCCGAAACATTCTATCGCCCTCTCTTGGTTAATATTATCAGCAAACATGAAATAGTTCATGGCTTGGCCGATATTACTTCGTGTCGCTTTTTCGAACATTAGAACTAGCGCAGTTCGACGTAAAAACTGCTTTCTTTTACGGTGAACTGCGGGAGGAAGTGTATATGAATCAGCCAAAAGGTTATGCAGATGCTACTGGCAGAGTTTGCAAACTGAAGCGATCACTATATGGATTGAAACAAGCACCTAGATGCTGGAATTCAAGATTTACAAATTTTATCTGTTTGCAAGGTCTTGTATGTAGCAAATCTGATCCATGTTTATTTTATCGCAACTCTGAAGGTAAGAAACTGCTTGTAGTAATTTATGTAGATGATGGATTAGTGGTAGGATCTGATTCACAAGTAAACGATTTTGTAAATGATTTATCTAAAGAATTTAAGATAACTATTGGATCTTTAAATAGTGTTTTTCAGATTCAGATTGAAAGAAAAGAGGATGGCTCAATTTGGATTGGTCTAATCCTGTTTCCATTCCTTGCGATCCTTCAGGTGGTGGTTTGAATGGAAGTATAGTGAGTTCTCAGGTACCTTTTCGTGAAGCAGTGGGAAGCCTGATGCATCTTATGTCATTAACTAGACCTGACATTGCCTACGCTGTTGGCGTAACTATAAGAGCAATGGAAGCATCCACGGAATCCGACTGGATAAACTTGAAAAGAATTATGAAGTATCTGCGAGGAACAATAAATCTCGGAATTGTATATCGACCGGATTACAAGATCGACGAAATTGAAGATTTTACAGATGCAGATTATGCAGGAGATGTGAAAACTCGAAGGTCGACATCTGGATTCGTATGTCTTCATGCTGGTGGAGTAATTAGCTGGCGTAGTGAAAAACAGCATTCTATTGCTGTTTCGACAACTGAAGCTGAGTTTATAGCGGCCAGCGAAGGAGCTAAAGAAGCGATCTGGTTAAAACGTCTTTTCAGTGAAATCAGTAATCTTCAAAAAGCACTTATTTTACAAGTAGATAACGCCAGCGCAATTAAGCTAACGAAGAATCCTGAATTTCATAAACGTACAAAGCACGTTGATGTGCGATATTATTTTGTACGAGAAAAGTATTTAGGAGAAATTGATATTGGTTATATCAGCGGAGACAAACAACTCGCTGATATTTGTACCAAGCCTCTTCATCGAGTACGTTTTCAGATGATAGTTAGAGAAATAGGAATGGATATCTCAGCATCTAACAATACACATTAAATGTGGAGGAAGTGTTGAAGATATCTAGATTGTATATATACATTTATTGTGCATCTACGTAACGTTATTTATTGTTAGAAAAATAATTCATATGTTCAGTTGTCAATTCTGATATGTAATGTAATTTTTGCTTTGTTCATTAAAGACATTTGTTTTTCCCTGTAATTCGCTTCAGTTCTACAAATTATATTTCAGTTTCATCAAAAATTGCCTGTAGTTAAGCAGCAAATAATTTGTCAAATTAGAGTAGCCTCCGAAAAAGGGCTAAAGGTATTTTACAAGAACAAATACGAACTTCTATCTTCAGAAAATTGTTCTATTTGTAACTTACAGGAAAAAGAAGATTTATTTCATTTCCTTGTAAAATGTCCTATTTACCAAAGTCTTAGAACTTCATATTTGAATTATCTGAATATACAAAATCTTAATAGGTCAAATCTGGGTAGTTTTTTTGTAAACTTAGATGTCAAAAGAATAAATTATATATTTTTTTATGTCATAGCATCATTTAAGTTGCGTAGTTTTGCAATAAACGAATGATATTATCAATGTATAATTTGAATATTACTATTACTATATTATATTACATTATTGTTATATTATTACCAAGTATTTGGGTATTTACTTATATATTTTTTTTGCATGTCAATATGGTATATTATCTAATAAATAGAAATTCTGTAATTTTTGAATATATCTAGGTTTTATTTCGTTGGTATAAATTATTGGATGTTGTTGTTCTGAATAATTTTGTATAGGAGTTTCTCCTGATTGCAAATAAATTATTATATTATTATTAACTCACAAAGTAACTTAACTTTATTTTTTCATTGGATTTTTGACAAATTTTAATATTTTATTTGCCTGTTCCCATCGTATATTAATTATTTAAATCAAAGGTCATCGCACCTCAGGTGTCTTATTTTTAGTTCCAATAACTTATTTTATATTTGATATTCCATATTTCTATTATATCTTTAATTTCTACTATGACGTTCGCACTGATTACAACTCCAATTGACAATTGACAGCTGACAACTGACGGCAACGTTTTGTTACAAAATTTTCGCTATTGTAAACTTGGTTCGCATTGCGACCAATCAGAAAGCTGATACAGTATAGTAATATTATAAGTCGAATTAACAGAAATTTTTAAATTTCTTTTGAAACTTGTGAAAAAACAAAAAGTATATTAAAAATACTTTTGTATGCAACTTTGAATTCTGAACAACTTTGCATTACAGTTTATACCATAAAATTAATAGAACTGGAAATATATATACATATATATATATATATATATATATATATATATATATATATATATATATTTATATATATACGAGCCCTGCGCCAATAGAATTCTACATCTATTTATTATAATTTTTTGTATAGAAAAAAATGTTTACTCTTATTCAATTATTATTCCTAAATATGCTTTTGAGTGATTAGATTTAATTTATTATTTAAATAGAATGCGTTATCATTAATAAATAAATATTGAATTGCCTTGTAAAGAAATAGAATGTAGGCTAATTCTTTTAAATACCTATATATAATGGAGTCCCGTGGCCGCGTGCCTGGGGGAATCGGGTTCAATCCCGACAGACGCCAAATATTTCCAATTTTAAATGGCACAAAAGTGACCCCTGTGGTTCACTCTCCACACCAGCTATGAGTGCCCGTGAGGTGACGCCTGGTAAGCGCCCTCACTATAAAGAAATCGGTTATTAAACGTGGAAAATAAAATGTGATTCTTGCATTAAATGTAGAACTTAATTCACTACAATACACATTTGAAGCATTATTGTCTGAAATTAACAAATCACTTTTAAGCGGGAAAAACTTTTTTCCCATATTTTACGCCTATGGCTCACTTATCAGGTTACACGTGCTACATATATATATATATATATATATATATATATATATATATATATATATATATATATATATGTATAGCGGGAATGCAGTCTAGGAATATGTTGGGCTCTCGGTAATAATTTTGTTACTCTTTACAATTAACCAATATTTTTAAATTTTGGTTATAAATAAATTACAATTTTGTGATTTAAAATTTGTTACTTACATTGTGTGGGATTATATATTTAAAATTTTATGCACACCGTACATTTTCATTCGAGAAAGAATTTTCGGAAAGTTTCAATTCTTATAGCATTTTAAAAAAGTATGTAATGAATTGTTGATATAACACAGTATATTTTGACCATACTTCATTTCCCGTAAGGAAATAGCAGATGGCGCTTAACAGCCGACCGTTTTTACATGCAATAAATAAATAATTTAAATTCGTGAAATCAAACTTTGCCAATAATAAAAATATTTTTATGTATAAAATGTACGAGCCCTGAATATTAAAAATTACATCAAAGCATGGGTAAATTTAATTCCCTTCGATTTTGGGGTCCGTGAAGTAAGCAACCACTTTTAAGCACAAACAATGAAACATGTACTAGAGGTTTGTGCTTCGTTTGTGCATGTTTGTGATCTACAAACAAAACCAGCGAACCCAAAAATTAAAAAGTAATAAACATTTTAAAAGTGGTTGCCGACTTCACGCCCAGCGACCACATATAAAGCGCAAACGTCGACTTATGTATCAAACGTTTGTACTTTATATGTGGTCGCGGGGCGTGAAGTCAGCGACCACTTTTAAATTTTTCATATTTTTTGTAAAATTGGGGTCGCTATATTTTCAGTTATATATTCTGAAAGCACAAACGAAGCACAAACGTTTGATACATAACTTGATGTTTGTGCTTTATATGTGGTCGCTGACTTCACGCCCAGCGACCACTTTTAAATTGTTCATATTTCTTGTATAATTGGGGTCGCTATATTTTCAGTCATATATTCTGAAAATACAAACGAAGCACAAATGTTTTATACATAAGTCGACATTTGTGCTTTATATGTGGTCGCTGGGCGTGAAGTCAGCGACCACTTTTAAAATGTTTATTACTTTTTAATCTTTGGGTTCGCTGGTTTTGTTTGTAGATCACAAACAGGCACAAACAAAGTACAAACCTCTGGTATATGTTTCATTGTTTGTGCTTAAAAGTGTTCGCTAACCTTACGGACCCTCGATTTTGTAGTAATTGATATCTGATAAGTCATATTTTCTTCACTTTTGTAAACTAGATTAGCATTCTGATCAGTCAAAGAGCAGAATTTATATCCCTATCTAAACCAAAGCTATATTCTTACATGGAATGAAGTATAGAACTTTACTTTTTATTATAGTAGGTTTTGTAAAAATATTTATTTCTACGTTAATTAAGAATTTATTTGTACTGTTTTGTAACTCAAAATTCTCGATTGTTTTGGAATTTAATGGTAATACGGAGATTATATTCACTTACCAAAATGGCCCAGTAGAATGGCGAGAAATTTAATTTGAAATTTAAAATTACAAAACAAAATCTGATGTGGCCAGCCCATAACCTCCCGCTGGGTATTTAACTAGCAAGCAGCAAGCTATTATTATGTACAAATATTTTTATATTCACACATAACAATCTTTGTTAAATGTAAACATATTTCATACACAAAATAAATTTCACAAATATTGACAAAACTAATAGAAAAACTTAAAAAAATTAAAATAGTACTCGCATCTTTACACACTCTTTTCAGAGCCGAAGACAATGAAGCAAATCAATAGTACTTCTAATATTTATGTATGATTGAAAATATATTATTTTGCAAACCTTAATTTTATTATATTCAAATAGATATATTATTACTACATTCTCTTAAACATTGTTTCATTATGAATTTTAATGTAATTGCTTCCTAACAGTGACATTTGTTTAAATATGTCAAAATTGTTAGTAAAATATATTTTTGTTTGACGCATTGGTAAGGTGATGTATGAAAATAAATTGTATTATAAATTAATATTTAAAATTGTTTAGAGTTATTTACTAAATGCTATTATCGTAGAATTAAAGATTGTACCATTATATTCAATTTTTATTAGCTGAAATCCCTAATAAAAATTTAATTTTAGATCCCACAAAAGAAGTTTCAGGTTTAGATTACCCAAGGGCTATTTTGTGTAAACTAAATCGTTTTCGTACATGCCATGGTAAATGTAACAGTATGCTATTTTATTGGAAAATACGTGATAGTCCAAATTGTGAATGTGGAGCAGAAAAAGAAACAATTCAACATATTGTAGAAGAATGTCCTTTATCTAAATTTCAGCAAGGTTTTTCCGAACTCCATCATTTAACAGAAGATGCACTAAATTGGATAGTTAGATCAAAAATATATATTATTATTATTATTATTTTATTTATGTATTAATTTATAAATTTTGTAGTCTTTCATTCGAAATAATAATAATAATAATAATAATAATAATAATAATAATAATAATAATTAGTAAAAGTTGCAGAAAAATTATATTCAATGTATTTTTTTCAAGAAAAACTGTTAAAAGCTTATATAAGTGATACTTCCGGTTATCCGATATACACTAAAAACTAATGAGCTCTTCCCACATTAGTATAGAATGGGTATACAAAATTTCAAAATTTTCTGATTGATAGTATTTGAGTAATCGTGTCCACAAGATCCACACACACATACATACACCCTTACCTAGGGTGGCGGGAGGTAAAAAACGAGAAATAATTGTAAAGAATGAAAATTAAATATTATTTTTGTCAAGTGTAATGTTTGAATTGTTATTAATATGGTCTGGTGGATACTTTTTCTTAGTCAAGTGTAACAAATAGTTATATATGTGGCTCATATTGTCAATATCATTACGCCTGTTCATGCTGTACCATTTCGAGACAGTGTCTCTTCGATGTATGAGATTCTATCGCTAAAGGCCTATTTATAATGAAGTAGCAACGCAAAACGCAACGGCGTAAAGTGACCGGCAACGCAAACACAAAATCTGTGCTTTATAATGAACGCCAAAGATAGCACTTCTAACCAATTAGAACAATGAGGTATATTTCGTTGTGATTCGGCACACTTTTGTTTATTGTCTTTATGTAAGATAGGTATAAGGTTAGTATACAAAATAATTTAAATAGAAAAGATTAGTAATGAAATTATAATATTTATTTTGTAGTTGTGTCAGTTCACGACCATGTCGATAAGTCGACAATACAGATTGTTTAGTAAAACTGAAACACTAAACTCTGATTGGCTAGCGGTTGCGCAAGTAAAGTAGAAAGATGAGAATTGGTTGTCTTCTACGTTGCCGATTGTAGCGCTGCATTACTTTTCATTATAAATCAGCAGATAGCAATACCATACGCTCATGTTGTGGGTTACCTTACTGCAACTGCGATATCGCTTGCTTTACTTCAATATAAATTTACCTTTGTGTACGTCTTGTGTCACTTTTGTGGGCGGTGAATAGGTCTTTAATAGTCTTCAGAACTGTCCTATATACGTTTAATTACAGTCGTTGCATGGTGTGCTACAGATTACATTTGATTGTTTTAGAATTGTTACTGGATCTTCTAATTTTGTAATTTTTTAGTTGTAGTGCAGTTTCTATGGCTGATATTCACAGAGTCGTCCTATAGGATTTTAAGTAGTTGTGGGATAATATCTGGTATGTATGGGAGGGATGCATATTTTACTCGCTGTTTCGTTCATTGTTGCGTGGCTGTGAGTCATTTTCATAAGGGGTGTTGAATATTATTTAAAATGGGGAGCACATAGAGAGTCTATACTGAACGTATACAAATCCCTTATCCGATCCAAAATAGACTACGCAAGTACAGCCTACTCAAAGCTAAGAAATCAAAACTAAAAATCCTAGACCCAATACACAACACGGCAATAAGAATAGCAACTGGAGCATTTAGAACAAGCCCAACAGAAAGTCTCTTAATCGAAGCAGGAGAACCAACACTAGAAGTAAGAAGAGAGCAGCTAACACTAAATTACATAACGAAACTCTCTAAAAATCCAAATAACCCAGCATTTAGTCAAATATACAACAATAAACCAACGATAAAAGAAGAAACACCATTACAGCAAAAAATTAACACATACTTAAACAAAATACAACTAACACTTCCTTATACAGAAAACCGTACCTACCATACTCATCCCCCCCCCCTGGACAATAAAACAAGCCAAAATTATCCTAAACCTATCAGAATTCCCAAAAAACCAAACCCCACCGGAGCTCTACCGAAAAACTTTCAACTCCATCAGAGACAGCTTAAAACAACACTACTTCATATACACGGACGGCTCCAAAGACAATAACAAAATAGGAGCTAGTATAATAACAGAAGAGACTACATATAAGTACCACCTACCGCCATACCACAACATATTCTCCGCAGAATGCTACAGTGTAGAAAAAGCTACAAAAATAATAAAACAGAGTGACCGTAGCAAATTTTGCAATCTGCATAGACTCATTCAGCGTTATCCAAAGTATAGAAGACCTATACGCCAAAAATAAACTAATCCAAAATATCCAAGACAACATACACGAAGCAGTTGACACACAAAACAAAGAAATTGTCATAATATAGACACCATCGCATATAGGGATACCAGGCAATGAATAAGCAGATCAGGCAGCCAAGGAAGCGACCCCAGAAGACATCGAAAACATACCAGTCATAGCCGAAGACCTTAAACAAATAATAAAGAAAAAAATACAAGAAAAATGGCAAGAGAAGTGGAAAAGCCAAACCAATAATAACTATACCAAATAAAGGAAGAAACACAAAAATGGATACATCTACCAAACAAAAAGCTACAAACCACTATAAGTAGATTAAGAATAGGTCACCCCCGATTTACACATAGTCACCTCCTACAAAAAAGACAGCCAGAAGTGTGTGACACATGAAACACCCAAATCACGGTACAACACATAATTACACAATGCACCAAATACACCACCCAAAGACAACAACTCAACATGCCACCAACAATCAAACTAGCCCTAGCCAATGACATAGGATCCATGGAGAAAGTCATACAATACTTAATTAATACAAATATGATAAACAAAATATGATAATATAATGTAAAATATGCAAATGTATATAACAATTAATGTACCGAGACATTAATAGCCAACGGCTGAAATGCTTCTAATTTTAACTAATTAAAAAAAAAGCACTACGACATTAAAACCACTCCGCTACGCGTCGTGGCTTTAAACTTGTCGTGCGTGCTTTAAAGGGTAGCTTATACACTTGTATCATAATATACTATTAATAATTAAGAAAATAATAGCGACACTTGTTTTGCTGTTACACTCTGTATATAGAATATGTATTACGCTTTTTTAATGTTAATATGTAAAATTTATAAAATGCATTCCAACATCTAAATGCACCATAACCTAAATATATTTATGTATGTATGTACCGGATTCTTTTTTCAAGGTGTACATTGGAGAGTAACATGGGAAATCAGTTTTATATAGACTGTTGCCCCCTGTTTTGACTGATAACAATGGTTGTGGTATATATAGGAAGACAAATATTTTTTCTGCTTCAAATGACACCAAACACATGTAAATTATTTAATATTTTAGTCCCATATATTAATTATTAAATTTATTCAATAACTTTAATTATGAAGTTAAGTAATATATATACAGGGTGCCTACAAAAGAATCATCGGGTTTTAAAAAGATATATTTCACAAAGTTTTACATATATAATATTAAATGACACATGAAAATAAAGGGAAAATGTCCAAGTTTTAAATTATACCATCACAAATGTTCGATGTGGGCTCCTCGCTTCACACGACACACGTCTAAACGGTAGTCCAGTTTCATCAGGAACGCTTGGTCTTCCGGTGCTTTTATGTTTACCAACGGAACCAGTATCCTGAAATTGTCGATACCATCGCAGAATGCTCTGGTGACCTGACCTGCGTGAAGTTGGCCCCCCATAGTTTTGTAATAATTAAACAAATAATGTTAATCGATTGTGATTCGTTAGTGAATGATTGTACCACAAACTATTTCGTTTGTACCTAAATAGTTAATTAATTATAACGATTTTGAATATGAGGGGCTATCTTCACGACAGCCCCCCGCATGTTATAATTTGTGATATTTTTCTTCGTAGTACGTTTGTGATTCGTTAGTGAAGGATTGTACCATAAACTATTTCGTTTGTACTTTAATAGTTAATTAATTATATCGATTTTTAATATGGGGGGCTAGCTTCACGACAGCCCCCCGCATATTATAATTTGTAATTTTTTCTTCGTAGTACGTTTGTGATTCATTAGTGAATGATTGTGCCACAAACCGTTTCGTTTGTGCCTTAATAGTTAATTAGTTAAAACGATTTCTTAATACGGGGGGCCAACTTCACGACAGCCCCCCATATTATAATTTGAGATTTTTTTCTTCATGATAGGTTTGTGATTTGTTAGTGAACGATTGTACCACAAACCATTTCGTTTGTACCTTAATGTATAATTAGTTATAGCAATTTTATAACAGAGGGCCTAGCTTCACAGCCCGCTATATGTAAATTTATTATTTTTTAGCGTGGTCGATCCGTTAATATATACTCGTATATTGTACAAGAGTGAGATTACGCAAAGAGATTCAGAACTTCAGGTAGTAATTTTAACCATATGTAATACTTAACATACTGATGACGGAAAAGATCAAATGAATAAATATGTGTATCAAAGCAGCATATGTTTTCTCAAAAAGTAATATTGACCTGGGGTAGATATAAAACATATAATATACATATATGCAAAGAAACATGTATAAATGTTGTTAGTTTTTAAATTAATCTGGATTAAAATTAGAGTATTTGCTATGCAACCTATAAAATGTGAGTACATTTCAAACGCAGCCCTATTTTTTTTTTTTTTTTTTATTTAGACAAATATTGTTCAATATTTTTAAGATAGGGAGTGGTTATATAATTTAATCTAATACATATGTTGTGGTATATTTACTTATATGTTGTATATGTTACGAACTGTTTATCTATTCTACTTTCTTGATATTCTTATTTGTTTACAATACCGATTTTATAGCAACAATTTTATAACACCCTAGGGTGTTATTTGGTATATAACATACCAGTCGGACGTTAAAACATTAATTCAATTTTCATTAGGTCGAAATGAACCTAAACCCGGAACGAAACCGCAAATTTTATTATTGCTTGAACCAGAACCACACACGAACCCATCTCTCGAGAAACAAATTAACCTGAACCTGAACAGAACTAAGTTTTTGGCGAGTTCGATATCCTGTTTCTAAACATCTTTTAAGTATCCCAAAAATTAGTTTTAAAACATTCCAAAAGAAAATTTTGTTGGTACAATTTAACAGCTTTGGCAGTTTTTAAGTCACCAGAAATCAATTTGACAGTTATAAACAGCTTTTGAGTCTCCCAGCAATTAGTTTAGTGTAATCTGTCATAATCTGCCATAAACAATCATATTCCATCAAAATATAAGGAAAAAACTGCGTCCCAAAAGTTTTACTTAAAAATTTTGTTTTACACAGAGAATAGTTGAAATCTTATGAAAAAACTTTTTCATAAAATGTCTCCAAATCGCTTCAGAAAGTGCTTTCTAGGCGATAAACATATTTTGAGAGTGTTTTACACCGCAATACGATGAAATCTGATGAAAAGAATTTTTTCTTAAAAGTGTCTCCCAAATTCCTTCAGAATGCGTTTTCCATACGAAATACGCGTTTTTAGAGTGTTTTGCAGTGATTTCAATCCTACAAGACGGTACTTCAACTGCGTAGGTAAGGGCACCACGAAAGACCTTCAAAAGCATGTATACACTCAAATATAGTGTAATCTGTCATATTCTGCCATAAACAATCATATTTCATCAAAATATAAGGAAAAAACTGCGTCCCAAAAGTTTTACTTAAAAATTTTGTTTTACACCGAGAATCGTTGAAATCTGTGGAAAAAACTGTTTTCGCTTCAAAAATTGTTTTCTAGGCGATAAACGTATTTTGAGAGTGTTTTACACCGCAATACAATGAAATATGATGAAAAAATTGTTTTCTTAAAAGTGTCTACAAAATTCTTCAGAATGCGTTTTCTATACGAAATACGCGTTTTTAGAGTGTTTTACATTAATTTCATAGGCACCACGAAAGCCCTTCAAAACCTTGTATACTCCAAAAACGCGTATTTTGAAGCCACTTTAAATTTAAAGATCTACAAATGTGTGCCATATATATATATATATATATATATATATATATATATATATATATATATATATATATATATTAACGAATAACAAATAGACCACGCAATAAAATAATAAATTTTCATACAGCGGGCTGTGAAGCTAGGCCCTCTGTTTTAAAATTACTATAACTAATTATACATTAAGGTACAAACGAAATAGTTTGTGGTACAATCGTCCACTAACAAATCACAAACCTATCACGAAGAAAAAATCTCAAATTATAATATGGGAGGCTGTCGTGAAGTTGGCCTCCCGTATTAAGAAATCGTTTTAACTAATTAACTATTAAGGTACAAACGAAACGGTTTGTGGCACAATCATTCACTAATGAATCACAAACGTACTACGAAGAAAAAATTACAAATTATAATATGCGGGGGGCTGTCGTGAAGCTAGCCCCCCATATTAAAAATCGATATAATTAATTAACTATTAAGGTACAAACGAAATAGTTTGTGGTACAATTCTTCACTAACGAATCACAATCGATTAACATTATTTGCTTAATTATTACAAAACTATGGGGGACCAACTTCACGCAGGTGGTGACCTGGCGGTTCTGTTCCGTACTGTCTTCGAAATGCACGTTGCAACCTCGCATACTCGAGCACAGTGAAATATATCTTTTTAAAACCCGATGATTCTTTTGTAGGCATCCTATATATATATATGAAACTGGATAGTGGGTTTGACAGTCAATTTGTAAGCTTAAGTGTAGTACACTCTTTTTAATTTGTCAAGCTTTCGGTTATATTTTTAACCATCCTCAGGACACTCTAATCCAATAACGAATACGTACAATTGGTTCAAGAATTAAATTTGGTTTTTAGTACTCACATTAGTTGAGATTTTGTGTAGAATTTACAACATTTACAAACATGTAATTTTGAACGTGCACGCGCACATGGTACAGTAAAATGATAAGTCGAAATAATAATAATAATAATAATAATAATAATAATAATAATAATGATAATAATAATATTTATTGTTTGAGAAGATACATGTCTCATACAATTGGATTGACAACATTTACCTTCATAATAACAATGATAAATAATAAATACATTTAACTATTACATAAATTAGAATGAAATAAATTATAGTAAAGAAAAATTACGTTATACAATGCGTTCATGCTAATCGTTAATACAAAAACTTTTCAATTTGAAGACATTAAGTATAATAAAATAAATTGTTGATTTTATTGATGTTAAAACATAATAAGTCGAAATAACTGAATTACATATTAAATTTTTTGGGCCAAAATAATTATCACAGTAAAATTGATAAATTACAAACTAATAAAGTAGACAATTTTATTAAAATAATGTTAAACTTTTATAATTTAGCACAAGTTGACGAAGTAAACACGTGTACAACAAAATTTTGTAAAAATTTTACTGTCAAAAAAATCCACTGATAACAATTTGGGCCAAAGATTTTTAATATGTAATTCAGTTATTTCGACTTCTCATTTTACTGTACCATGTGCGTGTGCACGTTCAAAATTACATGTTTGTAAATGCTGTAAATTCTACACAAAATCTCAACTATGTGAGTACTAAAAACAAAATTTAATTCTTGAATCAATTGTACGTATTCATTATTGTATTACAATCTCCTCAGGATGGTTAAAAATATAACCGAAAGCTTGACAAATTAAAAAGAGTGTACTACACTTAAGCCTACAAATTGACTGTCAAACCCACTATCTAGTTTCCTTAAGTAATTACTTTCGTAATTACCATTCACCTATATATATATATATATATATATATATATATATATATATATATATATATATATATGCTGATAATTTTAATTTTTGTGTTTTTTAGTTTAAATATTTTATATTAAATTAAAACAACACTGTATATATTTATTCATTATACCCCGGCACTATTTCGAACACCTAACCCTAACCTTCTGTTATCATTTTAATTTATTGAAAACTTTTAAACCTTGTATAAGTATCTAATGAAGACTTTAAAGAATTTTGTTTCATATTCGCATTTTTTTTTTTAAAAAAAGTTGCTCTTGTGTAGTATCGAAAATGTGTAATTCGCCTTTAGTTTGAAATTACCTTTACTGATAAAAATATGCAAAGTTTAAAAGTATATACAGATACTATTGTAAGAATTTTAAAGTTCTTGAAAAGGAATAGCTAGAGCGAGAAGCTTCTGCTATATCTAACAATTCCATTTGGACTTAGAGTAATAAATAAGTTTCTATTTTGTGAAAATGTTTCTTGAATGTCAAAACTGGTAGCACACTGATCCAAGTTTTAATATGAAAGACGTTTACCTCAAATAAGGAATTTTAGTTATTTTATTTAATAATAAAACACAATTATGGCCTGTTGTGAATATTTATTTAATTATTAAAGTAACTCTTTCCATATGGCTTAGAGTCTATTTACATCAGATGTGTTCAACAAGCCCAGCAAAACAAGACATATTTATTGAATGACGTTGCTAACCTAACATTTATTTGACTTGCTCGCAAGCAACCTAATCAAAAAAAATTCTTGCTTGTCTTGCTGTTAGAAATAATGTCGGGAAATACGAATTGTAGAAAAATGAAGGTGACTTGTACTGTTTCTATTTCTTTATATGGTCAAAAAATGTCAAAGAGGCTTCGAGAGTTTTGTGATGGATGTTTAAAACAATATTAAATCTCCAAAGGATGTGTCTGAGTGTTTCGATGATTGTAATATTATTATGTCAACGCAATAAAACTTAGTTTCTTATTAACCTTAAAATGTTTCTGCATAAACTGCGTTCGTCAAGCTCCTCCCACCATTGTAGATCTGTCTCGTAGGTACACAATTCTTGAAAAAATAACTATAGGTTCGAGTTCTAGGTTTATTACATTCTTTTCACCTCATCAGTCATTTCATCAACTACAAATGTTCATATCACTTCCAAAGTATTTCATAAAATTTCAAAAATAAATAATGGATTTCATTGTGTCACATTGCTCTAATGTAACAATATAAGTCTCACACTTATCTACTCTTTGCATTTTGTGTAACCTTGGCTACATCTAGATTCTCGTGTACCTCTTCGACGGGGAAAGTATCCTGAATCTATTATGAGGGTGGTGTGTCGGCATCTTCGCGTGTTCAACCCCGCAGCCTTTGTGTAATTGATGTTTGGCGACGCCCTTTCTGGGTACTGTCACGGGCCCAGATCATAATTGTGCTAACGATGGAATCAGGACCGCCAACCTCACAGATTTGTTACACCCGCAGAGGGTACAAGATTGCGCCCTTTATCTTTTATGTTCCAGTTTATGGGACTGGATACGAATTATGAATAGGCGAAATTCGTTTTGTCTCCAACCTATTAATTTTCACAAAATTACAAGCTGGTGTAATTTTCACTTTCTATACATTCGTAAATGCGTTTGAAATATCAGTTGATAATAATTTCAAGGAAAAACTGATTAATTTAATGCAGCTTGAATATTAAATTACAACTTTCTACGAAATAAATAAGTAGAGAGTTATCACGTCGCCATGATTTGCATACAAGTTAATTGCCGACTAATATTTATGTGATCAAATGGAATATTTTATTTAATTAATATACTTCCGGTACTGTTATTGCCGATAAAACTAAATCCCAGCCTGCTATGTTTTCACTAAGAATTGCTTAGTGTTATTTTAACATAAATGGACCACCATTGCTATCTCGAGGACTATAAGAGCTACAAAGACGAATAGATGGGCAAACAATTTTTATTTCACAAGACAATTTTTTTTTATCAGTGGTTCTTAAAATATGGGACACAACTTTTTTTATTTTATATGAGAAAATATATTTTATATTTCCTCATTAGTTAGAGAATTGAAATCTGAATTCAGAGATACATTTTTGTACCCGTACATAACGATTTTTTTTTTTGCGAAAAATGCAAGTAAAGTTTTATACTAATATGCGTAAAATATCTTTAAAATAAGATTGCCATGAATGAAAAAATTAAATGAAATAAATTACGTTTATTTAGCGAACAGAACGTTTAATATCAATACATAAAGACTGATTGGATGCTGTTTTTAATTCTGAACATTTTTTGTATTTACACTTACTCTGTAAAATTAATACGTCAAAACTTAGAGCGAAATAATAAAATATTAACATTTTATTTCTTATAGTTCAAAAAACGTAGATACCTGGTATGCATAAATACATACATAAATAAAATTAATATAAAAATTTATATGCATTTTACTACAAAAAAAAAAAAAAAAATCGTTATGTGATGGTATGAAAATATAACTTTCAATTCAGAAATAAATTCTCTAGCGAATAGACCAATGAAAAATATGCATCCCTATTTAAAATAAAGACGTCAGATAGTTTATTTTGACAATCACTGGGAAAAAAGTATGTTCTATTCATTCACACGATGCCTAACTAAAGAAGAAAAATCCCTTAAACCTTAACACCATTTTTTTAAAAAAACTTTATACGTATTCTCATCACCAGTAGAAACTACAAAATAATAAGACAGAGAAGTTAAGATTACAGAGATCAAAACAGCTCTGAGGAATAAGGGAGAGAACTCGGATTATATAGGAGTTATTGGTGAGTGGATACCTAATAGTACTCGAAATAGGTACACAGATTTTTAAAAATTTTTGTTAAGGTTTTTTCTCCTTTAGTTATAATTTTGCCGTAAGACTCCAACAGTGGCTCATTTAAAATGAATATTCTGTATAGGTACAGAATCTCCAGGATTCCGTGTTCAACAAAGGGATCTCGAGAAGAATAATTTCATATCTTTTATAATGAGATCCTCATGTTGGACAAGTTATTCTGAAAAACTGGTAAATTTTCTGAGAAATAATGTTACATGCGTATCCACTATAACAAATATTAAAATGACGGATATATGAAATACTGAACATAACTAATCACATGAGTTACATATTATGTAAGTCAGCGAAATAGAGTTTTTCAAAAATTAATGCAAATATCCAAGATGATGTTTATAAATGTTTACATACTACAAGGATATTCATTGGAAATTAACAATTGTACGATGAATGGGAAACGAGAAATTTGTTAAATAAAGTTATAAAACATTGATGCCTGAGTATTTCTTAAATAAATAAAATAAATAAATATATCATCACGGCATATTACCTATTTCAAGGTGAAATAGGTAATATGAGTATTATATTTGAGTATTTCTTGCAAACAATAAAAGCAGTTTCAATGTCATTTACTTCCAAATTTTAAAAATATCAATAAGAAGAAATAAATTCAACAATTATTTGCAAACAATAAAAGCAGTTTCAATGTCATTTACTTCCAAATTTTAAAAATATCAATAAGAAGAAATAAATTCAACAATTATTACTTATGTTCAAAATTTGTACCGCGTTAGGATAGAATTTTGCAAGCTAAAATTAGATAAAATAAATAATATTGAATATTTTTTTACGAGTACATAATTCTTTTTACCTCCCGCTACCCTTGGTAAGGGAGGTATAGGGATCGTGCTAAAAATCACAAATCGAGATTTTAGTAAATGATCACGATTTAAGGTCCCTAATCCAATTTTAACATTTTCACGATGATGTTTGTACGTGTGTATGTGTGTGTGTGTGTGTGTGTGTGTGTGTATGTGTGTATGTATGTGTGTATATGTATGAATTTTGTCTTCGCTCTAACTCAAATACTATCATTCAGAAAATTCTGAAACCTTGTATTTCTACCCTATTCTAATATAAAAAGAAGCCATTATATTTTGGTGTAAATTGGTGTAATTGGCCAAACTTGAAGCTCATAATGGTTTTTCTTCAAAAAATAACATTAAATGCCATTTTTTCGCATTTTGTCATTATGAAAATTAAATAATATTGAATTTTCTACAAGTATACATTAATACTTTTTCTATATATTTTACAGATAAATTTAAAAATCATTTTTTTCTTTTAATCCTGAAGCCTAGGATAAATACAATTCCTTTGTTACACAGTTCATTTATCAAATGAATGTAACTGACAGGTAAACGTCATTGTTAAAACACGAATCACTTCAATATAATAATAGTGACATTAAATAATAAAGAAAATCGTAAATAAAGCAATAGTTTTATGTTATATGTAAAGCAACTTATATAAATTGCAGCATTAGTAAATAATGTTACGACTAGAAAAATATTTATACAATATTAGTTGTCAAAATATGTAAATTTATAATCTAGTAATCAAAATTATAATATTTGTGAATCAAGTATTCGGTACACAAAAAAAAGATATAAATAAAAATAAATAAATGACAAGTTGTTTAAAAACACGAAAAATTTAAGAAAATATATTACTTCATTTAAAAAGAAATAATATATAATTTACAGTCAAATACAAAGTAAGTTTTTTATTAATTATAAAAGGATTTAAATATTAAATAATAAATTCCCATTTTAGGAAATTTGAAGCTAATCCACTAATTTTCTAATTTCCTAATCTACTAATCTACTAATTTGCTAAAAGAATATCTGCTTACTGAATATTTGATAAAGAAGTTTATGTTCTTTGTGGAATTACATAAAATAATGAATTAGCTATCCAAATTTACGACTGTGATTATTTACGTGTTCTCAACATTCTTCAAATTTCTTTTTGAACTCCATTCTTCAAATTTCTTTTGGAATTCCAATTCTTCTAAAATTACTGTGGACGCAACGAAGACAATCGGAAACCAGCAAGATCATTTAGCTCCTGAAGCCGCAAATTCAACTCTGCAGCCAAGAATGTCTATACCAGCAAACCCACAAAATGAGAATGTTTCACGTGAAGAGGAAACATACAAAACAGGGAGAGCTAATCAAGATGTCAAGGCAAAGCACAAAATTACACAAAGTTGTATCTGCAGACAATGAAAATATGGTTCAGTGTGATAACTGCGATAAATGGTTCCACTTCGAATGTGTTGGTATCGACGAAAGAGTTGCTTACATAGATTGGTCATGCAAAAGATGTAAATCAAAGGAGAAGCTATCTAGAAAAAGTTCGTCACCTTGAGTCACCAATTCAAGACGCAAGTTGCTCCAATATGAATTAGAAAATATTAATGAAGAGCGTGTCGCAATTGAAAAGAAGAGAAATGAAGAAATGGAGGAATTGGATAGAAGAATCGAAAAACTAAGTAAAATTCTTCAGGAAGAAGAAGAATACAACTCGCAGAATTATGTTGTCGAATCTAATCTACGAAACGAAAGAATTTCAGAATGGGTTCTAAGTCAACAAGAAGATATAAAACAACGAGAATTAAAATTAAATCAATTTAATTACGAAAATTCGAAGGGAATCTTAAAAGAAGACATGTGTCAACCAGATGTCATAATTGACGACAAATATTCAGTATTAACGTCACAACAAATTGCTGCTAGGCAAGTTTTATGAGTTAGAAGCAATTTTCCTATCTTCAACGGCAATCCTATAGACTGGCCCATGTTCTACAGCAGCTACTTAGAATCTACAAAGAGATGTGGTTATACAAACCATGAAAATCTAATTCGGCTTCAACAAAGTTTAAAGGGAAAAGCATTAGACGTCGTTAGAAGCATGCTGCTTATTCCTGACACCGTACCTATGGTCATGGACAACTTAAAAATGTTATTCGGTCGTCCAGAAATAATTATAAACACGCTGATAAGTAAAATAAATGAAAAATCAATAACGGTGCGATTCTGTAATTTTCTATACCGCTATAGAACTGTAACTCTCAACAAAAACGCATCATTTTTTAATGTCAAATGATAATAAATGTATTAGTAAACAAAAATTGTTGCGATTTTGTTCACTTTTACATATCTATAGCGTTATAGAAAATTACAGAATCGCACTATAAGAATGGATCGTATGGATATGCTAATTAATTTCGCAATGATGGTCCAAAATTTAGTTGCCACTATGACAGCTTCAAAATTAAATGGTCACTTGAATAATCCAATACTGCTACAAGAATTAATAGCGAAACTACCCCCTAATATGAAATTGGATTGGGCACGATATACAGACCAGTTTAATGATATAAACTTATCACATTTTAACAAATGCAAGCCCAAGCGGCTAGTAAAATAAACTTCTACTTCGGAGGAAGCTACGGTAGCTATACTCATAAGTCTTAATAAAAACCAGCGATGGAATATAGTTAAACGAAAGAAGCTGTGTTGGTCCTGCCTTAAATCACATTTTCCTCCAAAATGTCAAAATAAGAAAATTTGTTTGATTGATGGCTGTCAAAAATATCATCATCCATTATTACACAATCCAAATTATGTCAAAAGTCTTGAAAAACCGAAAACAACAGAAGAATCCTTTAATAAAAATGGACATTATGCTCACCTTCCAGTAAACCAATCTGTACTGTTTCGCATTGTTCCCATAAAATTATTTAATGGCGATACCTACATTGAAACCTTTGCCCTTTTGGATAACGGATCATCTGTATCTTTAATGGAGGACAATCTTGCAAGAGAACTGATGCTAGATGGACCAAAATCAAGCCTTAATTTGCAATGGTCAAATGAGATGTCATATCAGGGACAAATGTTGGTGCAGAAAGATACCAAATAACAAATATAAGAACGGTAAAGAAACTTGGTTTACCAATCCAATCAATACATTTAAACCAAATTCAAAAACATTACCAATATCTTTATGATATACTATTACAATCATATGTGAATTCATCACCAAGACTTTTAATTGGCTTAGATAATTTTAAATTATGTGTATCTCTTGAGGTACATGAAGAGAAAGATGGTAATCTTCCAATAGCTACAAGAACCCGTCTCGGCTGGATATTAAGTGGTCCATCTCGTCAGAAGTCACATTTGAGAAAAAATCATACCTTGTATATGTGTGAATGTCAAAAAGAAGATGAAAATCTACATAAATTATTTAGTTTTCATCTATAGAAAATTTTGGAGTAAAACCCCTGAAGAAAATATTGGAATCAAAGTTGATTCCCGAGAACGAGATATTTTCACATTGACAACAGGTCGTAAGGAAGGAAGATTTGAAACTGGGTTGCTATGGAAACAAAATCATGTCAAATTTCCTGACAGTTTTCAAATGGCATTTAAACGTCTTCTATATTTAGAAAAGAAAATGTTACAAGACAAACAAATGGCTGAAAGTTTAAAACAGCAACTGAAAGAATATGAAGAAAAGAAATATATTTGCAAATTAAAATCAAAAGAAATAACTTTGGGTTCCCGTATATGGTATTTACCAATGTTTATTGTTAGAAATCCTAATAAGCCAAAGAAAATGAGAATAGTTTGGGATGCAGCAGCCCAAGTAGAAGGAATTTCTCTTAACTCCATGCTACTACCTGGACCAGACCTAATGTCACATTTAATAAGTATTTTACATCGATTTAGATAAGGAAAATTTGCTATCTGTGGCGATATCAAGGAGATGTTTCATCAAGTACTAATAAAAAAAGATGATCAACACTCTCAACGATTTCTCTGGAGAGATGGAAACTTCGAACAAAAACCAGACACATACGTCATGCAAGTAATGACATTTGGTGCTACATACTCTCCAAGTTCAGCGCAGTTCGTGAAAAATTTAAACCCAAAACATTTTAAAAGAGAATATCCTCGAGCAGTACATGCAATACTAAAATTGCGAGTACTTGTGAAGAAAATTAAAAATATTTGTCAAAAATGTAAAAATGACAGAACAAAGTCCCATTCTCCAAAGATAAAATGGATATTTATTTCTCATGCAACGCCACATATGGGCGGCTCTTGGGAATGCTTAATTCGCTCCGTAAAGTCAAATTTAACGGAAATTTTGAAAACAAACAAGCCAAAAGAAGTTTTACGGTGTAGTTTAAAAGAAATTGAATTTATGATAAACTCTAGACCACTCACTTATTTACCACTGGATTCGGAGGAAGATGAAGCGCTCACACCAAATCCATTTTATACTGGGATCATCGAATGGAATTAAACCACCTGCCGAGTTTCATAACGATGAAACCACTTTAAAAAATAACTGGAAATCATCTCAAATGATGGCACAGCAGTTTTGGAAACGATGGGTGCAAGAATATTTGCCAACTCTTACTCGACGTACAAAATGGTTCGAACCTTCACAAGCATTGAAGCTAGGAGACCTGGTCATAATCGTCGACTCAAAAAATCCAAGAAACGTCTGGCCAAAAGGTATCATCGTCGATGTTATAAGAGGGAAAGATGGACAAGTAAGAAGTGCGATTATTAAAACTAAACAAGGTCTACTGACTAGACCAACAGTAAAGCTAGCCGTATTAGATGTTCTTAAGTAAGCCGAAAAAAATGTTTCGACTTACTAGGAAGGAGAATGTTACGGCTAGAAAAATATTTATACAATATTAATTGTCAAAATATGTAAATTTATAATCTAGTAATCAAAATTATAATATTTGTGAATCAAGTATTCGGTAAACAAAAAAAAAAAGATATAAGTAAAAATAAATAAATGACAAGTTGTTTAAAAACACGAAAAATTTAAGAAAATATATTACTTTATTTAAAAAGAAATAATAAATAATTTACAGTCAAATATAAAGTAAGTTTTTTATTAATTATAAAAGGATTTAAATATTAAATAATAAATTCTCATTTTAGGAAATTTGAAGCTAATCCACTAATTTTCTAATTTGCTGATCTACTAATCTACTAATTTGCTAAAAAAATATCTGCTTACCGAATATTTGATAAAGAAGTTTATGTTCTTTGTGGAATTATATAAAATAATAAATTAGCTATTCAAATTTACGACTGTGATTATTTACGTATTCTCAACTTGTAGGTATGTATTTAAATTAATAAAAATTAAATTGCGGGAGGTTTTGGGTTGGCCACATCAAATTTTTTTAATGAAATTCTTGGTGTAATCTGCAATATTAATTAAACCTTTATTTGGAATTCTATTATATTAGCATAATTTTTTCTTGAGTTTGAATAAAAAAGAAATTGTCCAATTTTTATAACAGTTCTAACCGCAGAACAAAAAGATTCTGACGTTTTAAAATGAATTCAGGGCGTACTAGGTAATAGACGTATGTTAAACGGCTGCGTCGTTTGTCTCTGATGGTTGTATTACGTTTTTAAATTTCAATACAAATAACAAATACTATATTGCTGAGCAACCTAGACGTTAACGTTTACGTCTTTCGGAAAAACTAGCTAATCATAATGACGCAGGTATGTATTGGCATTTTTTGCTGCCGACTCAATTTTGACATTTTGAAAAAGTAAGACAATTTACAATTTTATTTTGAGTTTTTGCTATAGCATGTAATATAAAATATTGAAATGAATAGGTAAAGAAATTATTTAAAATTCTATATGCGATGTGACTAATTCAAAAAAGGCAAAATACCAGCGAAGATACTGTGGCAGAAAATATAATTTTTCTCACAATAGGTATCTGTGATTTGTGTAAAACACCAGTTTTAAATTATATGTTATACTAAACTTCGTTCAACGAGAGAGCGTACCTGTTTTGTACCTGGCGTGGGGGCGTTCATACCAGAGTTGTACTATTATTATTTTTATATTTATATAATTAAAGTATTGTGAATATGATAGGAATAACGAATATGAAAATAGTAAGAATGAAATAATACAAATTTGGTTCGAATTCAGGTACGTTCTCTCGTTGAACAAGGTATTGTTAAATATTACGAATACGATATGCGGCACACAAAGAAATTGCGGGTAAAGAGTTGGAGCATATCTTTCTTTATATCCGCAATAAATGAAGAAAATTCTTCATGGAAAGTATATCATGCTTTAAATAGAATCAATGGTAAAAGTTCGGAAAGGCTAATATACGAAAAATACAAACCTTGTGAATTTCTAAGGAAAAACAATTGTTGGGGATGTCGGTCCAGGAAATAAATAAATTTAATTTTTCTTTTTCATCGACGTTTCGGTATTTATTATACCTTCCTCAAGATTCTGTTTTGGACAAAATTTCACAATCAGCATACAAATTTTACAAATGCGAACAGTAAATATATAATCTAATTGAATTTTTTAATCTATCTAAATCTAACAGAACAAATAAGTCTATAAACTTACCAAAGAAAATACATGTGAAAATACAGATCATTATAACTTATAATGATGAGTCAGCAATTAAAAATGAAAAAACGACGTTCTTCATAGTGCTTAATGCACGAAAATTGGCAACGGAACTAAATTTTACAACTAAAAACCTTAGTTTTATTTAAAAAATATACGCATATAAACCTTATTACAATTTTTGCATGGCATTGGCCAATCGAAGAGATATTTAAAAGATAGATTACGAGAACATTATAATAGTGAAACAAAGGAAACACGGAACAATCAAAGTGCTCTAGAAAAACATGCGAAAGAAAATAACCATACATTTAACTATGACAAAGTAAAAATTTTAGAACAAGAAGGAAATTTAAAAAAACGGTTGATTTTGGAAATGATCCACATAAGAAAAGAAAAAAATAGTATAAATAATAGAACGGATATAGAAAATCTAAGTACAGCTTACTAGAAATTCATATAATATTTCATATTGCTTTATTTAAACACTATCGCCTCCGCCTATGGTATAGTTAACGGTTTTTTGTGTTCTTTTTATTATTACAAGTAGGAGTGTCGCCACATGCGTATATTTTTTAAATAAAACCAAGGTTTTTAGTTGTAAAATTTAGTTCCGTTGCCAATTTTCGTGCATTAAGCACTATGAAGAACGTCGTCTTTTCATTTTTAATTGCTGAGTCATCATTATAAGTTATAATGATCTGTATTTTCACATGTATTTTCTTTGGTAAGTTTATAGACTTATTTGTTCTGTTAGATTTAGATAGATTAAAAAATACAATTAGATTATATATTTACTGTTCGCATTTGTAAAATTTGTATGCTGATTGTGAAATTTTGTCCAAAACAGAATCTTGAGGAAGGTATAATAAATACCGAAACGTCGATGAAAAAGAAAAATTAAATTTATTTATTTCCTGGACCGACATCCCCAACAATTGTTTTTCCTTAAATCTACATTGACGGTCGAGAAATTATTTTCAAACTTGTGAATTTCTACCTGACCATTAATATTAAATGTATAAATGACGAATTATGTCAAAAATAGCCTTCTATTTTATACTACTGCAAGTATCATATAATACTAAGACAATATTCTTCCTAATGATTTAAATTGTTTTAGTAACTTGTATAATATCTTGTTTAAATATTAACACATTTTTATATACAATTAATTGATTCAATCATACAACCATTGTTTTAATTTTATTCATGCGATAAATATCTTTTATAATTAGAAAATATGTAAACTTAAAAGACTTTTTCATATTAGTAGAAGATATGTGTTCTAAAGTTATTTTCTTAACCGTCTATTCATCATATAATCTGGGAAATTTGTACAATTTTATAATTATTTTGTAAGAATTATTACATTTCCCACTGCATCACATAATATTTGACGTCATAACATTCGCATTCATTGCAAATATTTTATAAAAAAAGAATTAAAAAATTATTCTGACGTAAAATACAACCTTGCTTCGTTATCAAAACTGTCATTTTTGTTTGCTGACTACTTTTTTGCACATCTACTATATCTAAGTAATATTCGAGTACCTACTACTAAACCCCCACTAGTTCACAACCAAGTAGAAAATGGAGAACTTTTTATGCTTGTCGAGATAACATTTCTAAGCATGTTGACCGTGTGCGGCGACCCGTGTCGGTGGAGGAGGGGATGCTGGTAGTTGAGGAAGCCCCAACACACTACTTTGGCCCAGAATTCACCTAAACGGGAGGTTGCAGGCTAACCCACCTGTGGCCAATCGGTTCCCATCCCATTGAGAGGCTGGGGGGTGAGTAGTTTTGGGGATGTGGCGGGATCACTGGAAAGCGGGCGTGCACGAGGACTTAGCGGACCCATCGTGATCTCTCCCGTGGACTGGCCCTGCTGCCCTCCGGGACTGCTACAGTCTTTGGGAAGCCCTGGCACTTTACCAGTTCGCGGTATCAGTGTCCCATTTGAGACTCCATGTAGGGTGGGGATACGAAAGACCGAACGTTCATTTCGCATGAGCATGAAAATTTTTAAGCCGCTTTCTGGTTTGCCAACCTCTAAAAACGGTGCGTTTGGAGTTGCGCCAAAAACTCCCGGGGAGGAAACCCCGTCAAAAAACACATTTTTTGTGCGGGGGCGTCAGGCAACCCAACTATTGATATGAACCAAGAAAAGGAGGTAGTACCCCGGTTCTTGGTCATACAAAGGTCTGATGGTAATTTTGAAAAAGTTAGTCCTTTTCTTCTTCAAAAATTATTGTTTGGAACAATTGGTGATTTGAAAACTATAAAAAAGATTGGAGACGGTTTGCTTGTGGAAACTGTTTACTAAGTTTAACAAAAATGGGAGATATGGGGATAAAAGTGTTCCCTCACAAAACACTTAATATTTGCAGAGGTGTCGTTTATTGCAAGGACCTCTTGAATTGTACAGTGGAGGAGATATGCTGCGAATTACGGCAACAGGGTGTTATTGAAGTACGGCGTATTAAGTCTAAATTGAATGGTGAATTCAAAGACACGCCAAATCACGTATTGACCTTCAATACCCCGAAACTGCCAGTGAAGTTAAAAGTCGCATATATGTCCCTCCCTGTACGCATGTACGTACGTGCACCTATGCGCTGTTTTCAGTGTCAAAAGTTCGGACACACAGCTGTACGGTGCAAAAGTCCACAAATGTACATTTGTGGCAAGGCCTTGCATGAAGGAACCCAATACATAAAGCCTTTTAAGTGCATTAATTGTGAAGGTGACCACTCTCCTCGATCCAGAAATTGCCCGGTTTATAAACAAGAGGTAGCAATACAAGAAGTTAAGACAAAGGAAAATATTTCTTATTTTGAAGCAAGGAAGAAGGTTATTATATCTACACCGGCCGGTATTTCTTATGCTAATAAAACATTAACATCAGCAACACCGGATACTACTACTTTTGCTAAAGAAATAATTCCTCATCTTCCCCAGGTCTTAAAAAGTACCTTTGTTCCAAAAGAAACTTTTATTACGAAACAAAATGCACCTCTTGTCCTTTGCAACTCTATTCCAACTCCGTCTAGAAGTCTTACACAGAAGAAGTAAATATTAAATGCTTCTTCTTCTCCTCTTGCGTCTATTTCTTCTGGCCCTTCTCCGATTATTCCTACTAAGGAAAAGAAAAGGGCAAGCACTATTGTTTCTTCTTTCGATGAAGATCTTTCTCTTTGCTCTGCAACTTCGCAACAGCAAAAGAAAAAGAAGGGTTGGCCTCTGGGCAAACCAAGGAAACCTGTCTAGTTGTTCTACATTACATTATAAGTCATGAATAATATTATTCAGTGGAATATAAGGGGATGTGTCTTTCATTATTGCGACTTGAAGATGCTACTATCAGAATTTAATCCAATATGTACGTGTCTTCAGGAAACGCACTTTACACCAGGTCAGACTTACTCATTGAAACATTACAGTATAGTTAGGTTCGATTCTCCGCCTCATATCCGGATTAATAGAGGTGTGGCCATCATCATAAGACAAGATGCGAGTTTCAAGCAGGTAAATCTCAACACTAACCTTCAGGCCGTTGCTGTTCGAATGTCAGCTTCATTTAATGTTACTATATGTAACATATACTTACCCGACGGCAACTGGGATTTGGCTGACATTCAAGGCATTATTCAGCAACTTTCTACACCCTTTTTTCTTCTGGAAGACTTCAATGCCCACCATTTCATGTGGGGATCTGGACATATTGGTCCGAGGGGAAGAATTGTGGAGAACCTGCTTGATGATCCAAATCTTGTTCTTGTAAATGATGGTTCGCCTACATATTTTAATGCCCGTTCAGGAACTTTCTCTTGTATTGACCTGACTATACTGTCTTCGTCATTATCCACTCGTTTCTCTTGGCGAGCGCTTGATGATTTGCATGGGAGTGATCACTTTCCTATAGTGATTACTACGGACAATCTCATGTATGAACAAGTGTTTGTGCCAAGTTGGTTTATGAGTAAAGCCGACTGGTCGTATTTCAAGGCATCCCTTAAAATTCTACCAGTGACTAATGACAACAATGTAAATGTAGAAGAACTGACAGAAAACATTTTCTTTGCAACAGAAACTGCAATTCCTCAGAGCAAGTCAAAAGCTCGAAAAATATCGGTTCCCTGGTGGAACCGAGAAATTCAGGAGTTGGTCCGGGATAAAAAAAATGGCTTTCAATTACTTCAAACGGATTCCCACTCAGGAAAACCTTATTCTGTTTTTAAAAAAAGCCAGAGCATTAGCACGTCGTTGTATATTGGAAAGCAAGCGAAATTCTTGGAACGAATATGTTTCTGGCATTTCGTCCAGTACTACAACACAAGAGTGTTGGTCAAGGGTTAAACACATCGCTGGGCATGGTAATTCTACAGGTATAACGTGTCTAAAGCTGGACGATGGGACTTTTATGCGTGATCCATTCACCATTGTTGAAATGATGGCCGACCAGTTCCAAAGTACTAGCAGTTCTTCGAATTATGAACCTGAGTTTCAAAACTCAAAGGCGGACAATGAAGATCCGCTAGATTTCAGCACAGCTGAAACTTTTCATTACAATGCTGCATTTGTACTTATAGAACTGGAATACGCTCTAAGCCAATCAAAGTGTTCATCTCCGGGCTTCGATGGAATTACCAACGATATGCTCAAAAATTTAACCCTTAAATTCAAACTACACTTGCTTTCCGTGTACAACATGCTCTGACAAGAAGGTTCATATCCTGAAAAGTGGAAGGAAGCCATTGTTGTACTTATCCGTAAGGTCGGCAAAGATCTATTGATACCGTCAAATCATAGGCCGATCAGTTTAACGTCTTGCATCGGAAAGATATTCGAGAGAATGATCAACAACCGTCATATGTGGATTCTGGAAACCAAACATCTTCTATCAGAACACCAAGCCGGGTTTCAGAAATTCAGGTCCCCCATTGATCATCTCGCATATCTGGAAGATGCAATTCTCACCGCTTTCAATAACAAAGAACACTTGGTCGTAGTGTTCTTTGATCTGGAGAAAGCCTATGATATGACGTGGTGGTATCATGTTCTTAAGAAGCTGCATGTTTGGGGTTTTCGTGGTAATTTGCCGCAACTTATTAATTCATTTTTCGCAGAACGAAAATTTAGAGTTCGCGTTGATACATCTCTATCATCTTCAAGGATATTAGAGAATGGAGCACCCCAAGGCTCTGTTTTGAGCGTTACTCTTATTACCATTGCGGTAAATGAGCTTGTATCCTTTGTCAGTCCTGTAGGTATGTGTCTGTACGTTGATGATCTCACTATTTTCTTTTCTGGCAAAAAGATGGGAGATATCAACAGAACTTTGCAATCTGCAATTAACACCATCACACAGAGGGCTGACAAAATTGAATTCAAGTTTTCCCGCGAGAAAACCCAGTGCACGCACTTCTGCCATTTAAACCGACCACATTACGGACCACTTCTTTTTATGAGGGAAAATACTATTAAAATCGTCAGTAGCGTCAGATTCCTAGGACTAATCTTTGATCCAAGATTAACTTGGAAATTACATGTTGAAGAGTTAAGGACTGTTTGTCTTAGAGCTCTCAACATTGTAAAAATGTTGGCGGGTACAAAATGGGGAGCGGAACCAAAAACTCTTATACGGGTGTATCAATCTCTGGTTCTGTCCAAGATTGACTACGGATGTGTCGTCTATGCCTCGGCAAAACAAACAACTCGTAAGTAGACTAGAACCAATCCACAACCAGGCCCTACGTTACGCTCTTGGTGCGTTCCCAAGTACCCCCACATTAAATTTATATTCAGAGTCAGGACTGACGCCGCTTGACGTTAGACGACAAAAATTTCTGCTGCTTTATATTTCTAAAATCAAGTCTTTACCGACACACAAGAACTTCAATACTTTCTTTCGGTATGAGAATTGGTGCAGTCAACGGCAAATTCAAACCCAACCAGCTGGTATCCGTGCGAAAGAGCTTCTAGAACAAATAACCTTTGAAATGCCATTATCGATTCCTGTAGGGGAATCTGAAGTACCGGCGTGGTTAGTTCCATTAGCTAGGACTAACTACGAACTATCTAGGTACGATAAAACAAACAGTCCTCCGATAATGTTTCAGTCAAAGTTTCTAGAGGTTCTGCACGGATACAAAAACACAATGGTGATTTACACAGATGGTTCTAATACCCACCATGGTTCTGGTTGCGCAATTGCTGTCGACAACACACATCACTCATGGTCAATGCCTCTCATAACTTCTATTTACACAGCAGAGTCCTATGCTATCTGGCAAGCTCTACGCTACTGCGAGTTCGTCCCAACTTCTAGGAAGTTCCTCGTAGTTACCGATTCATTGAGCGTCCTCCAAGCCATCTCAAACCCTTTTTCCGTTGACCTAATAATCCAGAATGTCCTATCCCTCATGAAACATCTTCTTGAAATAGGGAAGGATATTTTTTTTCTTTGGGTGCCAAGTCACGTTGGGATTAGAGGTAACGAGATGACTGACGGGGCAGCACGTTCTGCCGCGGATAGTGACTCTGTTGATGTGTTAATCTTCAAATCTTCAGACATAGGTCTTCATCTGAAGAAAGAGGTATTGGCAATTTGGCAGCGCACATGGGATGGGGTACAGAACCATCTTAAAACCATTAAGCCGTCGGTTGCACCTTTTTTATGCCAAGTGATCTTACCAGAAGAGATCAAGTCAAAATCCATCGCCTGAGATTGGGTCATACAAGTCTAACACATGGGTACCGTCTAAGTCGGGATGATGTCCCTATGTGCAACACATGTGATACTGATCTGACAGTTCAACACATTCTTGTTGCGTGTACACAGTATGATCCACTCAGACGGCTATATCAACTGGATCAAGACCTTTCTTTGCTTCTATCAGACTCTGGTAAAATTCGCAATGTTCTGAAGTTTTTGTGTGCGGTGAATATTTATGAAAAATTATAGACTTTCATATTTAAAAAAAAAAAAAAATGCAAAAAAATGCAATTGATATCTTCTTTAAAAGTTTCCAGTTTCTATATGAATTTTGTTGTTTTTCATACTTTTATTCTTTATAGTTATATACGTAAATATTGATACATTTTATACATGATACATCACGTTATATTTCGTATTTGCATACATATAAATTTATTGACAAGGATGTTGTTATTTTTACATTGAATAAGAAACAAGCGGGCTAATAACCTTAGCAGTTGATGCCATATTCAAGTTAAAAATTATTATTATTATTATTATTATTATCATTATCATTATTATTGTTATTATTATCATTATCATTATTATTTTTATCATTATCATTATTATTATTATTATTAATATTATTATTATTCCCTCTCACGGGCCCACCTCGTCGTGGTGGGGGCGGGGGGCTAAGTAGCCTTTGTTGCTAGCAAAGGTGAAACTAACGGGTCCTGACCTCTGTGTCACTCTATTTTTTACCGGGCGATTAGTAGGTGATCGTCCGTGCACAGATTTCTTCATACCTACCTGCATGTTGACCGTGTGCGGCGACCCGTGTCGGTGGAGGAGGGGATTATTATTATTATTATTATTATTATTATTACTATTATTATAGTCTTTTAAATCTCTTTTACCCTTTCAGGTGTCGAGATTCTCGATATCGTGTTATAATTGTTTTAATTTTACTTTATATTTTTTATTAATTCTTTCAATTCTTTTCTGTTTTTAGCTTCCCTCTTTGCTTCTTGACCACTAATTCCGTTTCTTATTAGTATTTCTTCTATATTGCTTTTCCATGTTTTCTTCGGCTGTCCTCTTTTTTTCTTGTGTATGCTTTCTACTTGTAGGTTGTTTCGTATGTTTGTATTTCTTATTTTATCTATCCTAATAACTCCTTCTACCTTTCTTAAATATTTCATTTATGTGGCTTGTGTTTTACTTTTTAATGTATTATTCAGTATCCACGATTCACTACTGTATATTAGAATGGGCCTGTAGACTGTTTTAAATAGTGTAATTTTTGTTTTCTTTGATATTTGTTTATCGTATATTATTTTATTCATTGTGTAGTAGTTTCTGTTTGCTTGTTGTATTCTTGTTTATTTCGTATTCTTGGTTTCTCTAGTTGTTTATGACCGTTCCGAGATATACAAATGTTTCGACTTGTTCTATTTGTTTATTATTTAACTTTATGTTTGTATCTACATTTTCTTTCGCTATCACCATTACTTTTGTTTTTTCCGTGTTTAACGTCATATTGTGAGCATTTAATTCTTCTCTCCATATTTCTAGATTATATTGCATGTTTTCCTAATTTTTTGCTAGTACTGCTAGGTCGTCTGCAAATGCGCATTCTGAGATAGTTTTCCTTGTTAAATTGTAATAGCCAACCTCTACTTTTCTGATTCTGTTTTTGATTTTTATCATGATGTGTTTTAAGAATATTATAAATAAAAGGGGACTTAAAGCTCCACCTTGTCGTAACCCTTGTGTTGTTACGAATTCTTCTGATTTTTCGTTATTAGTTCTTATATAGTTGGCTGTTGTTCTATACAGTGTGTCCCATTTAGAGGTGCCACCATTGGGATCTCGAGAACTAAAAGAGATACGATGTCGGTTGAATGGAACTTTTTGGAAGGAGCACTTTCAAGAACTACTGGAGGAAAAGACAAATACAAAAGAAACCTATGAAGATGAAAACAGTAAACACAGAAGAAAATAAAAATCCAGAAAACATTACAAGAACAGAGCTTAGAGAGGTACTCAAAAAATTAAAAAATGACAAAACCCCAGGGCACGACAATATCAAGTCAGAACAACTCAAATATATGGGAGAAGGAGAAGATCTTTTACTGTTAATACTTAACAAAATTTGGACCACGGGCAAAATTCCCCAGGATTGGGAGAAAGCTGTCATATTCCCAATACATAAAAAAGGTGACAACAAGGAGTGTAGCAACTACAGAGGGATTTCACTATTATGCACTACAGCGAAAATATATGAAGCGATTCTGGAAAACAAATTAAGACTAGCAGTAGAAGAAACAATAGAGACATCACAAAGTGGGTTTAGAAGAGGATTATCTACACAGAGTAGACTGTACATAACGTTTATAGACCTAGAGAAGGCGTTTGACCGAGTACCCAGAGATACTATTTGGAAAATATGAAAGGAAAAACACATAGAAGAACAACTATTAACAGCAATAAAAAGTATATACAGTGTGTCCCATTTAGAGGTGCCACCATTGGGATCTCGAGAACTATAAGAGATACGATGTCGGTTGAATGGAACTTTTTGTGCGCCTTTGGGAGGCCATCTCAGATGTGCTTTTGTTTTTCCAAAATTTCTCATAGGGCACTAGATAATGACAAAAAACTGAATATTGTTGATTTTTTCTTTTTCAAATAACTTCTAAACTATTAGTAATTGAGAAAAACGTTTCAAATACAAAATATTGATATTTTTATTAGCTAACCAATGGCGTACAAATTAATTTTTATATCCGTAAATTTTCGAGATATAACACAAACTTATATTTTTTTAAATGGAACCCATTACTGATTTTAGTCTCAAAAAAATAATTATTTTTTTCTCTTTTCAATAATGTAAGGGTTATTATGTTTTACATTTGTTTTGCCTCCAAAATTATTATTTTTTCCTTATTTTGTATTAAATTTACAATTATTTTGAAATTATTAGTAGATTTCTATTTAGAAATAATCCTTGTATTTAAATAATTTATTTCGTTAGAAAATTTAGCTCAAAACTCGTATCAAACTAATTTTTATAATATTTTGTATCAGGTTGCCCTTGGCACATTATAGCGTAATTTGTAATTATGAGTCTAAAATGAAAATTTTAAGTAATAAAGGCATAAAACATATTATTTCGATCAAATACAATATAATTAATAAAAATAATAATGTTTTTTTTGGGATATAATTAGAAAGTTCAGAAAAATAAAGAGAAAAATTAAATTTAAGGAACAAAACAAATATAAAACATAATAACCCTTACATCATTGAAAAGAGAAAAAAATAATGATTTTTTAGAGACTGAAATTAGATATGGGTTCCATTTAAAAAAATATAAGTTTGTGTTACATCTCGAAAATTTACGGATATAAAAATTTATTTCGTACGCCACTGGTTAGTTCATACAAATATCTAACTTTTATATTTGAAACGTTTTTCTCAATTACTAATAGTTTAGAAGTTATTTGAAAAAGAAAAAATCAACAATATTCAGTTTTTTGTCATTATCTAGTGCCCTATGTGTAATTTTGGAAAAACAAAAGCACATCTGAGATGGCCTCCCAAAGGCGCACAAAAAGTTCCATTTAACCGACATCGTATCTCTTATAGTTCTCGAGATCCCAATGGTGGCACCTCTAAATGGGACACACTGTATATACTTTTTATTGCTGTTAATAGTTGTTCTTCTATGTGTTTTTCCTTTCATATTTTCCAAATAGTATCTCTGGGTACTCGGTCAAACGCCTTCTCTAGGTCTATAAACGTTATGTACAGTCTACTCTGTGTAGATAATCCTCTTCTAAACCCACTTTGTGATGTCTCTATTGTTTCTTCTACTGCTAGTCTTAATTTGTTTTCCAGAATCGCTTCATATATTTTCGCTGTAGTGCATAATAGTGAAATCCCTCTGTAGTTGCTACACTCCTTGTTGTCACCTTTTTTATGTATTGGGAATATGACAGCTTTCTCCCAATCCTGGGGAATTTTGCCCGTGGTCCAAATTTTGTTAAGTATTAACAGTAAAAGATCTTCTCCTTCTCCCATATATTTGAGTTGTTCTGACTTGATATTGTCGTGCCCTGGGGTTTTGTCATTTTTTAATTTTTTGAGTACCTCTCTAAGCTCTGTTCTTGTAATGTTTTCTGGATTTTTATTTTCTTCTGTGTTTACTGTTTTCATCTTCATAGGTTTCTTTTGTATTTGTCTTTTCCTCCAGTAGTTCTTGAAAGTGCTCCTTCCATCTATTCATTATTTTATTGTTTTCTAGTAGTATTTTTTCTTGTTTATCCCTGAGTTGGTTATGAGTTATTTGTTTCTCTTTTTTACAGTTTTTGAGCGTCTTGTAAAATATTTTTTTGGTTTTCTTCGAAATTTTTTTTAATGTATTTCCAAATATTTCCCATGTGTTGTTCTTGGCTTTTTAACTATTTCTTTTACGGTTTTCCTCTGTTCCTTATAAACGTTGTAGTCGTCTTCGTTTCTTGTTGTTAAATATTTTTTCCATTTCATTTTCTTTATCTTAACTTCTTTTTTAACTTCCTCTTTCCACCAAGGCGTTTGTCTCCTGTTGTTTATATTTCTCGATATCCCGTATGCTCTCCGACAAGCTTCTATTATGATGCGTTTGAAAGTATTCCACATGGTTTCTGCAGTATGTCCCCGGACTGAGTTTACAAGAGAAAAAAAAAATTAATTTTGATTTTACGAAAAAATGCCAACTGAAGAAAAATTTTTGCTTGAATTAAAACGCATGTTTCAGTTATTAAAACTTTTAATTAATGTAAATTTCTTTTATTATAACATTTTTTCGTATTTTGTCCTCCTAATAATACAGTTATTACATTGAATCTAACATGACTTTAGTTAGCTTTGAAATATTGACAAATGATTATTAATTCTAATTTCAGATAAAAAAAAGTTAATTGAATAAACTACAAGTATTAAGATTTTCGCCGTTTTCTTCATTCATCATATTATGATTCTATTTATATCAATATGTATCAATATATTAACAAAATATGTTAAAATAAATAATTGAATTACAAAATTACTGTCAATATATTCCACTGAACCAAAAATTCTGTACTTAAGCTAGAAACGTTGAGCTGAGTTCAATGCTAGACTGAAAAATACTTTAAACCCTGAACCTGAACTTAAACCAAATTTTTGGTTTAAACCGTGGCTGAAAAACCGGGTATTAGTCAAACATTACATCTACCGGACCTGCAAACTAATCTTATAGCGGTCAGCAAGATCACCGATAAAGGGTTACAGCGTACATTTTCGACAAAATAAAGCCACGAAATAAAATGAAAAAGGAGAAACTGTCACAATGGCAAAAGGGGTGGGAATATTTACGTCATTGAAGCGCCGACAGTGATAAGAACACTGTAAATTCTGATAAATCGTCACTCAAACTAGAACAGAAGCGATTAGATCACCTGAATGAACAAAGCCTCAAGAAATTTGGAAAAGGTCCGAAAGAAAGTACGTGCCTTCAACATTAACAAAAAGCAGGAAACCGTTGGAAATAAAAGTCTGTGGACCGATGCGAAACTTGTCCATAGGCCGTGCCAAATATTTCGTCAAATTCACAGACGAGTACTTAAGATGGTACGAGATATATTTCTTAAGAGCCAAGAATGAGGTTTTAGAAGTTTTCAAAAAAATCAAGTCGATGGCCAAAACAAAGACTGGCAAGAAGATAAATATTCTTCGCACTGAGAACGAAAAGGACGAATATTGCAACAAGAATTTTAATTTAAGTCAACACGGTATTGGAAAACAACTCAACATTGAATACATTTAACAACAGAACGTAGTCTTATAGAGGAAAAAAAAAACAGTACTCTCATAGAAATGGGTGGCTGTATACTGATTAACTCTCAGCTGCTCATCAGTTTTTGCACTCAGAAAAAGGTAAATTTGGAAGTAAACAATATCATTATCAGTAGGCAATTTCTCGAATGTGATATGGATAAGGTGTTAATGATTACTCGAAATCTCAGTCACAGAGCATTTATTCTCAGAGCGGACTCCCACATGAAATCCGCAAGTAAAATATGCAGACCGCGTTCTGACTACTGATATACGTTCTAGAGATCCCAGACATCGCTATTATCGATGCTGCCAATAAGAATTATGTTCCAACAAGTATTATCGCTCCCGCCTTCCATATACTGTGGCGTGCAAAAGTTTTGAGGCATATATATTTTAAATCATATATTGTAAAGGTGATACAAAAATTAAACAGTCATATAAATAAACATATGTATTTGTGCATAAGATATTTTCATACCCTCGTGCAGGCGCGCCAATATTCATAACATGACCAGGCGCGCGGCGCACAGAGTGTGCCAGACAAAAGAGATGAATTTTATGACTATTTAGAACAACATAATATTTCTTTACACATTGAAAATGAATGTAGTACACATTATTAAATTATATTCATTGTTGTTTTTGAAGAAATAGCGTATAAAAATAAAAGTAGTAAAATATAAACACAAATATGACTGATCGATTTTATTCGTCCTCTGATTTTATTATTTCGCAATTTTGACATAAAATGTAGGCGATTGCGTGTAATTTGAAAACGAAGTATTATAAAAATGAACAAAATAAAAATTTAGATAGAAATAAAAATATCCTTACGAGTATATTTCTAAAATACTATGTGTCTGTCTCCAGATCCAACGAATAAATTGTCGTTTGTATCCCTGCAACTGTAATGAAACTAAAAACAATAATAACATATTGTGATGAAAGGTCCAAAGAAGTATTAGCGGGATGTTTCCCTTCTCCAAATAACAGTTTTATGAGACTTTTGTTGAATATGGTGCACTCAGTGCGCCCGCTCGAGAGATATTATAAACTAGTGTTTTATGACGAAGTTACAATGTTTCGCCATGGAAAATCCAGCACGCCGTCAGCCATGAAGCATCCCCGTCCACATTGGGGCCGTATCACAGCATATACCCGTTTTCTAGAGGCAGCTGTAACACAGAAACAGAACTCGTCAGTTTAAATTGTTCTTACAGGGTACATAACCTTGCGTGCTACACGCGATAACGGCGAACGACATATCCTCCAGTTTCCATCATGTCACCATCATCCAAGGGTTTTAGTGGCCGGCATTCTCTCTACACATCACACGGCCATCCCAAAAGCAACCCTTCATCTCAATTTCACAACTGGAGCACGCATTCCATCCAGACCTGTCAAGACGCAGCGCCAAACTCAGGCGGAATAAACTAGAACTTGAGATATTTGTTAATTTCTATTTTATTATTATTATGAGTACCCGTGAGGTGCCGCCTGGTAAGTGCCCACACGGTAAAATATATCGTCATCATTACCAATGTCTACATCTGTTGTAGATACTGGCACACCCAGAAATGGGTCATATGCCGTGATGATATATTTATTTATTTATATTATATGTAACTTCAATTGTATAAACATGAATAAAATGAAATTATTTTCAAACAAAGTCAATAACTACCACGCTACTGAGATTTTTAAATTGTTCTTAAATAATTTAATTTATAATCGGTTTTTCTAATTTTTGCTCTTTCAAATCTGCTATAGAAAAAAATAGAATTTCACACACGACGATAAAATTAAATTATCGACTAGCGAAAAATAATTCACTCTCGAAATCGCTCGTGAATTAAACTTTCCGCTCGTCGATAAAATACAATTTTATCACCTTGTATAAAAAATAACTATTATTTTTTATTTATTGAAATTTGGACTTTCAACAGGATAAAAGTCTCAAGTTACAAAATGAGTACAAAGAATATACATTTCATAGGTATACATATATTATAGCAGATACTATTAATGAACATTTAAAAATGAAAAAGGTGTTGGAAAGTGAATTTAGTATTTAGTTCATTAATTAATTACTTATTTTAATAACAGCAGAATTTAAAAATGAATTTGTGTTATAGTGATTAATGGCAAACAAATTATGATATCTAGAATGAATGAGTACGAACTTCCTTATAGTATTTTTCCCGTAAGAATGTCGTTGCGCAATAAGTGTATGATTCTTGACGACATACTTAAATGGAGTAGTCTCCTTTTGCTATACAGTATTTCATTTACTTATGTCGTCAAGAATCATACACTTTTTATTGCGCAACGACATTCTTACGTGAAGAATAATATATGTTGGTTGAACATGAATTTGCTGTCAAAAAGCACTCTAAATCTTTAATGCTGTAAACTTTATTTATTATATTTTATCTAAATGGTAATTATAAAAATTTACAGTCACTGTACTCTTTGACACTTTCCACTCACATATTATAAATTTGGGACTAAAATGCCCTCGACTACGTTTTTAAACGTCATTCCGTCATAACAAATAAAGCCACTTTTTCTTCATATGAAGCATATTCCGTGTTACAGTTGGACACAAAACACTTTCTATTCGGCATTTTATTAAAATTTACACACAAATGCACAAATAATGTTCAATAAATCACAAAAAAAGCAAAAGTCACAGGAAACTGTAATAAGTAATATGTAGTTTCATGGGCGGTGAGATTGCAGCGCCGCGTGGTGGTACTTCTGAAAAGTTGAACATTAAGCGACCGCACCTCGTACGTGTTACGCTATAGGGAGTAGTTTCCTTCAGTATTTTGCTCTGTGATGAGGAGTGAGGATGACGTCACAAAATGGCGCACAAACAATAATGTTACAAAATGGCGCCCGACCAATGACGTCACAATTTGTAACCAAATTCGCCACATGGGACTTGTGGTACATTTTTCTATTTATTTTATGAAATGTTTCATAATTAATTGGGGTGGTAAGGCAAGAATTCGGTTTTTGTTCAACTACAAATTTTTTACTACTACTACCAAGTATGTTTATAGGATCGCGGTTCTGTTGTAAAGCCTATATCCACTGCATAATTTTTCTGAATTAAGAAAGTGTATACTTTTATAAATATGTCTATTCATTAGAGAATCCAAAGTACTATTTATTTGGACTAAAGGACTTAGACAAAGCCTTCTTAAACTATGGGTCGCGACCCCATTTTGTGTTTCAAAACGAATTCTAAAACTATATATATTCATATATATATATATATGTATATTGTTACTTAATAAATAAATGATCAAAAAATATTAATTTATCTTTCTTTTATATTTATATGCGGTCGCCAAGAAACTCGCGATCATAAATGGGGTCGTGAATGAAAAAAGTTTAAGAAGCCCTGACCTAGACCGTCATGAGAACATGCATAACATAAAGTAAAATTTCCTCTGTCATGCCTAACTGTAGGGATTCAGTATCTAGAATTGTATCTTGCACTTGTTGGTGGTCTAAAATACTTCGTATCATCATTTCCAGAAAAAATCTAATTTTGATTTATTCCAAAATAGCACTTTTCTAATTTATTCCAGTATTAATATGTTTTGCTAAATTTAGTCTTGCCTTTTTTGCTCTCTCTAGTAAAAGTTTTTTTTTAACAATAACATTTTCAATAAGTTACTTGAAGACGTCGAGACGCAGTACGTCGGCTAACATTGGTAAGGTTTATTATATAATTTTTTTGTTATTTTATATGTTCGCTTTGTTGGTTTACGGGGTCTATCGCACCTTGATTTGTCAGCTCAGCTTAAAATTTTGGCAACTTGTATTTGGTAATAATTCCTGTTGCTTTATTGATCATTAGCAAGCCGGGTATTTCATGAGAAACCTTTCCTTGTCGAAAAAGGTTTTATAGAATCTCGTAAGTGAAAGTTGGTGTATTTCTTCTTCTAACTTAATAGTTATTTGCGTACAGGGACGTAAAGCTATTTTTTAGTCACGAATTGGTCAATTAAAACACGAGGGCAACGAGAGTTTTAAGACTCGTGAATGACTTAAGATGCTTTACGTATTTGCATCGTGTAATATTTTATCTACGATAGAATCTAATAACCCAATAAATATAGACAATATATTTTTATGTACAAAATAGGATCACAATATTAAATGAGAAATTTGCTAAGATAATAAAATATACAGCATGGTTTTATAAAATTTAGCTTGATTAAAAATTTTAATCACTTATCGCTCGGCAACCCGTGACTAATGAAATATTGTTGCTAAACAACCATGTTACAAAAATTCAAAACTAACAAATAAACGTCTATTTTACACACTGTCGTAAGTAAATTAATATGAAAATGAGAATTTAATGACAAATATAAATAAATAAAGTACTTGCACTACGAACGACAACTTGGTTCGATATTTTTGAATAAATAATAAAATAAATATATCATCACGGCATATTACCCATTACTGGGTGTGCTATTATCTACAACACATGTAGACTTCGGTAGTGATGACGATAAATTTTACCGTTTGGCGCTTACCAAGCGTCAACTCACGGGCACTCATAGCTGGTGTGGAGAGTGCACCACAGGGATCACTTTTGTGCACGGTCAATATTGTTTGTGTAATAAAATAGAATAAAAATAAATTTTAAAACACATTACTTATACTCTATGGAATCCCGTGGCTACGTGCCTGAGTGACTGGTCGCGAACCTGGGGGAAACGGGTTCGATCCAGTGGCGGCTATTCGGGTGAAGAAGGTGAAGAGCAACTTCACCTGCTATTTCAGAAAACAAAATATTTAAAAAAAAAATCATTTCACATTATTTTTTTTATTTTGTATTATAAAGCCTGAAATAAACATTAATATAATTTAGAAATCAAATTATCTACTAAATATTATATATACTTATCGTCCGCAACCCGCATTTCATGAAGAGTAATTCAAATTTTGAATAAACTCTTCACAGTTGCGCGCGCAGCTAGCGTTTATTGGCTAGATAGAATGGTTGCCATAGCAACGATGCTTCCCCCTCCGCTTACAGAAGCAAATGGTGAATACCACATTTCGAACTCTGCACCTCGTCTCCACATTGCAATTGATGCATTGTATTGTGCTTGTTAAAACAATTTGAATAGTTATTATTTTATTTATTATAATTTTAACTTATTTAGAAGGTAATACTAATATATTTTTAAGTGAAAATAAATTCACTTTAATATTTTATTGTTAATATCAATACTTTAACAGATTGCTCATTGTATATTTAAATCATCAGAATGAATCTGCATAATGGTATTATATGCAATTTATTGGAAACACAGTTCTCTAGATGAATAGATGATAATAACGTATTGGCAAGTGGTCGACCAACCCCAACATTAAATTTAAATAAAATAAAAAATGTTAAAAACTGTGGAAGAACGCACAATCTACATTTGAAATCTGCCTGGTACAATATATTTTCCTGGTTATGTGGTCGCTTTTATTTGCAAAAACTTTTTTGAAGGATAGGCGTATTGAGCTAATTTATAAAGTATGACTTAAAAAATATAATTTTGTTTTGTTTATAAATATTTTTTTGATTTAAAATATATATTTGAAATTTATCGTACGTAATAATTACAACACCCTCCCCCCCCCCCCAATAATACCCCCCTCCCTCCGACATGCATTCTTAAATATCTCTTCACCTACTTTTCACCACACGAGCCGCCACTGGTTCGATCCTGACCGACGCCAAATATTTCGAATTTTAAATGGCACAAAAGTGACCCCTGTCGTACATTCTCCACGCCAGCAACGAGTGCCCGTGAGGTGACGCCTGGTAAGCGCCCGCACTGTACAAATATGTCATCATCATTACCGATATCTGCGATAAAGCAGATTGTGGCACACTCAGAAATGGGTAATATGCCGTGATGATATATGTATTTATATTTATATATTAGTTTCATTAATTAATAATTACCATTCCTAACAATAACGTATTCTAAAAAATCTGTTGTGGCCAGCACAAGACCTCTCGCCATTTCCATATTAGGCTATATAAGTATTGTATTGCACTTCGCTTTCGAACCGTCGTTTTATAACAAAAAATTACAGAAATTTACCCAAATATTGTCTTTTATTGTATTTAACATGTCTTCTGCACACATATAAATCTAATTATATCTATTTTTCATTGTATGATGAAGATATAATAAAAAATTTAAGTGTATTAGATGGAGAATTTTATGTTCTTCAATATTTAATAACAAAAATTTCCAAAAAATTATATTTTGAAGAATTTTTCTAAGAAACTACTACTTTCCGGTTGTTCAATTGTTACCAAAACCCAGGAATGTGAGATTGAGGAATTCATAGTTAAACAGTTCTTAAGTCTTATAGTTTTTGAGGAATCGTCCCTCCAACATCCACACACACACACACACGCACACACACGCACGCACGCACGCACACACACATACACACACACACACACACACACACACACACACACACACAGAGAGAGAGAGAGAGAGAGAGAGAGAGAGAAAGAGACAGACAATTTTTAAAATGTTATAATCGGATTCTTAAATCGTGCTTATTCAATAAAATCTGGATATGCGAATTTTAGCATGAATCCAATACCTCTCTTAGCGAGAGGTAAAAAAAGAGCCAAAATAAGTATTGCTCAGAACTATGCACGCAACTATATTGTTCCAAATCCTTCAATAAAATATTAGGTTTAGCAATAGTACTTTACTAAAAATTAGTGTATGATGTATATGCAGGTTATAAATGGAAAACAAGTAAGTCTCAGCACTGAGACAACACGGCAAGCGATGGACCACGAGATATGCATATTTTTCAAACGAATAAACCATTATCGCCTGCAATATCTTTTAACACCGACGTTTCGGTGCATACTTGTACCTTCTTCAGGGTCTATACTTTTTAACAAAAAACATTATGATACATACAAAATAACACGTGTATTATTTCACTTACAAAATATTACATATAATGTAGACAAAATACATCCGTACTAACATTAAGTCATGTACACATACATCGTACATAAAAATTATAAAAAGGGAATACTCATCCATTTTCTTTCAAAAACAAGAACAGAATAAAACGGTAAATAGCTGGAAATATTCCGCGGAAGGATTCTTTGGTGACATCATTAATATGGACTCCTAAGGGTCGACTGTACACCAATGAGTGTGTAGCATAGTGTAATAATTCAAATATTCAATCTAACATTAAATCACTTGAGTAGCATCTGTATGCCTAATTTTGTAGATTGCCATTCGATAAATGAATAAATAAATAAACAAATAAATAATTCAAATAAAAAGTAAATAGTTTAATTGACTCTTAATTTTACCTAAAATTAGCTTCTTCCTTTTTGAACTTCTCCAATATACTAAAATATGCGCTATTTAGTCCTTGAATATTAATTCTTGCATTGATAACGTTGCAATCATCCCTAATACGTAGTATTTGAAGAAACAGATGTTTTGAGTAATTCTGTTCTTCTTCCAAAATGTTAATATTATCCAAATTAAAAGTGTGTTTTAGTATATTGAAATGTCCAGCAAGAGCATATTTGTTTGCCGTACTGTTTTGTGTTGATCTGCGACGTTCGCTCATACGGATCCTAGCATAACGTTTAGTAGTTCCTACATATGTAGCTTTACAGTTTATAAAGTTCATTGCTCCACTGAAAACTGTAAAGCTGTATACGTAGGAACTACTCCTACACTCCCATTCGAAATTAAACATGTTTATTAAATTTAAAATTGTTATATGCGGTGTTATTTAAGTAAGCGCACAACGCTTAACCGATGGTTGAACTGACCCCATATACTTAGTTTAGTTTTGAAAACGCAGGAACGTAGTCAGGGGTGGGTCAAGGTAGGCCTGATCCACTGTAAAAACTCTGGAAAAAGTAGCAGTACAAAACTTTCTGATTAGTGACCCGCCTAAATATTTTTTTTTGTACTAACGCTCATCCGAGAACCAAGTGCTCCCGCAATGGCTGTTTTTTGGTGTTCTTTTCGCCATGTTTATTGCGAATAAGAAACAAATAAGAAGTGCATTTTGAAAAAACTCTATATGTCATTTATCACTGTTAAATAAACAAAAGAAGCACTTCTACCATCCACGCAATACTATTGCGAACATTAATAGTTTTTATAGTTAGATATTTATTAGCTAAAAATATTTTTCAGCATTATACAATAATAAATTTAACATTAATAACAATGACCTAAATGAATTAAAATAAATCATTATTTTAAATATGAAATAATTTAATTTTAATGTCCTAATACAGATGATCAAAACGAAATGATGCAGTTGGCAACATAATTCTGCAAAGATCCCCAGAATTTCTGGGGATCTTTTTATTCCACAGTTTACACAACATCTGGTGAAAGTGCAAATACTATGTGATTTGTCATTTTGACAATAAAAATACAAATAGGTTATGTCAGAGCACGGACTTGGTAGCTACTAGGATTTTGAGTGATTGAAATTCTTTAGATTATTGCTTATGGGCAATGTAAGAAATAAAAGTACGTGGTAACAACAACCATTTAATAAAAAAAATGTAAATATTCCCCAAATTTAAATTTTTATATGTCACTGTCAACAACAAGAAACCAATTTTTTGTATCAGTGTTACCAATTTCAAGTAATTTTTTGTTATTGCCAACTGAAACAGTTATTTTTGATCACTCTATAATTCTGACACTGCAATTTTAAAAATGCCAACTGTACTACACTACACTTTTGTATATTGTAAGAAAATTGTTAATAAACAATAATTTATTGTTGTAGCTTATCTAACAATGAGATACGTGAATACGAAATATAGCAATTTTGTTATCAATTCTTGTTAAGTAAAATTTGTTTAATAACAATGTTCACGTAAATAGCCCCGATTGTTATTTTTTTAGCAAATTTTGTTCAACAAATGTGTAATTTCTCATTGCTGTGTTTTGGAAATCTAAAACTCAAATGTTTCAAACGACAAATGAGTGGCCTTGTAAAAAAACATTTAACTAATATTGCTGTTGCTCACTTGTTCTGTCAAAATGTCACATATGAATGACATAAATATATGTACAGTATTTTTCACGTAAGAATGTCGTTGCGCACAAACAAGTGTATGATACTTGACGACATACGTAAAGGAAATAGTCTCTTTTTACTACACAGGTCATAGAATCTGTTCATTATTTATGATGTCGTCAAAAATCATACACTTTTTATTGCGCAACGACATTCTTACGTGAAGAATACTATATATTTTCAAGCTAATAAAATATAAAATTTGTCGTATTTTGATCTAATAATAACAGAATATCATTGCTATTGTAAACTTCATATGATAGGTATTTTATTTTATGTTTCGGGTACAATCCAGATTCAGGTATTACCGCTTCGCTATTAGCTGCGTTTCACATGGTAATATTAAATCCTGATATCATTCTGCGGCGCCATTACACAGATATTAGTTCTAAAATGATGAAAAATTATGTTGTACTTTCAAATTTATCACAAACATAATTCTTATTACAGAATTCATTTTTTATACTATACTCCATTCACGATAGCGAGTGAATTTGGAACTAATTCTTAAACACAGACAAGTCATTCAGCTGTTCAAAAGAGAAGAATGTTGGACACGAACTCATAAAATGACTTGTCTCTGTTTAGGAATTACTTCCGAATTCTCTTGCTATCGTTGTAGTACATCTAAATTTCAAATAATATAACTAAAACTGTAAAATTTGATTATATGAAATATCATGGTTGCTTAGGCGTAAATGTTGTGAATTATATTATATTCTAATTAAAAATTGTCTAGACAAAGTTTATTTTCCAGTATTTTTGTGCTATAGTGAGGTCTATGATCCACTAATAAATTTTATAACGTATTACAGAAACGTGGTTTGCTCAAATACTATAACCGTTGTTCATAGGTATAGGCTTGTTTTAGTAGCGGCAATGTGTTAAGATGACTACCGAAGCACGTTTCGTTAATCTAAATATCTAGACAGTGAGTAAATTAAAATGTGTACATTTATCTTTGTTCTGCTAATATTGGTTTTATAAGCAATTTATTTCTGGTTTCCATAGTAGATAAATTACAACAGAATCAAAATGTGATTAATATTCATATGACAGCAATATAGAAATGCATTTAGCTATAGTTTAATCCACTCATGAATAAAATTCCAAAACAAGTTGTAGACGTACCAGTAATAAAATATTTTTTCTATTGTTAAAAAATTATCAATATTGTAAAATACACTTCATTTCATTTGATACTATTGAATATTTTTACTTTAACAAATATTTTTTTAATTAATAATTATGTGATACATTATATGATCACGACAAGAAGCATTTATGTCATTCATAAAGACAGTAGGACATATCAAAACAGACTGACAAAAACAGAAGAAAATATATCACTCATAATTATTGTTTTTAGTCTTTATTTACGAAACTGCGAGAGAGGCTGCCTCTTGACATTTGACATAATTAAGAATGAAAGCGAAAACAGAAATGAGTAAACTGTTAACTTTTATGTCGAAATTCTGTTACTTATACTTACCGTAAATAGCAAGCAATTTCATTCTTGTATAGTCTATACGTACAGCAAATTTCCATAATAAACAATAAAATAATAAACTAATAATCAAAAACTTAGCAAGGTAGTTCGCGACTTTATTAATATTTTCAGTCTCTAAATCCATTAAATATAAAAAAAAATAATAAAAACATATAAAGAATGAAATATTCTTTAATGATTATAAAAACATAAAATGCGATAATATGATATTTAATTGCGTTTCTTCAAGAAAAACTGTTGGAAACTTCAAGTGGAGAGATACTTCATGATCAATAATTATATCAAAAATCAGTTCTTCATAGACATAAACGTGGAATACCCACAAAAAAAATATTTTTAAAATATTAATATTTAAAATACTAAATAAATATAAATATAAATGGATATATTAGCACTGAATTTTTAAAATATCCATTTCATTTCTGAATTCAGTTTTTATAACACTAATTGTTTTATAGAAAATTATAAAATGTTATTCTGTTTTTGTTATCCACAAATTCACATTCATAAATTTACCACCTTTTTCTACTTTTCTTTGTAAAAATTTTGTAGTGCAACATTTTACCCTTCCGTTATTTACAAATGTTGTCGCTAGGTTCGCAAAGTTTTTAAAAACCAACTTCACCCAGGCATAGAGCACTGCTGCTATATTATACTCATTGAGGGTGAATTGTACATTTCTACGGTCACCTACTTCAACTTGAAAGCGGAGATAGATGGAAATGAGGCCATTATATAACCATTGTATTTTTAATATCAGTCTTGATGGAGAAAAATATAATAAAAACAAAAAACAAAATTTCTCTCCATGGTAGATATTCGGTGCATCAAACAGTGACACTTCTATTTGGGCTGCTTAGCTAGGGCATTTCATTAGTTTAAACAGGAGAGCAGTAAAGAATATAAATATTTAATAAGCAGCACAATTTATTCACATCATATTCTATCTTCTCAGCAATTTTAAGTAGGATCATTTTTATCGTTGAAAGTATAGTTGGAAGTGGCTTCCACTGTTTCTATCTCCTGTCTAAATATTTCAAGTAATAAACCGAGTTCGTCTTGAATATCGCCTGAGGGAAAGATTAACTTAAACATTACTGTACTGTCTCTAATCAAAATTACAGCGAAACGTGAAGGAAATGTGGCCGCATAAAGTCGCACAAAAATTACACCGCCACATCATTTTCCTTTTGTTTTTATTTTCTTTCTCACTCTCCCGCGCATGGCGAAATGTCGACTTTGTACTGTGGACAAAGTTTAAAGAAGTTGTTTCATACCTGAAGATATATGAAGCCGACCGCCCGGGAATACCGCACCGTATCATGTGAACTTGTTAATTTATCACCTACACACTATTTATTTCATATTTATTATCAGGAGAGCATTAACAGGTGGTAAATCATAGTGAAAATTAAATAGTTATGTTCTAGTTGCATAAAACATGAACTTTTTACGTTGTTATCTTTGACAAAGCTTAGTTTCCAGTGTTTTTAGATAATATGTAGGTAGAATCCGCAGTGAAATATATAAACAAGTAACAATATTTTGTGCAATTGGCCCTAAGAGTAAAAATATCTTCAAATGTATTCGACGGCTATTAATATTATAGCTCGTACTATTATAGAAATGACCCTCGCGCAAAAGACGCTATTAAGTACATTTTTGCACGATCTTTTTTTTTATATATTTACTGATATGGTTTCCAAGACAGTGGGTTTTATTTACTGATCAGTATTTGGTTGTTAAGATAACAAAGGCAGTAATCGTACAAAAAGTCAACGGACGGTATAGGTCACTATGTACGAAAATATAATTGATCTTAATAAAAATATATGTATAAACTATAGATTCTTATGAAAGTGTTAACCGTTAGTAGTAGAATTACTTATTTTTATATGTGCGAGAAATTAGTAAAACGAATGCAAGTTTCAGAATAACACTGCTCTCTATCTTGCCATAGGTCTTCATTTAATCCTCTCTCTCTTATTCCTTCTTGGACTCCTGCTACCCAACTTCTTCTACGTCTCCCCCTGTTCTTTTTGCCGGTAGGTGTCCACTGTAGTATTTGTTTTGGAAGCCTCTCATTGGTCATTCGCTCTACATGACCGTACCATCTTAATTGATTTGTTTTTATATCATCGGTTATAGTAATTTTAACGTCCATGATATCTCTTATTATTTCGTTTCTTATCTTTTCTCTACTTGACTTGCATGCTGCCCTCCTCCAATAACCCATTTCCGTAGCTAGGAGCATTCCTTCAGCCCTTTTCTTTAAGGGCCACACTTCGCTGCTGTAGGTAACTATGCTTTTTATAATGGTGTTATAAATTCTTCTCTTATTCTCTTTTGAAATTACTGAACTGAGTACCTGGTAATGCCAAAATGTAAATGTACACCCGTTACTGGATTGTACGTACAAAAGAATAAGAAAGAATATTTATCTTACTACAGTTATTTATTTCACCACTATTTATTTATATCTTTATATGTTTTACCATACGAGCTGCCTTCACGATATCTATTTACAGCAACTACGAGTACTTCTCTTATTAGACTGACTGTCTTCTCTCTCAGACTGTCTTCCTTCTCATGCGGTCTCTTTTTCAGTTTGTATCCACTTCAGACTGTCTTCTCACGAAGGAATAACATACATTTTCATCCCGTACAATGAAACCATAAATGCCGGTCACACGATATTACTAAAACACGTGAATGCAAAAAAATTCAAATACATCTCTGTTTAAATCTTAAGTATAAAATCTTATTTTCTAATCTGAAAGACAAAACTAAAAATGTAGACAAAAGTAATTGAATATATCAAACAACTGTCCGAAGACCTATATAAGAAAAACCTCATAACCTTTAAAAAAAGCGTACGTATCAACACAAACACTATTGTGATTTCAAAAATTATAATCATAGGGGATTAGTAAAACAGCTTTGTGACACCGGCCATAATTTCAATTTTGCACAGCCTAAAATACTTATTACTGAACAAGATTAAGTTTAATAATGAACTTTACATAAAAATCAGTGTATTAATAATCACACTGACTTCGACAATAATTTAAAATTCTTGTTTGAAGCATGAAAATTCGCCAAATAGTAGTACCTTTTACTTAGCCAACAGATTTCATTAACCTGTTTCCCATTACTTTTCCGATTTCCGGTTTGAAAACACATGTGTTTACACATCTAAGACTTCTTCTCAACACGTAATTTTTCTAACAGGTTTTTATCTTCCCTTACAACCTCACAAAAATATTTTTTTAACCTTTACATTATATTTAAAACTTAAACGAGTTAATTTGAAATAAATATTTTTTAAACAAAAATCAAAACAATCATGTGTTTTTTCTAGTATTGAGGTAAAAAATTAACACTCACAGTTTTCACCAATACTCAAAGATAATTTTTCAAGCGCCAATCGGAAATGTACACACGCTCTACTCCCTCACAAAAATAGGTAATACAAGCCCCGCAATAACCAATGTCATCACCTCTAAACATTAAAATAAGGTAAGAACTTATATATGTAACATTCTAACAAAGAAAATATGTAATTTTATATTGTAGAAATTTTAACCACTGATGATGAGCCGTGGGCCTCTCGAAACGTTCGCTGTTGTATGTAATAAAAGAATTTTAAGAAAAATACACTTAAAACAAACCGTGAGAAGGCGAAAAATATTTCCCTAACAAAAAATTAGCAGCCGAGAGACGTACCAAGAAGAATTAATCATAAATAATACTTTGATTTTTGTACTTCACTCAAATACATAAAACGTCACAATATACAGAAACTCAAAGAAAGAATAATATATTAGGTATTGTTATTTACATTTCAATAACCGACCACAGTTCAGTTTTCAGTTAGAAACAACTCCTCTGCACCATTAACAACATTGAAACCAAATAATCAAATTACTATCCTGTGCTACCTTGGAGGGTTATTGCAGTCTACGTGACGTAATTACAGGCTTGGTCGGCACTGATAACAAATAATGAACGAGGCGAGTGCGACTGCGACTAGATCTAGAGTAGAGTCTACATCGCGTCTTGCCTTGGAATGCGCTAACAAGAAACTGTCGTGTCGCCGCGCCGTCATCGTTGTTTTGCACGAGATATATTGCCAACAAAAACCCACCAACGTGAGGGAGATACTCGCTTATTTCGTTATTTACTTGCGTTTAATAAACGACCTAGTTTTTGCTTCCTACGCTGATAGTGTAGTGTGAGAAGTATTGTAATTATGAACATAATTGATAGGGACAAAATAATAATAACAATAGGAAGGGTTCCGTTTCCTCATAGTAGATATATTCAGGTTAATGCGTTTCCCTTATATATTTTTATAAAAACTACTATTTTGTGGTTCTTCTTATAAAATATTAATTGCCCATGAAACGTCATCCAAACAATGAAAACATTATAAATCTGAGAGAAAAATCGGCTGACGCCGAGATTTCCGCACTTTCTACCTAAACAGACATGTTCAGTTTATTAGGGTTGGGTTAGGGACTTTGCTATAAATACCATTGAAATCTTTGTTTACAAACAGAAACTTTCTCTTTTGGAAATAGTAGAATAACAAAATATTGTAAATCCTTTGGTAACTAAATATAACTCAACATTCGTGAAATATTTAAATATTTTTTTATATTATCTATTTGTGGCAGTACAATAAATAATAAATATTAAGTTGGTGCTTGGTACTTAGAATCAAATGACAAATATTTAAATAAATATTAAGTAATAACATGTGAAATACAAAGAATTAAACATATAAAATTAAAAATAATTCTTTTGGTTTGAAAATTAAAGTTTAATTCTTAAAGATTTGTGTTTACTCCAGTTACTTAAAGATTTAATTAATTAGTTTTTATTCAAAATACTTTTAAGTTAATAAATATTTCTATATGTAATGATTGATATTTGCCATGAATTATATACTAATATACATATTTCATCACATACTTATTGTATATCAATATAGGTAAAGAATTAAACAATACTATTAATAAATTATCATTATTTAAGTGAGCTGTCCATAATGATAATTTTTTTTTACAAATTTTTGAACTCACATAAAAGTGACAGGAATTTGAAGAGATCAAGTATCAGTTGAAGATATTCATAAACTCAAAGAAAATTTAAAAAATTAATATCTAAGATTTTTCTTGGAATGTTTTAAAGTTCTTAGATTTCTATGCACAATGTGTCCCATTTAGAAGTGCTACCATTGGGATCTCGAGAACTAGAAGAGATACGATGACGGTTAAATGGAACTTTTTGTGCGCCTTTGGGAAGCCATATCAGATGTGCTTTTGTTTTTCCAAAAATTCTCATAGAGCACTAGATAATGACGAAAAACTGATTATTGTTGATTTTTTCTTTTTCAAATAACTTCTAAACTATTGCTAATTGAAAAAAACGTTTAAATATAAAAGATAGATATTTTTTATTAACTAACCAGTGGCGTACGAAACAAATTTTTATATCCGTAAATTTTCGAGATATAATACAAACTTATATTTTTTTAAATGGAACCCATATCTGATTTTAGTCTCAAAAAATAACTATTTTTTTCTCTTTTCAATGTTTTAAGGGTCATTATGTTTTATATTTGTTTTGCCTTCAAAATTATTATTTTTTTCTTTATTTTGTATTAAATTTACAATTATTTTGAAATTATTAGTAGATTTCTATTTAGAAATTCACCTTGTACTTAAATAATTTACTTCGTTAGAAAAATTTGCTCAAAACTCGTATCATATTAATTTTTATAATATTTTGTATCATGTCGCCCTTGACACATTATAGTGTAATTTGTAATTATGAGTCTAGAATAAAAATATTAAGGCATAAAATAAATTATATCGATCAAACACAATATAATTAATAATTTTTTTTTTTTTATAAATAATAAGAAAATTCACAAAAATTAAATTTTATGAGCAAAACAAATATAAAACATAATAACCCTTACATCATTGAAAAGAGAAAAAAATAATTATTTTTTTGAGACTAAAATAAGATATGGGTTCTATTTAAAAAAATATAAGTTTGTGTTATATCCCGAAAATTTACGTATATAAAAATTTATTTCGTATGCCACTGGTTAGATAATAAATATATATATCTTTTATATTTGAAACGTTTTTCTGAATTACTAATAGTTTAGAAGTAATTTGAAAAAGAAAAAATCAACAATATTCAGTTTTTCGTCATTATCTAGTGCCCTATGAGAAATTTTGAAAAAACAAAAGCACATCTGAGATGGCCTCCCAAACGCGCACAAAAGTTCCATTTAACCATCATCGTATCTCTTATAGTTCTCGAGATCCCAATGGTGGCTCTTCTAAATAGGACGCAATGTATACTATTATAAAAAAAATATGTCAATTGAAGCAGAGTCGAGAGTCTTGTCGAGACAAGACGAGATTGTCTCCTAGTCTCGTCTCGGCAAGATCAAGACTGGATCAATGTAGTTGAGTTTGTCAAGACCAAGATAAGACCGACTCGTCTCGTCTTGTCTTGTGGCAACACTAATTGTACTGTTGTGCCTGGAACTGACAGTACGGTTTGAAACATAACGATAAGTGGTGTTTATACTGCCAGTTATAAGAATAAGCGTAAGAATAAGAGTAGTGATATTAAAGTTTTTAGGTTAGTGAAAAGTAGTTACATTTATTATTCTCATAGTGGTAGCAGCAATGATTTGACATTTATAAGATTTATAATTTTATTATTATTTTTTAATTTGTCAATCAAAATATTATTTTGTTTGCACTAATTAAATTAATTGGGAAAGCAGAGAATCCATCACCAAATTTGACATAATTATGTTTCGCCAACACCGATTATTATGAATGAATAATGAAGGACCAATTTTTTTGTTTGACAGTTGACACGCATGCGCACTTTGCTAACAGGAATAAGAATAAGGCGTAAAGTTAAAAGTAAACGAACTTTGGCTTATTCTTTATTCTTATTTCTTATTCCTTATTCTTATTTCTGGAGCATAAACCGAGTCGTATGTTATAACTGTTTTAACTTTATCACTCTTCTTATTCTTATTTTTAATCTTAAATTTTGCGAGCATAAACCCACCATAAATCTATTTTCTCCACATGGAATTCTTTTAAAATTTAAATAATTCAATTTTCATGCTTAATATACACTACCAACATACCTATACTATTGAAACCAAACATATTGCATAATTTTGCTGGTACGAGTATATCTTATATTTATTCCTATTCATCTTTTTGTAGAATGTTGAAAGTATTTAATTAAATGTCAATTTGACAAATTATGTTATCTAAAGAAATAAAAGCTTTTTTTCTTGAATCTTATTTAAAAATTGATCAGACATACATGTCTATGTTCATAGCTTACTCCTAGTTATTTTTTTTAACACACTGTAGGAGGATTAGCGTATTGAATATTTCATGTTCCGCACTACTCCAACGCAATACGAGTATTTGTTGCGTGCTTTGTAGGTACAACCGTTACAATATATCAATATAGGTGTCAACTTTTAAATATTATTTATTTATTTACTTATGTATTTATTTATTTACTTATTTATTTATTTATTTATTATTATTGATTGAAGATTGGTTAGTATAATGTATAATCTTAACTTTTGATTTACATTTCATGTACAAAATTAACACAAAATCGTCACATTTCAAATTTAGTGTGTATGTATATGCTTATTTGCGTAATAAATAATGTATTTTTTCGAGCGTAAGACAAACAGCAAACAATTTTAATTATCACTGACCCTGGCGATATACTAATATCAAATAAATACATCCGTAGGGGGTGTATAGTGGGTTAATCTGATTACCGGTCTCGCATTGGCCCGGATTGCGCGCGTGGAAATGATGCGCTCAATATTTTTTGTCGGATTTAGAAACGCTTTAAACCGCAGACAGACAAAAAAATTCAATAAATGTGGCGCGTTTAAACAACTGACAGTCGCTGGATATAGGTGATGTTTCACGCCTAGAAACAACTGGCATCGTAACTCTTCAAACCGTAATTTCCAAAGCTCAAAGCTTTTTCAAATATTCACACGTTTTCAGTTTTATTTGCCTGAAGACCGAAACTTTTTTGTATGTACATACCTACATTACTTCAAAAACATTATACAGGTGTTATGTTAACATCATATTTTTTATGTATGACCAGCGTAAAAGAATTCATATCACACATGAAAATAGGCTCTCATAATTTCCATTTAAATGCAAACATTTCATGTTTCAGTAAAGAGTTTAGTTAAAAATAAAATAAATTGTTGGAGTTTTAACTTTGTATATGTACTATGTACTCGTACCAGCATCCAATTATACAAATATGTTATTTCTGTTTGATATTAAAGTTTTTGAATCCATAAATATGCTCATTCGCTGGTCTATTACTTGTATCATCTGAGCCATATCATCCATATTCCATAAGATGACGTGTTTGTGAGAAAAATGTACAACTCAAATATATGATTAACTAATATTATATATTAAAGAAAAAAAAAAATTATTGTTATTCTGGCTTAAATGGGTTACTCTACTATTATAAGGAAATAGTAAACCTCGATAATTATAAGGTAATATATTGTGAATTAAGAATTTTAGTAAAAGAATACATATAACTTTGTTGTAAAAATTCTTAATTATGGTAATCGCAACCTCATAGGCCTCAATCGATTATTATACGTTAGTAAAATTTCGGATGAATTCAGGGAAATTTCATCTTTTCCATTTGTATAAATGGTAATTTTTACCTTCCGTCATCTTTAGGTAAGTAATGTATTGTCTTTGGTCAAAAAAATTCAGTGATGAGTTTTTAATGAATAAGCATGTATTAGGGTCCCTAGAATACGATTTTACTAGTTTTACAATATGTGTCTGTCTCTGTGTGTGTCTGACAAATATTTCTACGACGATAACTCCAACACTACATTTCTAAAAATTATAATTTTTTCGTATTTCTCTTCTTTACATCAATATGAAGAGATGATTAGGTTTGGTTATAATTGGTCAACCGGATGTTCCCTTATTTGAAGTTCTTAACAGTTTTTCTTGAAAAACCGCAGATTATCAATTTGAAAGAATATCTTATTGTCTCTATACGGATTGATTATACATTTACCTTATTAAATAATTATAAAGAGATTAACTTTCATAAATCACCAAACTTTTCTATGATCATGGAAACAGCTGATATATTCAAAGAATTCTAATTGACAGATGTCAGTGTCAAGTGCAATTTACATAGTGTATGTTCGTGTTATATTTTTACTGGATATATAGAATCTTTCCAAAGGAACTTTTGGTATGGGATTTGTACAAAATACATAGAATTGACGGAAGGTACTGTGCTGGCCAAATCAGATTTTTATTTCAGAAATCGTCACTTTTAATTCAGAATAATCAATTTAATTTCAGAACTAGTCAAATGTAATTCAAAATAGTCAATTTAATTTCAGATAGCGTCAATTGTAATTCAGAGTAGTTTATTTAATTTCAGAAAGCATCAAATGTAATCCAGAAAGTTTCAATTGGATTTCAGTATGCGTCTAATGTAATTCAGAAAGCGTCAATAGTAATTCAGAAAGCGTTATTTGTAATTCAGAACGGTGTAGGTAGGTACTCAAAAGTTATCACTTGGGGTTGGAGCAACACCATCTCCACTTAATTCAGAATATGTCATTTGATATAATTTTAAATATTATCTGTGGTGCCTCTACGTTTTCGAAAGCCCGATTGATTTTCATTCATAATCTGGTTCGATACTCATCATTCTTGTATGCGGGAATATAGAATTTGAGAAAACAATTTGCTGAAACAATTTATAAGTGCAATTCCCTCAGTAATTTAGTGGGTCGGCTTTATTGCCTATTTTATAGATGAACACGTTATGTGCCTATGGCACGCTGATCGAAGAGCATCAGATAACATCGAAGAACTCTTCGATGAAACAACAGTACGCACCCGTTATCGACGAAAAATAACGACGTCGCTATTTTCATCGAAGAGATATTTGATTAAACAAACGTATCTCATTTCACACCTATCTTTTGTACCTCATTTCAAATTAGCGTGGGTAACGTGAGACAGTTTTAAATTGTTCCAACATTGTGTAAATATAAAAACATATTTAATAATCTTGTATAATAAATGAGCCTAGCTAAATTTAATGTAAGTGAAATAAATTATTTTTATATAAATATAATTGTAAATAACGTAAAAAGTTAATATAAATATAAAATACCCATAACCTGTCAACCTGTCATTAACTGTAAAAATATTTTATATTTTATACAGTTTAGTATATCTGATCGAATTGGCCCTCAAATGAGTGATATTGAAGATGATCCACCTACAAATTGTGTATATGAACATGTGTAGACTATTGTAACATTATATTAACGAAATAACACTTGTTACGTAAACCGGTCTCTGCGTGCACACTGTGGTTTCATAGAAGGGTTCCTCGATACTCTTCGATGCTCATCAATCAGTGTACCATAGGCATTAAGCGCCAAGGAATATGATATTTTCATCACGGGGCCATTACTTAATCTGGATTATACTTTCTAAAATACATCTACATTTATTGTCAACTTTTACTAATAAAATCTCTTGATTTATTTTTTTTAAATATTAAACGGACATCGGTATCTGCACTGGCCTTGTTATAAAAGTTTACTCTACCAGGCCAGAGCGGACATGTTTTGTAGACACAGCGTGAGTAATCGCAGGACCAAAACAATCACTTTTAGCAGACGCATTATTGTTAGTAGACACGTGAGAACTAAAATCCGCAAAGTTATTACTTATTGCGATAATTGCTACGGCAAGTACTGTTTGGATTGCTTCAAAACAATGCATAATATTATTTAATATTTTACTTTGCTTTGTTTATTGTACCAATTATGAATGAGGTTTATTTTTCAAATAAATTAGTTTTATTAAAACAATCTGTGGAATATCTATTTTATTATTATTGGATCGTCACCGTGTCTGCTTTGCCCCTGTCGTAGAACTCTACATCATTGGACCAAACCAGACCCAAAAGCAGACACACACATAATAAAAAAATAACGCACCGCGATCAAGCCGGCCCATGCATAGGGGTATTTACAGACGGGCCAGAACAGACACTCTGTTGTGGGAATTCCAGATTGGATGTGTCTGTTCAGCACACTTGGACAAATAAAGCAGACAACGGACAAACACACATACATACACACATACACACACACACACACACACACACGCACACGGGGCATACACACGTATATAAACACTCACACATTCAGACATCATTGTAAAACTAGTGAAATAGTATTCTATGGACCGTAAAACGTGTTTATTCATTAAAAACACACCACTGAAGACCAGTAAGTAAATACCTTCCTTACCTAATGCTGATGGAAGGTAAAAAAACTATTATGAACTAAATTAAAGTACTGTTAACCTACAACTACTTACTAATTATCCTTATTAAATGAAAATATTAATAAAACTAGCGATAAAATTACAATTAATTAATTTGGAAGTCCAACTGTGATAAGGAAACCTGAAATATGTTCTCTGTTTTGTTTTTGTATGTCATTTTGAAATATTCATTATTTATACAAATTTATATTGAATACTATGAATACAATATAATTCACAACATTTTTAGAGTATTACAGTGATTTTGACCTGAATTTTGAACCCACTTCAAGTGAAATACAGGTTTTAAACTCCGGGGTTGCGATTCCTGTACAGTTCTTATACGGAGATCCGCGCTTTGTTCGACCTGAGTATGTGACGCCATCCACGCGCTGAGCCAGGCCTGTAGTATTGAGTCGGCAATGTATGGATAGAAGACCAGTGTTTGGGTTTTTTTGAAATTCATTATTATATTGAATTTGTTGAATAAGTACTTTTGCCATTTTGGTGTGGCGCTTTGTTTAATTTACAATTGGTTAAACTATTTTAAAATGTAAATTAGTAAAGTAATATTAGTATCAAAGTTGGGATATGTGCAATCTGTAAATTGGATAGGTGTTACCGAAAGGTTATTGCGATTTTGTATTTTTTACTTGGAAAAGTCATCCCAGTCTTCTAAATGAATTTCGTTAGAACATTATTTTCTCTTTTTAAGCGATCTTCTTATTAACCAAAATTCAAAGTTATTCTTGATAGTTTCAAATTTAATGTTTTCTACATAATCATTTTTTGATTTTTTCACATTCCTTATGTCTTTTTTTTATTATCTAAGTAAATATTTACAGGTTCTTTTTTGTAATTCGTATTCGTACGGTAAATATTTAAGCTATGTTTACATGACTTCTTTAAATTATCACATTCCGCGTTAAACCACGGTTTGTTTCGCTTATGTTTCGAGGAGTTGGTTTTATTATATACTATCAGAAGCATGCGCATAAGAATTTTGGCGTTCGAGCAGCGGTAAATCACAAATTCACACTAAGAATTCGATGTTCGTGCAGCGGTTCGAAACCGTTGGGGACGGTTTGAAACAGTCAGGAGAATTTGAGGATTGTTTGCAAATTTCAAATCCGTGACATGCGCACTAGCATTTCTAACGTCAAACCGCATGGAAAAACTTCTCGGCGGTGATTGTAAGGAATTATATTGTTATTCCATAAAGTAGTTAATTTTATTTAAATTTCCAATATTTCATTACATATTTTGTAACTTCAGGGAAAAAAATAATTTATCGCTTGACAAATTGTTAAATTCGGAAACACTCAATTTTGAAATTATTATTTTTTTGTACACTACATTGTTTTACATATTATTTTAAGAAAAAAAAACTTGTAAAGTTTACTCTGTGAGCGTCACATGTTGACCAAAAAGTGTAAGAATTCGGCCAACATGTGACACTCACAGTGTAAATTTTACAAGTTTTTTTTTAAATATTTTTTTAATATAACTTATATGTTCTATTGTCAAGTGATTACACCAGTTAAGACTAATTTATTCCCTGATGAAGTTACAAAATGTGTAACGAAATATTGGAAATTTAAATAAAATTAACTACTTTACGGAATAATAATAATATAATTCGTTAATAAGGTTATTTCTTATGACAAGTAATTTTTAAAATGTCTGATTTATATATATCAAGCAGTGATGAGTCTAGTATATCAATATCTTCAGCGTCTGCAATAAACGTATTGTTTAAAAACATGTAGTATAATAAAGAAAATAACTATCCTGATTTCAAATTAGTGTCAACCTGACATCAGTCAAAACACTAAATAGCTGAAAAATAAAACAGAAAACAGCTGGCGTCAACATGAGACAACTACCGCCGGTAAAAGTAACTAACGCGTTCGAGCAACGAAAATTTTAAACTATCAGAGTTGGGCGCATGCGCAGTACAACAGTGCGTCAAACTGTTGCAAATTGTCTGCTCGAACAAAGCTATAGTATCCTGAATTCTCGATACCCTCCATTATTTGTAGCTGAGTGTAAGGACATGTGCGTTTCAAGCACATCTGAAAATAAGACTATTTCATGAACGACTTGATTAAGTTATCCGTTAAATGTTAAATATCTTTAACTATAAATTGTATGTATAAAAATATAATAAAAAATGTCAGCAACACTGTAAATAAATATTTTTGTAACAGATTAAAAAATTGTTTAATTTATATCCTATTTTTCTTTTTATTTTTGTTAGGGTAGAGACCAACTCTGTGTAAAACCAGTGAGAGTACTTTGTACTTTGTAAACGCAATTGAGGGGTGTTTAAACGGCTTATTACGTACCCTTGACTTCTGGTGACATACTATATACATAGTTCTTGTCACCAAAAATCGAGGGACAGTCAAAAACAGCTTATACTATAAAACTATAATGGAATAGTTTAGCACAGTACACCGCGAATTGCTTTAGTTTTATTATGGACAAAACAGTGACAGTATTCAGTATTGTTATTTATGATGAGCAGAAGTTTTGGTTGAACTGACTTTTACTAATAAGCTCATATGAGTTACAGGCTCTTAAAAGTATAGTTATATACTTTCATTTAATTGACTAATGACGGGTTTCACCAACATCAAATAAATCTTCGAATAGCATATTCATTGACTAAGAGAAAAATATCGCATCGAAACCATAATGCAAATGACAGTATTTATTACGATGCGATATTTTTCACTTATTCGATGAATAAGTTATTCGAAGATTTATTTGATGTTGGTGAAACCGGGCATATGACTTATTATTTCAGTTATTAATTTTGTTTATTTTATTTTTTACCTCCCGCTACCCTAGGTAAGGCAGGTATAGGGATCGTGTTAAAAAAACGCATATAGAGATTTTAGTGATTAAGCACGTTTTGAATATCCCCATAATCCGATTATAACATTTTTACAATGATGTCCGTGTGTGTGTGTGTGTGTGTGTGTGTATGTGTGTGTGTGTGTGTGTGTGTGTGTGTGTGACGATTACTCAAATACTACCAATTAGAAAATTTTGAAATTTTATATACCCATTCTATACTAATGTGGGAAGGCTCATTAGTATTTATTATATATCGGATAACCGAAAGTATCACTTATACCAGGTTACAACAGTTTTTCTTCTAAAAAAAAATCATTGAATATAATTTTTCTGCAACTTTTACTAATAAAATTGAATATAATGGTGCATTATTAAATTCTACGGTAATAGCATTTAGTAAATAACTCCATTATTAAATAATTTATTTTTGTACATCATCTTGCCTACGCACAAACAAAGAGATAATATTTTAATAATAATTTTGACATATTTTAACAAGTGTTACGGTCAGGAAGCAATTACATTAAAACCGTGTTAAGAAGATACTAATGAAATTAAGGTTTGTAAAAATAATAAGATTTCCATCATACATAAATATTATATGTACAGGATGATCCGATTTAAGTGTGATATGTTCGCAGCACTTTAAATCAAACAGCTGTCAATAAGCAAGTTATCAAAGTGTCAAATATTAGTTTACAACTACACATTAACGAAATGGATCATGTAAACATGTAAAGCAATAGATATATGCAAAGGAACTATAGTTTGCAGTATTAGTAAATATGTTGGTACGTATTTAAATTAATAAAAATTAAATAGCGGGAGGTATTGTGTTGACCACATCAGATTTTTTGAATACTTTTATTAATTATTGTCATAATATTATGGAAACTATGGACTATTTCTTTTATTTCTAAACATCAATAAAGTTCTTAAATTCCTAATTCAAGGTTAAATAAATCAAGTTAATAAGTAATTCTGAAATAATAAATAAAATCACGTTACAGGGACAGTATTGTCAACAAGGTGCATCGTTTTAAAATGAGAGTTTATATTCATCCTAGCGCTTCTTTAAAAAATTAAACTGTAGCTATTTTTTTTTAATTTAAGCATTAGATTAAATTTTAAACAGATTTTCTACATATATTTTATAATTTCTGAATTAAAAATATGCACATTACTTGAAATAGGAAATGGAAATATTTGCGTTACGACCAGAAATTTATAATGTATTTAATAACTTCAAGAAGATCAAAACAAATTTTTTTTTGTCAGATTAAAAATAGAAATTGTATTATTAACGTCATTTGGCCGATATGAGGCAAATAACGGACGTGGCTGAGGTTTGTAAACCGAGGCGACAGCCGACGTTTATATTCAGCCGAGTTCGTTATTTGCATATCGATCATGTGTCGTTCAAGATTTTTCGTAATAACATAAAATTTAAACATTTACGAATAATAAAATTGATCTCTTTCTGTCATACTGAACAATTTTTATGTTGATTTATAAATTCTCCGTGACAACGGTCCATCAAGATGATGTTATTTTCCTAGGAACACTTGATTTTTAATTGTAGGAGACTGTTATAAAAGATATCGGCCGGTGATAGATATTTTCTTTAATAATCAAATATTATCTGCAATGTTTCAGTCTAAACAACAAATATTTAAATAAATACAAATGTGAGTAAATTTTTCGACTGTGTTGTAGATTAATTGGTAACAAATAATGAAAATCTCAGCCATACTTTCTTTATTCTTGCAAAACGTACTTGTCGGTTTCCACTTTTCAAATGATATAGCATAAATACATACATCAGATAGCATCAGTGAAACATAAAACTGTATTCTAAAACGTGTTTATTATGTTTTTTGCGAAGTAGGATATGTTCTTTACCCATAGCGGGTGCGGAAGGTAAAAATTGATTAAATTAGACATATATGGACCACAGTTACTTTTAAAATCGAATAAAGTCCTTTAATAATTGTCAGGTTTCGTAAAAGGATACAAAAAGCTTTTTTAGAGGTAGTAGATATAACCTTGTACTGTGTAGATCTTGAACGATTTGTGTTGGAGTATTTGTGTTCAGCCAATCGGTAAATCTATTCTCAACAGACTATCGAGCTGCTGTGCGTCTGAACGTGAAGGTTCATGATTTCGGTTTTATTATTCAAAACAAACTCACGACGCTAGAGTTTATATGTATATCCGTAAACTATATAAATGTCTTTTAGAAAACTTCCTTCTGCAGCTCCGTTAAAAATGCACAAACCCTCAAATCTTCATCAACTTTGAGAGACAAGTACTTAATTATTCTATAATATAAAATGGTTAACATAACAGCGACAAACACACTGGACTTAATATAATTAGGATTTTCGATTCAATGTATACATGGTGTTTCATGTAACAGTACAAGAAATCGCAATATGAATTCTAGGTACCAAAATGAGAAAAAAAAATCCCAATAAACATTGGTGCATTAACGCTTCCGAACAGAGTTATCGAGAATTTCATAAAAAAAAAATTATTGGGTACATGATTATAAAAAGAATCTTAGAGCTATTGCATTCTACACTAAATTCTGAACGACGAACAAATGATCTCTGTATTGGTAGCCGCGCGATAAGTTGACACTGATAATAGACTAACACCGCGCATACTGGGAAATCTGAAAACATCGACTACAAGTTCTTTGGGCATATGTATAAAATCCCCTTTCTCTTTATACCAGTTTTAAATGTTGATGTTTTTCTTGTTGTAATAATAGTATATAACGCTTTCTAGTGAACAGGTAGCAATTAGGTATTGCAACCATTCGGCTAAAAGTCAATATACGTAAACAACAAACCCCCCCCCCCCCCCCCCTTTTACTACAGTTCTACCATTCCAAGTTGGTTCAGCGCATACTAGAACAGTCTCAACTTAACCCGCGGCAGCTATACATAGAGGTTTTCAGTATCACTGTTCTTCAAAAATAATATTCCCAGTAATGTCATCATCGTAAAAATGTTATAATCGGATTATAGGGACCTTATAACGTGAGAAGTGCTCAATCTTTGAGAAATGTACTTTAATGACAATCTCTTGGGTTGGAAATAACAGATTTCACTTTCATCTCTTGAATTGGAAATGCTTATGTAGAGTTGTCATAAAGTGGGCTAAAATAAATTTTGAGCTCTCAAAAATATTAATGAAATTAAAGGTTATAACTCAATGATTTATTGAAAATTATTGATTTAAAATGAGGATGATTGTAAATAAAATAGTATACATAACCTGGGTGGGAGTTTTACCACAGCCTCGCTCTTTATCTCACCTCAAGACTTCGCCTCTTAGTAATATACAGAAGCCCTCGACTGTAATGAAACATCTCCCACCTCGGATATAATATACTATTGCGTTTGTTAGATCCAAACTAGAATATTGTTCTCTTTTATAGAACCCTACCTATGATAGATATTTTAATGGTATTGAGTCATTGACTATAAAGTTATTAAAATTTTGTCATTACAAAATTACTGGCCAATATCCTAGTTTCGATTGCGATTATAACGTACTACTTCATTAATTTAATATAAATTCTTTACCTGTAAGGAGGAAAATTCAATCCACTACATTTTTATATTAATTGTTAAATGGTCAAGTTAACGATAGTGTTATTTTATCTCGGATCCCTTTCAATATACCTAGATTAAATTCAAGAACCAAGTTGACCTTTTATTTAAGAACAGTGCGGGCAAATTATGAATTAAAATGTCCTCTTTGATAAATTTGCAATCCAGTTAATAATGTCAACATTCAGTCCGATATTTATGCCGATTCATTCCGTTAATTTAAATTTTTCATAATTAAATTGATTGTTTAATATTGTTTCTGCTATGTTTATCATTTTTTTAACTGTATTCTAATATGTATTTATATTTATGCCAACGCATTACATTTTGTACCCTGTCATGCAATTGGGATTTCTATCATATAGTATTGATTTTCATTAAAAAATAAATAAATAAATATAAGCAAGTGTTTGAAATAAAGAAAAGGAAACAAAGATTTTTAAATAAATATTTACATTATAATTTTTATTTCTGGATCGTTTATTCATGTATATTTAAAATATTTCTATCTATTTATTATATAAATCATTATTACAAGTACCTTTGTATCTTATTTTTCTTGGAAACATCGCGTACAATAGTAAATAGAATTCTACAGAATACAACAAATATAATAGTAAAGAAGTCTTATTTATTTAGAAATAAAGAAAACAGAATAAGGAGAACATAACTTTCAAATACAATCTCTATAAAACAAATTGAATGTGTACTAGCCAGTACAAAAGACAATATTACAGCTATTACCAAAAATTAGTTTCGTTTAAAACAGCAAAAAGATATCAAACCATTATTTGTACTGCTTTATTGCTTTAAATAAAACATCGTAGATGGCCTGGAAATCGTAAAATAAAAACAAATGAACACATTGGAAAGTAATTCAGTTGTAGAAGATTTCCATCGAGTTCATTAAAACGGAGCGTAGCCGAAGCGAAGTGCGGGTAATTTTGGGCAGTGTAATACGGGCTTGGGCCAGCGGAACGGTTCTGTAAAACAGTCATTACAGTGAAGCGAGCAGGTCGTGAGGCTAATGGATTTCAGAACGACCCCTAAATGGATTTATGGGCTTGCAGATATCCATCGAGCGGGGACACTAGACCGCGTGCGCCCAAAAATCCACCACAAGATAAATCAAACTGATTTATGTACCCCCTGCACCACATTCTTAAATACTTTCATTCATTACTGCTGTATTAAGAATAAACCAGCCCGGAATTTGCATTTTAACACTTCATTTTGGCACTAAATTGAAAATATTTCTTCGCGCTACATAAATTTTATTGCAGGATAGACATTGTAACCATTAATGGTATTAAAATATTCTCAATTTCAATTCAGGCCAACCTTTGTCTTTTTAAGATTCCATGCATTTGTGATTCAAATGTGTAATTAGAAAATCACAAATGGAAAACTTATAACAAAATAAAATACTTTTGTTATTACTTACAAACTGTTTACATTTTAGGTTCGTAATTGCTTACACTTTCCAACAATGAATCTGAAAAATTGTCAATTTCGTATTTTTGTTGTAAGGTCTATTTGTCTTCATACGTAAACAATTGCCAATACAACTTTTCCCAGTAACATTTATGTTTAAATTCATAACAACTTTTCTAAATAACTTTTTATGTATTTTTACCTCTCGCTAAGAGAGGTATTGGATTCATGCTAAAATTCGCATATCCAGATTTTATTAAATAAGCACGATTTAAGGTCCCTAGAATCCGATTATAACATTTTTAAAATGATGTCTGTGTGTGTGTGTGGATGTGTGTATGTGTGTATGTGTGTATGTCTGGATGTTGTAGACACGATTCCTCAAAAACTATAAGACTTAAAAAATATTAAACTGCAGTTTCCTCAATCTGACATTCCTGGGAAGAGCTGAAAAGGTTTTGGTAACAATTGAACAACCGGAAGTAGTAGTTTCTTAGAAAATTATTCTAAATATAATTTTTTGGGAGTTTTTTTTTTATTAAATATTGAAGAACATAAAATTCTCCATCTAATACACTTAAAAAATTTATTATATCTTGGATAGATTTAGAGATAAAGACACTATAATTTATAGAGTACACTAATCGCAGAGGCTAAGGCACTAAGGAAACCAGTTGACAAATTCCAATGTTTATAACATGACACATGTCATTGTCATATATCAACAGTTTTAGTGACATTTTATAGCTTTTTCTGGGAAGTATATTTAATTTTTCTTATTGTTTTATTAATTAAATATTTAAAATTATAGGTAAAATTGTTGTAAAATGCACATATCCATCAGAAATACTTCCAATCTGGTTAATGAATTGGAACAATCTCTTACATTTAAAAACTTCCTCATACAATGAAAAATATATATAATTAGAATTATGTGTGCAGAAGACATGTTAAATACAATAAAAAACAATATTTGGGTAAAGTTCTGTAATATTTTGTTATAAAACGACGGTTCGAAAGCGAAGTGCAGTACAATATACTTGTATAGCCTAATATGGAAATGGCGAGAGGTCTTGTGCTGGCCACAACAGATTTTTAATGTGCTTTTCCTGAAACTGAAACTAGTAACATCATTTTGGTCACTTTGTGCTACATTATGTATAAAAATATGAGACATCTAATAGATATTTACACACCAAGTGAGCTAAGGTAATGTTTATTCATGAGAAGAAAGTTTAGCTCACGAGCCCGTAAGGGCGAGTAAATTAATTTCTTAGAGTGAATAAACATTCTTAGCTCACGTAGTTTGTACAATATTTTGTTCAATTTTGACGAAATACTAATAAAAACCATTATAATATTTAATTTTGACAAAATAAAAAACTGATCAGTTAGTAGGCTGAGCATGACAATCGTCGCTGATAGACGTCAAGTCATATATTGTCTGATAAATATTATGATAAGTGTTATTTTCGTACCTGGTGTTATTTTAAATGCATTATTTGTTGCAGAGTGAGTTAAATTTTCTGACAGTGATTTAAATTTTTTTTTAATTCACATGTGAAAAAAGTGTTACTTATAGTTGTTGCTATGGAATTAATAATGACAGTTTAAAACGTCAAAATTGAATAAACAATTATATTAATAATTATGCTGCAACCAAAAAAACAATTTTGCTATACTGCATGGCGGGTGACGCTTGAACTCTGTTACAAAGGCATTTAACATGGGAAACTAGAATATTTTAAATATTTGCATCCGTTTAAAACTGATGGTTACCTATAAAACGTTGGACCATTTTAATAATTAATTGTCCAAAATTTATTAGGACTAAGTAAAGAAAATGACGAAATGTTATATCAAATTTAAAGTAAAAATTATGATCCTTGGTAAAAGAATGTTTGACAAAAGATCAATTTTAGATTGATGGTAGCGTTTTCACTTCTTATGGGAAAGGGGTTTGAAACCACCGAACTTCTGCATATTTTATTTTATTCTTTGTTATATTTTTAAATACATATCAATTTTAATATTAACAATTTTATCTGATTATTAGCTGGTTTTATAAACGACAGACAAATTTACTTCCAAAGTAAATAAAATTTATTCCTTCAAATGACTGTCGAACTTTTAACAGTAATGTTATAAATGCCATAAAATGATAAAAGTTGATTCGAATTTGAAAATTTTAATAAATTTACTCTAGAAGTAAATTTATTGTCCTTTGTAAAACCGGGGGTAAAATAAAAATTAAAAATACAGAACTACGGTAGGTTCGAACCCACCACCCTTCAGAAAACGTTACCATCATGCTGCAAATGCTCTTCTGTCAAATACATTTTTACGGATAATAATAATTATTGCTTTAAATTCGCTATAACATTTTTTAATTTTCTTTAATTAATCATTATTAATTGCGGACAATTAATTAGTAAAAGGATGTAATAGTTGTTCACGAACATGTGTCCAAAGTTTTATAGCAATCAGTTTTAATGGGAAGCAAATATTCAAAATATTTTAATTCCCATTCCCCAAACAGGATTTCGAGCGCCATCCGGAATAAATTTTTGATCCTATTAATAGGAAATACATAATATATGAACTAAAACGAACTTCAATTTATAATAATATATTGCACAATTATATAGAATTCAAAATATCCCGTACTCTAATTAAAATGATATTTGGTATTGAGCATTTCATCATACAATAATTTTTTTAATATTAATTGCAAATTAAATTGTTTTATTGGAAATAACTTTTATTAATATTACATATTTGTTTATTAGTTGAAAGTATAATTAGATATAAATAAAATTTTAATAAAACCGTTTATAGCGAATTTTCATCTTGTTTATAAAATTATTGTATGGCTCCGCTATTCTGTTTTCTGTTCAGTTCAATCGTCCGCTACAATTGCCTCCTGTAATCACAAGAGCACTCTGGCTTGTGATTCGCTCCAATATCCTGCGATTGTATCGTAACACGTGGCTTTCTAACCCTGCCCAATGCTATCGGCTCCGATATCTCGGCAATAGATATACCAATAGTAATAGAAACGACGGAAACGTCAATAATAATAACAATAATTGTAAAAAAAGTTTAGACTTGTCAAGATTGACTCACCATGAAAAACAGATATAAAAATAATCTGTTATGACCAGCACAATACCTCTCGCTATTTTCATATAAGGCTATTTTAGTAATATATTTAACATTTCCGATACACACAAAAAAATTCTAATTACATCTACTTTTTATTTTTCAATTCATTCTATGATCGAGTTTCCCACTACTCTTCTAAATGTTCGAGATTCTTCCACTTCATTGACGAGTTTGGCGTAATATTTTGAAAATGAATCTACGATAATCAAAAATTTAGCTTGTTCTAAAGTAATGCTGTCTATATGTAAAATTTGGAAAGGTTTCGTAGCTGTGGGCTGTGGGTGTGATGTTTAAATTTACGTTTAAGGGTCGCCTGTCATATTTTGTTACTTGGCATATTTCACAGCTATTAATAAATGTTTGAACGGATTTTCTTACTTTTGGCCAGTAATATTGTTGTTTTATACGCGCTTCTGTTTCATCGATACCACGGTGGTTACTTTTGCCGCAGTGGTAATTCGATATGATGTGTATGATTTCTTCCTCATTGGTAACGTCGCTTAAATATTTTGTACATTTTACTAAATATACATTTTACTAAATATAGTTGACAATTTTTGAAATAATTTTGAAGAATTAAACTGAGTTTCTCGTATAGTTCGTTCTGAATTTAAATATGATATTTTATTTTTGGAACAAGGTATTCTTTAATAAAAGCAATCATTTCAGTTTTGTAATTATTTTTTGAAAATTCTACTTCCAATCGTAATTTTTTGTGTTCGTATAATTTTGTAATTTTTACCTGTTTGGGATTAAAGTCGACTTTTGTTATAATAATTTGATTTTTGCCATAGTTTACGGGGCATTCTACTATCGGGATTCCGACGATAGGATTTTCTTTACTTGAATGTATTGTGATATCGCTATCGCTTATGTCGTCATCGTTTATCATTATGTTGTGAGTCACCTACCTCGACTGCAAGGGATTGAGTATCATCGTCTTTATCTGTTTTATTTCTTAACTCTGTGTTAAAATTTTCTTTGAATTTATGAAAGTGTTTCATGTTTTCTGTTTCGTTTATATTTAATTCGGTCTGGGGAATTTTGGGTTCAGGGAGTTTGTAAACGGTTATTAGTATGTTGGTATTATCAAAAATATATTTTAACATTGATTTAATTTCGTTCCAAATTTGATTATCATGACCACATGCACTAGGTTATGAAGTTGACGATTTTGAGATTTTAATTTGTGTACATTATTAAATTTAATTTTAAAATTTTTGGCTATACCCGATGACATTTCTAAATCTTTGCTCACGCAATGAGCTAGACTAGAGTCGGATGGTGCATCGAATAGATTTCTTATTACTTCAATAATATTGTCATTATTGTGATTAAGGCAATGTTTCTTATCTAAGTAGTCTTTGTATACAGCAAGTGGAGTGTAATCTACTTGTGTTTGTGATTGTAAATTTTGAGTTTTATTAGTTTCAACAGGTATACGACTTAAGGCGTCGGCATTGGTATTAAGTTTGCTTTTCTTATAGATTATTTCATAGTCATATTCCTCTAATTTGAGGCGCCATCTTATTAATTTTTGGCTACATTGTTTTAACGAGAATAGCCATTGCAAGGGTCGGTGGTCTGTATAGATTTTGAATTTGCGTCCTAATAAGTGAGTTCTAAAATACTGAGTCACCCAAATGATAGCTAACATTTCTTTCTCAATGGTTGAATAGTTTGTCTCTGTCTCGTTCAGTGTTCTGCTAGCGTAAGCTACTGGTAGGTCGTTGCCTAGACTACCTTGGGATAACACAGCTCCAATTGCTAGCTGGCTCACGTCACATGTCAAGTTAAATTCTTTGTCGTAATCTGGATATTGGAGTAGTGGTTCGTTAGTCAACAAATTCTTGCAATTTTCAAAGCATTGTCTATACTCAGGGTCGTTAATGTCAATAACAGCATTTTTCTTTAAGCGTCTAGTCAGCGGTTTTGTTATCTTAGCGAAGTCTTTAATAAATTTTCGATAATAGCCTAAAAGTCTTAAGAAACCTTTAATTTGTGTTGTAGTTTTTGAAATTGGAAAAATTAGAACAGCCGAAATTTTGTCAGGATTTGGTTTCACGCCCTCAGGGGTTACGATATGCCCGAGATACGCTACTTCTTTTTTCAGGAATTCGTATTATCGCATTTATCTAGTTGTACTTTGAAATTTGAATTTTTCAAACGTTCGAAAACTAATTTTAAATTTTGAATGTGTTCTTGTAGGCTGGTGCTAAATATAATAATGTCGTCGAGGTAAACAAGGCATTTTTTGTTTACTACTCCTCTCAGAACATTGTCCATAACGCGTTGGAATGTCGCGGGTGTGTTTTTTAAGCCAAAAGGCATACGAGTGAACTCATAATGCCCGTCTTCCGTGTTAAATGCAGTTTTTTGAATGTCTTGTTTGTCCATTTCAATCTGGTGGAAACCAGATGCCAAGTCTAACGTAGTGAAATACTGGCAGCGTTCGAGTTTGTCTAGTAAATCAGTTATGTTCGGTAATGGGTATTTGTCGCTAATAGTCTTTTCGTTCAATTTCCTGTAATCTACCACTATACGCCACTTGCGTTTACCAGATGCGTCAAGTTTTTTTGGGACAACCCAAATAAGTGATGACCATGGCGAACATGATGGTCTAATAATATTTTGATCTAACATTTTCTGTGTTTGAGAACGTACCTCTTGTCGGTGAATTTCTGGGTATCTATAAGATTTCGTGTAAATAGGAATTTCGTCACTTGTTTTTATGGAATGTTTAATTTGATTAGTAAATGTTGAATTTTTGTCGTCTACATGAAATATATCAGAATAATCGTGAATTAATTTAGTAATAGCTGATTTTTCTTCCGAATTCATGAGATCTGACCTAATTTTTGAAATATCGAATTTAATTTTTTCTTATTGAATGAAATTAAAATTGGGTGATGAGTACGTTTCATAGTTGGAGATGTTTTCTACAGTAATTGGTTCTAACTGTGTGAAGCTGATATGTGATTCTGAATTATTAATTGCTGTACAAATTGCATGGTAATTATTGGCTGTGGTGACACATTCGGGGATGATTAAATTATTCTGTTGTTGTTTTGGTATTAAAATAGTTCCGTTTTGTTGGGTTACTTGAATTTTGATTACCTTTTCGGTTTTGGGGTCTAATGTTACATTATTATTTGGCTGACAAATATTGTTTGTATTAATTTTATTTTCAGAATTTTGATGTTGAATTTTTATTTGGCAGGTGGGTGTTGTTACTACATTTTTATTCAGGTCTATAATTACTTTTAATGTACTCAGATTGTCTAATCCTAATAAGAGATCGAATTCATCGTGAAAATAAAAAATGTGATATTTTAAACTTGCATTTTTCTTTAAATTAAATAATTTTGAAATAGGTACGAGTATGCTGTAATTTTCAATTAAAGTTCCATGCGCAGTTGAAATTTGGAACGGGTATTTAAAAATTGAATTTTTGTAATATTTATGCGCTATGGTATCTTTTATGAAAGATTTCGTACTTCCTGTGTCTATTAAAACTTTCAAATTATTTTCAGGGAATATAATGTGAGGTAGTTTACTTTTATTTGTTAAGTTCATTAGTTCGACTCCGGGTAAAATGTTTCTATTGTTTCCGAGGCTACGATGTCTAAAAAATTATCGTCTTAGAAATTGTCGGGGGTTTTGTGGATTTTCATAATCGTTGTTATCAATTAACACTTGGTCAGTTTGTTCTTGGTTATCGTAATAAACATATGGGTCAACGGCAGATTCAGCTGACTCGTTGATATTAAATAATTCTCCCGCTGTGTTTGCGCGGTTTTATGCAGGACGGTATTGAGTACTCATCGGAGTAGGTGCAGGAAGGTTTTGTCTGGTGGATGGACCTTGGCGTGGTGTTTGCGGTGTATATTGTCTTTGTTGTTGAGGAGTATATTGTCTTTGTTATTGAGGACTATATTGTTTTTGTTGTTGAGGAGTATATTGTTGTCTATATTTCGTTTGCTGCATAGGTGAAGGATGCAGAGTTTTATTGGGTGTGTAATTAAAGTAGAGTATGGGTTGAGGAATATTGTATCTTGGTTGCTGGATTTGTGGTTTTTGATTTAGTTTGTGTATATTCTGATTAGTGTTTTTGGATTTGGCATAATATTCAAATTGAAAATCATTTGCTAATATACTTAAAGCTGAATTTAAATCTGTAGGTTTCTTTGCCCTCATTAATTGACCTATAGGTTCTTTTAAACCTTTTAGTAAAACACGTAAAGCATAATGTTGGAAATAGCCAATCATTGCAACGGATGCTTCGGCAGCAGCGTTTGTTGAAATACAGGGTGGGGCAGAAAAACCTATCCGATTTCAAAACGTTATAAAATTAAAACCACTCAACTTATCAAAAAAAATTTTTATTAACATATCGCAAATTTTATGCCATTTTTAAATTTAAGTTTTGAAAAGCACATCACTCAAATGTCGTCCTTGGGAGCGGATACACTGATTTAGGCGCTTGCGGTAGCTTTCCATGACTTTCACCGTCATTTCCACAGGAATTTCTTCAATTGCCCGAGCAATTTCCCTTCGTAAAGCAAGAAGGGTCCTTGGTCGATGCTGGTAAACCTTCGATTTGAGGTAACCCCAAAGGAAGAAGTCACATGGAGTGAGATCCGGTGAGCGCGGCGGCCAGCCAAGATCACCTCTCAGGGAAATGAGGCGACCGGGAAACAGTTCCCTGAGAATGTCCATTGATCGTCGCGATGTGTGGGCGGTTGCCCCATCCTGTTGAAACCACACATTTTCCACGCCATTTTCTTCCATTTTGGGTCTAAGAAAATTTTCCACATGAAACAATAGCGCTCGCTGTTGACCGTTACGGTTTGCCCATTTTCTTCAAAAAAGTAAGGCCCCCAGACGCCTAGGCGGGAAAGAGCACACCACACAGTCACTTTTGGGCTATGGAGGGGTTCCTGATGGATTTCTCGAGGATTTTCGTCATTCCAATATCGAAAATTCTGCCTGTTAACGGCACCACAAAGGTGAAAATGGGCTTCGTCCGTGAAGAGCACAACATCGTCGTTTGGGAGTTCTCGGAGATCGCGACACAGGTTCGTACGGGTTTCAAAATCCCTTTCACTTAATTCCTGTGCAACAACCATTTTGTAGGGATGCATTTTGAGGTCCCGGTGCAAAATGCGCCGAATACTGCGGTTGGAAATCGCCAAAGCGAGCGAATGTTTTCGCGCCGAACGACGCGGGGAACGTTCAATCGCGGCTCTCACATTGGCCACGTTTTCAGGTCCTGTTGCTGTCCTGGGACGTCCAGGCGACTTCTTTTTCAATGCTGAACTCGTCTGTCTAAAATTTGACACCCACACTTTAATCGTAGCGTGATGTGGAACAGGATCATGACGCCCGAGTCCGAAATGAATTCGAAAAGCACGTTGTGTAGCAATTATCGAACCGCCGCATTCGATAAACCGCTCAATAACAAAAGCACGATGTTCGCCAGACCAAGGCATGTTAACTACTGACAAATGGCATAAAACCGGCTTTCTAACGGTTTTTACCCCACTACTCTACCTGCTCCCTCTTTTGAGAAAAAGGGATTTGAAATCGGATAGGTTTTTCTGCCCCACCCTGTATAAGAAATTTGTAAATTTAACAGGTGTTGTAAACGACCGTAAAAATCAAAAATGTTTTCATTAGGATTTTGTTTCAGCTCTGTTATTTCCATGTTTAATGTGAACCAGTCACGTTTGTCTGAATAAGCATTTTTTAATGCTGTTTTCAAATCTTCCCACTTTGAAATTGTGGAACTTGCAATATTGATAGCAGCTTCATATTTTATTTTGGCTAATGTACTGCTCATTAAATATTCATTTTGAAAATCGTTTGTGTTTGTGGTATTATAAAATTTTGTTACTAATTTTTTACAAACGCTAGTAAACCTAAGGAGTAATTCACGTTCTCCATGGAACTCTGGCACCATGTCCAGATATTCCTTTTTTAATACAGGAGTAACCATGTTTAATAATGGCGTTCTTAATGTGATATTGTTAATAGGATTTGTATTTAAATTTATTATACGATCTTCTGTTTCGAGATCGGAGTCTGCTTCTGAATTATTTGAATCTGACAAAGATTCGGGTTCTCTGAATGACATATGGTACTCACAAAAATAGTAGTGTCGGCTTCATGTGCCCTGAAGTCGAACACGGTCTCGTCTCGAAGTTGAGGCAGGAGTTGCACTGATGTCCGCTCAGCTTGGCTCGCTCGGCTCGTCGATATGTTTCTTGCTTCTGATGTCCTCTCAGATGCAGGATACGGTGATCGAAGTATGGAGATGTTCGAATTTGCCAAATTAATCACGAAAGTGAAACAATTTATATTCGTTTTTAGCAATCCTACCAAGACTGTGCCACTTAAATTTCTCGTTCGATCAAATAGGTTTTTATAAAGTTTTATTTTTGCGAGTACAAATTATAATATGCTATAAACTACTTGATAATATGATAATAGAATACAGACTGGCTAATCTTAAGCATTACATATGTTTTTATACTAATGAAATATGAGAGAGTCACGGTCTGGCACATCGGCACTTTGTCCATTATGTAGTACAGGGGTAGCACTATAACTTTTATATATATATATATATATATTTCGTGAGTGTAAAGTTATAAAAACTCAAAAATATTCGCAGGGTAATACGCTCAAAAGCAGCTGTAGACACGTGTTTCGCTCTTATTAGAGCTCATAACTACAGCATAGCTAGTTAATAGGTGGAAATTAACTAGAAATAATAAACAGAAAACCGGCAAATTGTAACAGCACTAGTAAGCAGCCAAATACACATTTGTTGCTTCGGTCAAGTTTCCACAAAATTTGTTGACATTTGAGTTATTTTGTATTGTATTTGCGCTCAAGAAAAATTGTGTTACATACATACAATGATGACTCTGTGTCAATAATGGCAGATTATTCAATTAATGATAAGTTATATATGATAAAATGTTATTATTTATCAAATAATAATTCAAGACAAGCCCTGCAATTATACAGACAACAATATCGGGATCGCTTTTATCCAAACCATTCCTATTTATTCAAATTATAAAGAAAGCTGCGTATGATTGGATCAGTATTAAGGAATTACGAAACACTTGAGATAAAAATTTAGAAGTTGATGTATTGGCATGTTTCAATTTTTACCCGAAAAATTCAATTAAAGAAGCTGCATTGCAATTAAATACCACACACACGAAGGTTCTTGAGATTTTGAAGAAGCATAAATACAAAGCTTTTAAAATACACCAAATGCATAATCTTCATCTTGGCGATGATGTAAGAAGATTGCAGTTTTTTAATTACTTAATACTGAAAAATATTGCACATCCTAATTTTTTAAATACAATTTTATGGTCAGATGAATCAAATTTCTCTAACAGTGGTATACTAAATAGACATAATTCACATTATTGGCAATCAGTAGAAACAAGATTATTTGGATGATATGCGATATGCCATTAGCAATTAGACGCAGAATGATTTTTCAACAAGATGGTCCACCTCTGCACAATTCATTGGATGTAACTGCGTATTTAAATCAAGAATTTCCAAATTCTTGGATTGGCAATAGAGGCCCTACATCGTGGCCCGCAAGATCTCTTGATCTTTCGCCTTTAGATTTTTTTCTATGGAGAGCTATCAAAAATAAAATTTATGTAATACCCGTTGGTACACTCGACGAACTTAAAAACAGAATAAGACAAGCTGTTGCTGAATTAAATACAAATAATGTAAAAAGAAAAATATTTAAAAAAACTTTATGTGTACGAGAAAACCATGGCAATTTTGAACATTTTTTGTAATTCGGTAACATTTATTTTTTGTATTTATCTATGAGCTACTATGATAATAAATTAATTGTTTATTTTGTATGTTATTCTTAATAGTATTTTGTTTTCAACTCACACTTTTTTTCATTTCATTTCATTAATATCTTAAAAACTATCAAGTTTGGAAGGTAAGAACTCTTAAACTTTTCTAAAACAAACATTATTTTTATTAATTCTATTTAAAAAGTACAAATATGATATTATTCCCGAAATAAAACTCTTTTTACCAAATTTATACAGATTTAGTTAGCTTATTAAAAGTAATAAAATAGTTATTTACATTCGAGTGCGTGTAAGTTGTATTCACTTCACGCACGAGGATTGTATCAAATTTTTTGGCCGACGATAATGAAAATCACTTTTTTTAATGAGATAAGTTGTACTTCTGAAAAGGGTTAGTTTAAAATACTGGGGTTAAGTCAATTTCCAAATTTGATTTTACTTACCTTCATTAGAGTACTTCTTCTAGCAAAAATTTATTTGTAATAATAGACGTTGTTTATGACTGATAATAATATATTTATTTGCTCATGTTTTCTTCGTAATAAATAATAGGTAGGTGTCGATATTTGACATTTCATCAATGTTCGCCTCGCGTATTTGACAGGTATATCGATCGGTGACTATGTCGGTAACGTCGGATTTATACAATAATGATAGATGTCGCTGTCGTGATTTTGGTTTATATAAATTAGTTTTAAATATAGGAAATGTTAAAGTAAAAAAATAACTTACGTAGGTAGTACTTTTTTACATGAACTTTGTTTATAGTAAAAATGATTTCTTTTCTAAATGCCCATAAACGTCCAGTGTATTTTGATTATTTTACCGCATAGTTAGACAAGTTACAACACAGTAAGCGTAAAATGTAGGTTACACTTGCTGTGTATACAATTGTAAAGTTCCCATTACACTTCAGGAGGGCAAAAAAATTATTTAAACAATTTTTTGGTATCTATAATAACTTCCGAGAAAAAGGTGTTTTTAATTTCGCATTCCTCCCTATATATAATATTTGCCTCTAATAATTATGCATTTCTGCCTTACCAATAATGCAGAAATGCATAATTATTAGAGGCAAATACTGACATGTCATTACTACTTCAACTCATTCGTTAAATATTTAATTTTCCAAAAAGCGTTAACTTAACGAACGCTAGTAAACATTTTAAAGAAAAGTTTACGATAACGAACGTTTATAGAGTATTTACAATTTAAGGAATCGTTTTCCCAGTAACGAACCGTTAATTACTTAACGAATACGGGCATTACAGGATAATTTTGAATATTAAAATAGTAGAATATGGAATATTCATAGATAGCAAAAGATGTTCAGATGGACTAATTAGTAACGATACCATCGCCGAAATTAAATGTGTATATTCTATTAAATTGACACCTGAAGAAGTACTATAGAAAAAGTATATGATACCAGTATAATGTATTCGTATATGAATAATAATTCCACATAAAACGAATAAAACAATATAGTCTTAAGAGGAATCCGTACTCTACTATGTTTATTCTGAGGGACGGGTCGGGTGTGCGAGGGGTAGCACTGTGGGCGTGAACAATTTCAGCCTAGTAGTACCACGTGATATGTCTGGTACAGTCAAAATAGTAAATAGCCTGGTATTCTCCAGCTATAAAATGGAGTACTGAGCCAGGCTGAGCACTTGTTACCTCTCGCTAAGAAAGGTATTGGATCCATTCTAATAATCTTATACCAAGATTTTAGTGAGCAAGCACGTTTTAAGGTCACTAGAATCAGATTTTGTGTGTGGATGTTGGAGGGATGGTTTCTCAAATTCTTTTAATTTAACTTCCTTAATCTGGCATTACTGGGAAGAGCTGAAAACGTTTTGATAACAATTAGACAACCAGAAGTAGTAGTTTCTTAAAGATGTATGTGTGTATGTGTATGGATTTTGTCCACGCTCTAACTCAAATACTATTATTCAGAAAATTCTGAAACCTTGTATTTCGACCATATTCTGATATGGAATATTCAAAAATATGCACTCATGAACTTCTCACAGACCGCCTGTCTACGCTAAAAGCAGGCAAGCGCACTGAAGATGTACAGTTTAGTTTAGTTTCTGGTATATTTGCCAATGAGAATGTACTTTAGGGAAAGAAGGAGGAACCGCACGGTGTCAGGTTTATCAGCACAAATATTTCGTTGGAAAAGAGAAAAAGTAGGGTTTATTTTATACTAAATTTCGCAATTCTGTTGAGATTTTATAAATAATACATATATTACCTAGAAGTAGAAGGTTCATATTTACTGTCTATTGTTTTAAAAATTAAAATAAATCTCTTATAAAATAACTACATTAAGTTCAGATTTCTTATACTTATGACATCATTAATTTATAACAAAATTTTAACATAATTTAAAACACAAGAAAAGAGCAGCAATGATTTAACTTATATGTTCCATTAAAACATTTTAAATTGAGTATAATACGGAACCTCGTTTTACCGACCACTGGAGATTCCTCTTAAAATATAAACAAAATTAAATTTAATAAGTTTTTTAAAACATTGAAAAAGTAATCCGATTTACACTTGCCCGACGAATAAATTGATTTGCCGTATCTTCAATATTTATGGATCAGTTGGGAGACATACAATGTAAGTATGGTATATTAAAATTACATTTAGAATCACGTAATTTGCAATTAAAATCCTAAGGATTCTGAAGTGGGCCTTGCCCACCTTCCAAATTTCCGAGATGGGCATATGCCGGGGCCCCTCTGGAGTCGACGCCTATGAATCCAAGGTCAATTGCATGTCACCGAAAAATTGTACTGCATTTTTGTATTCTGAAGACCATAGGGAATGCTGTTTGAAAAGGTAATACTATATTATAAAGCAAAACTCTTTTTCTATTTTATTTATTTTTTATTTGCAGATTAACCGACCGAATTGGATTGGTAGTAGCGTGCTAGATCCACGTGCCAGCGATTCTGGATTCAAATCCCGGCTAAGGTATGGATGTTTGTGTGTCCTTTCATCATCTCATCTCCAACATCGCATCGATTATGAAGCAATGATTTAAAAAATACATGTATAGAACAATTCACCCTCATCAAAATTGTAATAATGTACTAGACCTTGAAATACAATAAAGAATTATTATTATTACTATTATTATTACTATTATTATTATTATTGTTATTATTATTATTATTACTGCTATTATTATTAGTATTATATTATTATTATTACCATTATTATTAGTATTATTATTACTATTACTACTACTTTTATTATTATTTATTATTATTATAAAATCATTATTAATTATTATTATTAGTATTATTATTATTAATTATTATTATTATTATTATTATTTACATTTCTTTCTTTTTCAGGTTATGTAATTTGCACAACGACTTTTGCAGGTATGTACAAAATTTTGGATATGAAAGATAAATATGTAACATTACATTTCATTTAAATGAATACAATACGAAATATCTTCTTTCAGGTGCAGTTGGGACCTCATTTCTTTTTGCCTGCTGGATTGGCATAGGTGAGTGCATATATTACGTATTGTCGGTACTGAATTCTGACGTATTTAGTACTTCTCTCATAATGCTGCATGTGTCCACTATAACTGCTTTTTGCACAGTTATATATGATCTTGGTGGCATTTTTAACACTCAGGGCATCATGAAGTTTATTAGGGATTTCTCCTAATGCTCCTTTAATCACTGGTACAATTTCGACACTGTTAACACCCCATAGCTTTTATTTCTCTTGCGAGTGGTGTATATGTTTTGATTTTTATGTTCCTGGTAGTGTCGATGTTTGTGACATATGGGAGGGCTGTGTCGATTATATACACTTTTTTCTCCTCTGTGATTTCGAATAGGATATCAGGCTTATTGTGTTTGATGTAGTGATCTATCTGTATGGTTCTGTTCCAATAGAGTTTTCCTTTTCCACTGGCAATGACGTTGGCTGGTTTGTATTTGTGGTACGGTGTTTGGTTTATGGATGATTGTAGTATCGATGCCAGGTGTTGATGATCGATTCTTGCCACTTTATTGTGTCTCTCTGTATATTCTTCCGATGTTAATGACTTACAGCCACTTATTATGTGTTCTGTGGTTTCAGAGGTTTGGTGGCACATCCTGCAGTTATCTGTTGTGTTGGTGTTATCTTTTAATATGGTTTTTCTATAATTGCGTGTTGCCATTATTCTGTCGTATATTGCAAATGCGAACCCTTCTGTCTCGGGAAAGATGTTGGTGTGTTGAAGCCATGCATTGCTATCTGTATAATCTATCTCTTCTCTTGTTAATCCTGCTATGAATCTTCCGTGTACTTGTTTTGACTTCCACTCTTCTATTTTCTGTTCTTGACTGTGGATGTTGTCGAGAGGTTGTTATTGTGTATTTTGCATATTTAGTGGGGTGTGGTTCAGATCTGCCTTCATTAGTGTAGCGTACTGGTTGTTAGATTTACTTTTATCTAGAAAGAAGGAACGAAGGTTGTTAATTTGAACGTAATGTGCATTATATATATCAACTATTCCTCTTCCTCCTAGGTTTCTGGGGAGGTGAAATCTTTCTACTGAGCTGTGGGGGTGGTGGCATCTATGTTTTGTGAAGAGAGTTCGAATTCTTCTATTCAGATCTTGTAGTTCCGTTTGAGACCATTTTAAGATGCCGAGGCTGTAGGTAAGTGCAGGTATAGCGTATGTGTTAATTGCCGTAACTATGTTTTTCCCCGACACTTTTGTTCTTAGGATGTTATTTACTCTCATCTTGTTTCATCTGTTTGTGATTTATAGTTGTTGTTTGAAGTATTCCTAGGTATTTGTACGTTTCTTCTTTTTCCATACTTTCTATTGTGTTTCCTCCTTGCTTTTGTAGGATGTAGTTATCCGTTCGCACCCATTTTCCTTTCTTCATTCAATTTATTTTACATTTTTCAATTCCAAACTCCATTCCTATGTCTTTACTAAGGTTTTCAGTTATTTTTAGCATCTTCTTTAACTGGGTCTCTGAGTCGGCTATAAGTTTGATGTCATCCATGTACATCAGATGTGATATTCGAGCGTTTGTGTTGTCAATCTGGTAACAACATTTTGAGTTCTTTAGTAATATAGATAGAGGGTTTAATACTAAACAAAACCAGAGGGCGCTAAGAGAATCCTCTTGGAAAATGCCACTTTTGATTCTTATTATAGATGTAGTGTTCTGGTTCTTGCAGCTTAGTTTTGTTTCCCACTTCAACACGATGGTTTCCAGTAGATGAATAATGTACGGATTAATTTTATAGAGTTTTAACACGTGAAATAACCATGTGTGTGGTACGCTATCGAACGCTTTTTTGTAGTCAATATATGCTGTCTAGAGGTCTTTTCGTTTGGTTGTCGCTTCTTTAGTAATGACCATGTCAATGAGAAGTTGTTCTTTACACCCTTGTGAGTTATTCTGACATCCTTTTTGTTCTTCTGATAGTATGTTATGTTTGTCTAAGTGTTCGTATATCTTTGTGGCTAAAATTAATGTTAAGAGTTTGTATGTTGTGGGAAGGCATGTAATCGGTCGATATTTTCTGGGATCTATACTTGGAGGGTGTGTTTTTGAGAGAAGGTATGTGATTCCTGTTGTGAAAGTTGGAGGTTGAGATTCTGGGTTCTCAATTAGTGTGTTGAATGCAATGGTTAAGTATTGGTGCGTAGATGTAAATTTCTTTAGCCAATAGTTATGTATTTTGTCTGGGCCCGTTGTTTTCCAGTTGGTCATTTCCTGTAGTGCTTGTTGTACATCTTTCACTTGTACTTGGTCCCATGTCATCATTTCTACTTTATTCATTCTATGTTGTTCTTCATATATCCAGTTGTTTCTCATTTTGTGTTGGGTGGGATCTTCCCATATGTTTTTCCAGAAATCTGTCATTTCTCGCTGTGTAGGAGTTTTATCATTTCCTAATTGGTCTAATTTTCCAGACCTCTATAGATTCCTTTTTGGTTATTTTTGAATTGGTGGTTTTGTTTCCGCCTAAGCTGACTTTCTTTATATCTTTTAAGTCTATTGCATTTTATTTTTAAACGTTGTCTTAATAGATCTAAAATTTCTAATGTGCTGTTGATATCATTGTTTTGGTGCTTTTGTACGATTATTTTTGCTTTTCTAATGACTTTCTTACTTTTGTTACCTTTTTGTATTTGCTGTAATGTTTGTTGTCAGTCTCCATTCATCGGACGGGCATCCTTGGCTTCCCGTCCTGCTGGCTTGCAGTCTAGGTACTAACGCCCCCCACCACGTGAAGGGGGATGCCCAGGCATATTATTATTAATATTATTATTATTATTATTATTACTATTATTATTATTATTATTATTATTATTATTATTAATATTATTATTCATTTATTTTTCTCTTTTCAGGTACATTTATATTATACAACGACCTTTTGAGGTAAGTATGTACAATAAATTGGTATGTATGTGTATGGTAAGTATGATACAATACATTTTATAAATAAGAATGTATATTTCATTTGGGCTTTTAGGGATGTCAGCTGGGCTCTCAGGGAGGTTGGACCATCCGAAACTAGACGTCAGATTCAGGACTACTTAGGATCTCAGCTGGGCTCTCCATGGATTTGAAGTGGGCCCTCGTTCGCCATACCCATGACTGCACGTACGATGTTGCACCTATCAAGGATAACACTTTTTTGTAGGTTTTGATACAAGTGTTTTGGTAAGTCTAAAGATTTTAATCATGGGTATTGCATGTGGGATTTCTCCCGTTGCTCCTATAATTATGGAAACTATTTCCACATTTTCTATATCCCAAAGGTCTTTCAGTTCTCGTGAAAGATCCAAGTACTTTTTAATTTTATCCGTGTGCGTGCTTTTAATATTAGTAACATATGGTACAGCTATGTCTACTAAGAATAATTTGTTTTCTGTCTTGTCATGTTAGATTATGTCTGGCCTGTTATGCCTGATATGATGGTCTGTAATAATATCTCTATCCCAGTAGAGTTTCCCTTTCTCATTATCAAAAACATTGAGAGGTGCATAATTGTAGTATGGTTTGCTCTCAATTTCCTCGTCTATTCTTTTTGCTACTATTTGGTGTATTTGTTTAGCAACGTTGTTATGTCTTCTCATGTATGCACTAGGTGTTAATGTTTTGCATCCGCTTATAATGTGCTCTATTGTTTCTTCTGTTTGCAGACACATTCTACATATACCTACTGTATTTGTTTCTTTTATAACATTTCTCCTGTAGTTCTTTATAGGTACAACACGATCTTGTATTGATGTTAGGAAATCTTCTGTTTCAGAAAAGATGTTCGTGTTTAGCAGCCAAGATTGTGTGGCTTTAAAGTCTATTTCTTCTTTTATAATATTATAAATGTATGTTCCATGGCGTTCTTTAGATTTCCACTTATTGATTTTATCTTCATCAGTAGTTATAAATTCTGTTGGGTCGAATACTTCATCGCTTAATTTCAAAGGTGTTAGGCTTCTGTCTGTATGTAGAAGCTCGAGGTAAGGGTGGTGTATTTTGCTTTTATTTCTAAAGTATTCTTGTAGATGTTTGACCTATTTGTAGTTGGCGTTTTGCAGATCTATAACACCTCTTCCGCCTTTTGTTCTTGGCAAATGAAACCTTTCTGTGGAACTTCTTGGATGGTGATCTCTGTGTCTGGTGAAGGCTACCCTCAGTTTTCTATTAAGTTCTTGAAGGTCTGTGTTAGACCATTTGAGTGTTCCGAAACTGTATGATACAACTGGGATTGCGAAGGTGTTGATAGCTCTTACTTTATTTCTGGCGGACAGTTTACCTTTTAATATTGATTTTGTTCTGTGCATCATCTTGGACGTAAGTTCCTCTTTCATTTCTTTATGTGCTGTATTAATGTTTTGTTTCATTCCAAGGTAATTGTAGGTATCATCTTTGTCCATGCTTTCTATACAGTTGTCTGGTTGACTTACAATTTCGTATTCGTTTACCTTTTCCCATTTTTCTCTTTTTATACCATTCATCTTACATTTATCTACTCCAAACTCCATTTTTACATCCTGACTGTATATTTCTGTTTGCTTAAGGAGTTTTTCTAAGTTTTTTTTCACTTCT